>OU898280.1:69638405-70023405 GCA_918026665.1 Diabrotica balteata | reverse complement strand
AACTGTATGAAACGGATTGGAATTCTCTGGATACTTCTAATGACATTAATGAAACTTTAAATAACGTTTATGATAAGATTTTTTCTGTGTTTAATAAGTATATTCCAGTTTATAAAAACTTTAGCCATAAATACCCCCCCTGGTTCGATGCTGATATCATTCACAACATCAAATTAAAAGCAAAGTTTAGAAAAAACTTTAAACGGATCAAAAATCATTGTGATTTGCTTGAGTTTCAACGGTTAAGACACCTTGTCAAATCAAAAATCAGTTTGACATGCAATGTATATGTCGAGAATATCCAAATTGCTTTATCCATAAACCCCAATAAGTTTTGGTCTTATGTAAATTCAAAAAATAAAAGTTCAAGAATTCCTGGTGTGATGAAATATAATGACATTACTACCTCCGAACCCTCAAAATATTGTGAATGTGTTTGCAGAATTTTTCAAGAGTGTTTTTCTGTCATCAGGTATTAATTTCAAGGCTAACTCTTCCTCAGTTAACGCAGATTACTGAAATTTTTATCCTATTTTAGAGTCTGAGATAATTTTCGCTAGTAAGAAATTGAAAGACAAAATGACGTGTGTACCTGATAATATTCCATCCTTTTTGGTTAAGGATTGTATAGGTGCCTTAACTGTGCCACTATTAAAAATTTTTAATTTATGTCTTCTTAACAAGGAATATCCGAGTCTCTGAAAGGAGTCAAAAGTGTGCCCAATATTCAAAACTGGTGAAAAGGGTCAGGTAGAAAACTACAGACCAATTTCCATTATTTGCAATCTATCGAAAGTCTTTGAAATAGTTTTGTATAATCGTATTTATTCACGCACTCGTAATCAACTGTCTCAATATCAACATGGTTTTGTCTCCAATCGGTCCACTGTGACAAACCTATTAATGGTCACACAATATATCTCAGCAGCCCTAGATAATAGAAGTCAAGTTGACGTCATATATACTGACTTTACGAAGGCATTCGACAGAATTCACCACGGCGTATTACTCTCTAAATTGTTTCTTTTTGGTCTTTCTGAGGATGCCGTGACTTTTATGAGGTCTTACTTGTCAAATAGAACGCAGTTTGTTGCTTATAATGGTTAAAAATCAGAAAAGTACCTAGCTTCTTCAGGGGTTCCACAAGGTTCTAATCTAGGTTCATTATTGTTCTTGTTGTTTATTAACGATCTGTATGAATTAATTTCTGCACCATGTTTATGTTATGCCGATGATTTAAAAATTTATTCATTGATAAGCGACCTTAATGATTGTCATTTTCTGCAGAGTGAACCGAATCTTGTACATGAATGGTGTAATGCAAATCATTTGAATCTTAATGCCAATAAGTGCAAAGTAGTTAGTTATTCTAGGAAACAGTCTAATATATACCATCCTTATATTATCGATGGCAATGAACTTAAACCTTTGAATAAAATTAAAGACCTTGGAGTTACATTTGATTATAAACTCACCTTTGTTGAACATGTTAATTTAAAGGTTAAAGAAGCACTTAAATCTTATGGATTCATAATTAGAAATAGTCGAAATCTCACTAATACTAAGGCAATTAAATTACTTTATTACACTTTTGTACGCTGTAAACTGGAATATGCTTTTGTCATTTGGTTACCTTTTTATGATGTACACATCCAAATTACGCTGCACGTGTAGCGTAAATTTTTAAAATTTTTGTCTTTCACAATTAACGGCATATATCCCAGGAAGGGCATCAGCAATAGCGAGTTGTGTAGCGGTTTGGACGTAGTATCATTAGAATCTAGACGAATTAATGCCTCCCTAATATTCCTGTACAAGCTACTACAT
Organism: Diabrotica balteata; assembly: GCA_918026665.1. Taxonomy (NCBI): domain Eukaryota; kingdom Metazoa; phylum Arthropoda; class Insecta; order Coleoptera; family Chrysomelidae; genus Diabrotica; species Diabrotica balteata. The sequence continues at coordinate 70,021,578 of OU898280.1, read as the reverse complement.
AATCTCATTGACTGCCCTGATATTCTTCGACAAATAAATTTTAACGTTCCATCTTATTTAGTGAAAAATTCGATTACGTTCAGAAATACACAAGCTAGAACTAATCTTATGTTAAATTCTCCTCTATTTCTCATGTGCAACTATTATAATTCCTTATATTTCACTGCAGTTTAAAGCAGCTTACTAGGATGGCTGACATCTACTAGGTGATTAAGTAGTTTCTTTATGTTAAGGTAAAATATAGGCCAATCAAGTTAGGTTTTTACTCATCACAAGTGTATACGGTCCGTCCCAAACCCTTTTTTCAGTGCGTCACTAAATGTGACGTCATATAGGATTTTAAGAATGTCGAAAATTATTGCTTGACATTTTAGTTAAATCTGACAGTTGCAGGATCGTAATCGACTAAATGTGAAAAGGTTATTTTTTTAAATAGGTATGTAGTCTTTGTTCTTTCTCGGTATATCTCGGCATATTTAAAATATTTTTATAACAATAAATACAAAATTAAATTTTCACTGTAAAATGTCTGAAAATACTAACCTGGAATGACAATTATCATTTTATCAGTTGATATTGTGAAAGTATTGTCATGATCAAGATAATCTGCGTCAAATTATATTTATGCGCATCATTGATTGGATATCTATTTAGTGTATTCTAAACTCCAACCAATTATACATCCGTAAGTAGAATTCGCTTTAATATGCAAATACTCGTGAACGATACATAGTTTTCTATGTTCTATGTATAATAATCACAGACTTACGTCTTTTTCTGTCACTTCTAGCTTTATGCGTTAGAGAGAATTCGATCAACTATGACGCACTGAAAAAAGGGTTTGGGACGGACCGTAGACGGGTTTGACAGTTGAAATGGATAGTATGAGATATTACAAAAAGACTCTCATCTAGGGATTCATGAATTTTTTAGTGGAAATATTTTTAAAAAAACAATTAAAATGTCAATATCATTATTTTGCTTATAACTTATAAACTTGTCTATTTAGAGATTTGACGTCTAGAGACAAGTTGTTGAGAAAAAAAAATACACAAAATGAGATACCTATACTAAATTAAAATCGGTTAATAAACAAAAAGGTTATTGCATAATAACCAAGCAAAACCACTGTTTTTGATTATTGTTAATTACTCTTTTATTAATCAATAAAGTTTATTTAAATGTATCTGAACTTAAAGACCTTATCGTGTTCGAAGTGTGTGCGAAAGATAGGCTAGATCCGTCGAATAGTTTTTGCACAATTTAATTTGTTTATAGATTTTTTGAAAAATGCACAAATTTCTAAGGCCGGTCCAGATAATTTGACTAAATGGATCTTAAAAATCCGGGGCTTATTTTCTTTGTTGAGATATATATTAATATCCTATGGAAAAAAAAAGTTAAAAAAAATTACGTTTATGTACACAAAATGATTTAACAATAAATAGCACTTTTTAAGCTTATAAACATTTACAATAACTCCGTACTATTTAGTTTAAATTAAATGGCAATAAAATATTCGGAAAGCTGGTTAAAAAACACAACTTAAAAAAAAAGAAAAAGGTCCTGCGACCATTAGGAGCCGAGTTAGTCCTTTTTTTTTAAAATCACTGTTACGTCAATTAACAACATTAAGGCTGAAATTAACCAATCTTTTAGAAGAAAAGTCAAAGTTTTTAACAAAATATTTAGCAAACAAAATAATTGAAAATTGATTAAACAGGAGTGTTGTAAACGAAGAGTACTTTGCGTTCCGACTCAAATGGAAGCAGTGGGGATTGCCGATTGCACTCAAGCCGCGCTCTAAAAAAAGTCGAGCGTCGAGCGCACGTCGAAAGCGTTACAACTCATTTTCCTGCGACTATACAACCGGTTTGTTGTATTGAAATATTTAGTGTTTTGTTTTATTTAATAATTGTTACAAATAATTAATGGTACGTAAAATTCATCTGAATATTAAAAAAAACTACGTGTGATATATATTAATATAAACACATGGTTGTACCACGTTGTCTGAATAATATACGGTTAACTTTAAATATAATATTATTTTACTATTATAATGTACTAATATTTATGAAATTATTAATGAAGAAGAAAACGATACAACAGATGAACAAGAGATAATTGATGAAATGTATTTAACTGGGTTTGATGAGAATAGCGACAATGAAAATGAAATGATTTATGAAAGTTATAATACAAGTGAAATTGAAGATGAAAGTGAAGATGAATGTTTACATAGTAGTAGCAGTGACGATATAGAAATTAAGCGTAGAAAATTACAGTAAATTAAATTATTTTAAAAAATCACTACACAAAATTTCAACTTCTGTAATAACATAAAATTAATTTATTATTTCATTAATAAATTTTTAGTAAACATTATTCAAAATGTTCATTTACTTATAACATTTATTTAATATAATCATATTTGAAATAAATAAATAGAAAAATAACAATAAAAAGACGACTTAAGAAAAAGTTTGTACATTCCGTAGTCATTAGCTGCTTTGTTTTGAATAATTTTGCAATGAAAGTACGTCAAATGTTATTATTTTAACGTTGTACCCCAGTTAAAAAAAAAAAAGAAAAAATGTTATTATTTTAACGTTGTACCCCAGTTAAAAAAAAAAAGAACAAATTTGGTCCACTAGAACCCGAGATATGTCATTTTTTTCCAAGCACTCTATTTGAAACCGTGCGCTCGACTTTTTTGGAGAGCGCGGCTTGTGTGCAATCGGCAATCCCCACTCCTTCCATTCTAGTCGGAACGCAAAGTACTCTTCGTTTACAACACTCATGTTTAAACAATTTTCAATTATTTTTTTTGCTAAACATTTTGTGAATAACTTTGACTTTTCTTCTAAAAGATTGGTTAATTTCAGCCCTTAATGTTGTTAATTGACGTAACAGTGATTTAAAAAAAAGGACTAATTCGGCTCCTAATGGTCGCAGGACCTTTTTTTTTAAAGTTGTTGTTTTTTAAACCCGCCTTCCGAATATTTTATTGCCATTTAATTTAAACTAAATAGTACGGAGTTATTGTAAATGTTTATAAACTTAAAAAGTGCTATTTATTAATAAATCATTTTGTGTACATAAACGTATTTTTTTTTAAATTTTTTTTCCACAGGATATTAATATATGTCTCATCGAAGAAAATAAGCCCCGGATTATTAAGATCCATTTAGTCAAATTATCTGGACCGGCCTTAGAAATTTGTGCATTTTTCAAAAAATCTTATAAACAAATAAAATTGTGCAAAAACTATTTGACGGATCTAGCCTATCTTTCGCACACACTTCGAATACGATAAGGTCTTTAAGTTCAGATACATTTAAATAAATTTTATTGATTACTAAAAGAGTTATTAACAATAATCAAAAACAGCCGTTTTACTTGGTTATTATGCAATAACTTTTTTGTTCATTAACCGATTTTAATTTAGTATATCTCATTTTGTGTATTTTTTCTTTCTCAACAACTCGTCTGTGGACGTCAAATCTCTAAATAGACAAGTTTATAAGTTATGAGCAAAATAATGATATTGACGTCTTAATTGTTTATTTAAAAATAGTTCCACTAAAAAATTCATGAATCCCTAGATGAGTGTCTTTTTGTAATATCTCATACTACCCATTTCAACTGTCAAACCCGTCTATACAGTTGTGACGAAAAAACGCTTATTTTCTACTAACTTGACTCGTCTAATACTCGAAAAATTTGTTATTTAGTTAGTACCTATGAATTATTAATATTTCATTTAACTTTAGTATTGTATTTTGTCCTATAAATGGATTCTGTTGGACAATAAACGCTATTATTATTATCCCAGATTTAGCCATACGGCTCACACTCCCTCTAAGGGGAAAATTCACTCATCCCAGACATCTACGGTATCAAAAGGATTGAGCTCTGGTGGAACTCTTTCCGTGTTATCGAGCCCTAGGTGACTTAGTATGTCGGAGTATCTCCCAGAAATTTTCGTACACATCTGGAGGTCGCGAAGAGTACAGCTTTCTGCAGGGCCTTATAAAGATGTTCATTTAGACCCAGCTGTTTTATGTTCGCTAGGAGGTTTTTGGGAATAACACCAGTAGTAGATAGAACAATAGGTACTGTCTGGGTACTTTCCATTCTCCATTGTCTCTTGATTTGTATTTCCAGATCTCTATACTTGGCGATCTTTTCGATATATTTAACACGCAAATTGTTAGTGTTAGGTATCGCCACATCAATAAGTGTTGTTTGCCTGGTAACTTTATTCACTAGTATGAGATCCGGTCTATTATGGGCCACTGGTTGGTCTGTGAGCACAGCGCGGTCCCAGTATAGCTTGTAGTTGTCGTTTTCAAGCATTCTGTCAGGGACATATTGATAATAAGGAAGATGGTCGGTTTGGAGAAGTCCCAGTTTGTCAGCTAGTTCTTGGTGGATAATCTTTCCTACTGAGTCATGGCGTTCTTTATAATCAGTACCGACAAATGCCTGGCAGCCACCGGTAAGATGTTGGATGGTTTCTTGGGCTTGGCATCCATATCGGCATTTGTCATTTTGGACTTGAGGATCTTTAACAATATATTTCAGGTAATTTTTAGTTGGAATAACCTGATCCTGAATGGCAAGTAGGAAACCTTCAGTCTCGGGAAACATCTTTCCTGATGTCAACCAATAGTTCGACGCTGTATTGTCGACATATTCTTGGTTGATCTCATTGAGATGTCGCCCATGCAGACGTTTACTCATCCAGGTGCGCATTTTTTCTTGCTGAGTCAGGTGGTTTATGCGCATTTCTTGTTCCCTCAGTTTAAGCGGCGTCGTATCATCTACTGCACAAATTTCTCGATGTAAAGTAGATGTCTCAGCCTGTACCTGAAAATAAGATCTTAAATTAGCAATTTGTTTATCTAATTGCTCACTTATATCCATAAATCCTTTTCCCCCTTGATGCCGCGGTAATGTTGTTCTCTCTACTGCACTACGTGGATGATGTTTTTGCGCCTTTGTGAGAAGTGTTCTTACTTTCCGCTGAAGACCCTCTATATCCATTTTTGACCACTTTATAATACCAAATGAGTAGCTCAGCGGGGAGGTGAAATATTTGAGCCCTTAATTCATTAATTTGCTTTCCTAGTTTTTATTTTTTATTAGTTACATTTTACGGTAGTTTAGAAGTTTGTAGTAGTATTTTTTATGTTTAAGTTTGGAAGGATTTTATTGTTTTTTTATTTAAAAGTACAAACAATTCTTATTTTGATTTTTTCTTCTTTTCTTCTCTTATTATTAAGCTTTGTCCATAAAATTTTCAGTTACTTATTTACTTACTTCTTTTATTTGTATTGCTATTAAGGCTAAAAAATAAATAGTCTAGATATGGGGTTGCTTAATTCCTACGGGTCAAAAAAATGTCGTTATATATATATACATATATATATATATATATATATATATATATATATATATATATATATATATATATATATATATAAATATATATTACATGTATGTATTAAGAATCAATTATTGTTCAACACAACACGACTAAAACTATTTATCTATAATTGCTTTTAAAATCCGTAATTACCACCTTCCAATCACAAAACCGCAACAGCAAAGTCAAAAATAAACAATAGAATACAATTCTAAATATTCCGTAATCGTCGTGTGAATAGTTCAACCTTGCTCTTGCTGTTAGCTATCTACTAATTGATTTTGTCACAATAAATTTCTGTTTTGCATTTTTATCGTACATTTTAACTAGCGGTGAGCTCGCGCGTTTTTTGCTACGATCAATACGGAATGCCTTTGTGAGATGCGCAATGTGCTAAAGGTAACCTAGAATATTGTGATTAAATAAATGTCAGATATGACGTATGTACAATTATTGTAGAAGTTATTTGGTGATTTATTTGATAAGTGCCGGGCATTTGTTTTCTGTGGATGTTTTGACTGAAGTTTAAAATGAAGCTGATTCCAGTGACGTACCAAGGTTTCACTGCCATGGACAGACGATTTTCCAGCTCTATGCTACCATGGGTCGTTTGTGAAATCAGAAAGAGAAATTCTACAGAAAAGGTTCGTATTGTATTGGCTTTGTTAAGATATAATTTATTGGTAAATGTGGCTATGGTTATATATACAGAGTGTTTCTATATTCAATCGACAACGCTCTACTAGAGGGAGTTCGCGAAATGTGATGCATTTTGATATCAGAACATAAACCCTTCAAGATCTAGTTGCTGAGATACCGGAGTTAAAAGTTTAAAACCAAAATTGAAAATTTATTATTAGATCAATAACGGCTATGAATAATTTTTTAAATTTGGTGGACAATATACGTATCTATACTTAGAGAAAGTAATAATTTGACATTAACCAACATTAAAAACTTTAACCAGTTACTTTATCAGGGTTTTTGTATTAGTTAGTTTCCTTATTATTTATGCCATTGGAGCAAAACATTTTTTTATATTTCCTAAAAGTCGAGGATACGATTTAAAAAGACCTTCACCGATCTGTTTACCTAGTGGATAAAATTTTCATCCTGTTAAAACGATTTAGCTGCCAGGTATATTGTTCGTAATTATGGTCACATATTTGTTTAAACTATCAACCATAGATAAAACTAAAAGCTGTTTAATTGTAAATACAATTATATAGGGGTGACCGTAAAAAGTCGGTTTTGAACAACGGGTGCCAAATTTTAAAAATTTTTAGGAGTACTATACCGCGCGGTAGACGAAGACACAGTATTGTAGCTGCTCGAGGCGTGACTAAAAGAAGTAAGAGGGTGCGCATGTTACTAGTTCATTCAATAGAGAAAGATAGCGACAGACTTCTTGTAAACAACAATATTTTGGTGGCTTTAATAACCTTAATACATATTATTCTGTTTTTTTTTCTGGCCACGCACGTGATCGTACGTACTTTACAAAAATGGCTAAAACGTGTTTCTTGTGTGACTCTGATAATCTATTTTAATGATAAATCTAGAATCTGAATGATAGAACTATAGTAGGTTTATATATATATTATATACATATATATATATATATATATATATATATATATAATATATATATATATATATATATATATATATATAGTATATATATGTATATATATGTATATATATATATATATATATATATATATATATATATATATATATATATATATATATACATATTGTTGTACTTTTGAATGTCCATAAGCAATAAAAAACCGATATACAAATTTTATTACTTAAATAAAAATTAAAATTATTGATATTTCATAAAGACACGGGCATATAAATTTTCAAACATCCTGTATAAGACAAAATATGTATTTTAAGTTGTTCGAAGAATTGTTCATTAGGCCTCAGAGACAAGACTTTCAAATATTATCGATAAGAAATTTAAATAAGTCGGTTATTGTGGAATGGATTTACCCGGAATAAAAGTGTATATAGAAAGTGTTTAAACAATAGACCGGGATTTGCGGTGGTTTTTCTGCCCGAAAGATTATATGGGTAAAAGTTTATTAACAAAAGACATTGAATTGAGAAACAGGTATCGTTTGTAGCTATTAGTAAGAAATATTTGTAAAGCAGATAGATTTAGTTAGAATAATTAAAGAATGTTGTTTTCTGGAATTACCCGAATGACGTTTTATAGAGAGAGTTGGTTGGTAACGATATACGTCACAGAGGTGGATGATTTTTATTGGTCAATTTTTGAATGCAAGGAGGTGGTGGTTTTGGCTACGAGATAGGAGAGAGAAAAAAAGTTGGTTAGTCAGTTTTCGTTCAGTCCAAGAAGGAAGGAGCTTTGTAATTTGTGTTTGTTTGAAGTCCCGAAGACGTAATTTACCGGGTGTGTTTATTTGCTGTGTAAAAGCTGACCAGTGTGAGGAACGGGGTACAGAGAGATAGAAAAACCAAAGGGTATAAGAATATTAATATCAGACGAAGCCGGAAACATTTGGAGTTATAAACAGGCGCGGAGATTGGCTCAAAAGGAGGCTGCATAGAATAACACGAGTTGTTGGGTTGCAGATACAAGGACAGATAGGAGAAAGGTGTACGGCATCTGGACCACAATAGGAGCAGAAGCAGAGAAAGGTTTTTTGTTCATGGCGTGGCCATAGAATTGCAACGGCAGAGAAAGAAAGGTCAGTCAATTTTCATTAGAGCAGGAGTGTGGTTTTCATTTATTAATTAAATAAATTGAATAAACAATAGAGACAGTTAATTTTGCGATCATTTAAAAAAAATTATAAAAAGAGCTTAGTTATAACACATATTAAAAATCAATGTAAAATAACATTTGGGTCCATGATAGAAAACAACTTCTCATATATTTAAAGTTAGTATATTGCAAATATTACAGGATTGATTGTTATATAAAATTTCATTAAAATAAAGGACATCTCACATATAGTTCAGTTGAAATTCTATGTATTTTATTCAGGTCATATTACCTATCCCAATTAGGAAGCCAATTGGAAAATATTTTGAATCCACGATCAAAGGTAACTAGTACAAGTTAAATAGCCTGAGATTGTAATTAATTAATGCTGATTTATTGTGATTAATTGGAGATTAGATCATTTAATAAATATAGACAGGATTTTTTTCTAAATAAGCAAAATAATACAATTTAAATAGCATAACAATATATATATATATATATATATATATATATATATATATATATATATATATATATATATATATATATATACACAGTGAACGGCTAAATTATGAAACGGCTAAATCATTATTTCGAAAACCGTTGAGTTTTGAGGGAAATCCTGAAACAGGTCGATTTTTGTTATAAAAACCCATCTTATAACGTACATGGAGTAGGGATGACGTCACCGGTGTAGATATAGTGACGTAATCGTTAACGACATTACATTTTTAACTAAAATATTTTTTTAAGGGTACAAAAGCAATTGTTTTTAATTTAAATTCAACTAAATTACAACTAATGATTTAATTAATAATGTACTTTAAAGTAACCAAATTATGCATAACAATTATTTTAAATTAAATGTTTGAAATGCCATCCATCGGTTCCTGCTATGACTTTTTGAAGTAAATACTTAAAAAAGCAAAAATACGTAAAAATAATAATGGACACAAAAAGTTATCTTATAAACACTGAAAATTTTTGTCAATTGTTAATTCAAGCAAGTGATAGTGGCATCGTTACTGTAATATTTATTGACGTAAATGTTTTGATTTTGTGAATTGTCATCAGTTGTCAATTGTAATTTTTACTTTTGCATACTTAATTATGGCTCACCTAAATGAAACACAACACATAGAAATATTAATTCTTAGCAGATGCGGAGATAAAATAGAACACAGAACGAGGTAGGCAATTTATTCAACGCAAAATATCTAGACAGACCCCTCAGCCAATCAACAGTAAGTAAAATAATTGTTTCTCCAAATATTAAAATTTAGAGAAACTGGGTACGTTAAATATATTCCAAACGCTGGGCGTTCTAAAATTGAAGACAATGTGAAACTTTATATTTTATTAAATGTAGATGACAATCCTCACAGTAATTCAACACAAATGGGTGAATATGCTGGAGTTTACCAATGATCGGTATTACGTATTTAAAAAAAAAAGAAAAACACCATCCCTACAAAATTCAACTACATCAGGAATTAAACGACGACGATCCCGATCGCCGGCTTCAATTTACTGAAATTATGCAGGATTTATGTATCCGCAATCCACATTCCATCAATCAAATCCTTTTTTTTTTCGATGAAGCCACATATTTTATACATGATACCGTGAATCATTAAAATTGCAGATATTGGAGTCAAGAAAACCCACATTGGATGACTGAGTCACACACAGTCCACAGTTCCACAGAAAGTAAATGTATGGGCAGGGATCATTAATGACAGAATCATTGGCCCCTTTTTCTTTGAAGAAAATCTAACGGGAGAACGTCATTTAACTTTTTTGGGAAATCAACTTATACCTGACCTTGCTAACATGTATCCAAATGCCATTAATCCAAATTTACCAAGTGAAAATATGTAATTTCAACAATATGGAGCCCCTTCGCATTACGCACGTAAAGTACGTCAATTTTTAAATCATTGCTTTCCCTGGAGGTGGGTCGGAAGACGAGGTTTCATAGAGTGGTCAGTAAGGTCGCCAGATCTAAACACCTCTAGACTTTTTCCTGCGAGGTTACATAAAATCAAAAGTTTATGTCAATAGATCACAAAACTTACAGGACTTGAAAGATAGAATTAGCATGAAATGAGTCTAATTACTCCAGAAGTCATCCGCAACGTACTTGACGAATGTGTCCGTAGATTCGCATATTGTCAAGAAACCGATGGATGGTATTTCGAACATTTAATTTAAAATAATTATTATTCATAATTTGGTTACTTTAAAGCACATTATTAATTAAATCATTAGTTGTAATTTAGTTGAATTTAAATTAAAAACAAGTGTTTTAGTACCCTTAAAAATATTTTAGTTAAAAATTATCGTTAAATAGAGAATTAAATTCTCGTTGAAATGAGGTGTCGCATTATACCGATTTCTATTTAAAAAAATTAACGATTACGTCACTACACCTACACCTGTGACGTTATCCCTACTCCATGTACGTTATAAGATGTGTATTTTATAACAAAAATCGACCTGTTTCGGGATTTCCCTTAAAACTCGGCGGTTCTCGAAATAATAATAATATTCCGTAATTTAGCCGTTCACTGTATATAATAATAATTATGATCACAGACCACTAATAACTAGACGTTTCACGTAGGTAGCTCAAGGTCAAACTAAACTTAATGTCATTTGTAGTACCGATACTAATCTTCAGATGTCGCTTTACTCTGTCTCTAGTTTTACTCTGCAGTTTAGGTTTAGAACACAACTAAGAAAAGAATTATAATTGTCAATCGCCAATTGTCATATTAGCGTCTATATTTTGATTTTGTTAGTTTGTAAATTACAAATCACCTACCTCAGTGATCTATGTTTTAAATGTTCCTGGCGGTGTTCAAATAGTATTTTGCAGATTAATAATAATCAGTTAAATATGGTTTTTCACAATAAATGTTGTATCCTACAATGTACTAGTTCGTCATTAATTAGACATACCTTTCCAAATCCTGATGAAGACATTACACGATTTAGGAACTGGCTTAGTGTTATAAATAATCCTAATTTAGATATGATGAATGCTAGTACAGTTTATAAAACAAAACGAATCTGCCACAGACACTTTGAAGATAAGTTTGTTTCTTCATGGAGTCACAAATTGTATAAAAATGCAATTCCTTTGTATGGTGAGTCCAATAAATATTTGATATTAGAGAACAAATAACTGATTGATGAACTTAAATCTGCAACTTCTTTCCTTGAGTTCCGTAAAAGAACAAAATCCTATCTATCTGAAAGATCATATTATTCAGTAGAAGAGTTTCTTAACGAATAGTGTTATGTACAAGTAACTAAACAATTTGTATAAATATATATTTGAGTATCACATGCAGAAACTTGTATTAAAATGTATTAGTTCGTAAGGATTTATTATGCAATTTATTTAAATTTTGCAATACATTGTGTATTTTATTATTTTTTATTTTGTGATATTGACGATTTATGTAATTTCAGTAAAATTTAAATTGCTATTTTTCTGACTTTTTTGTAAGCTTTTTTCCATAAAATTGTACAATTTTTAGTGATAATAGCATATTTTTATTCTATATTAAATTACAAAGTTGTTTTACAAGTATTAAATAAATAAATAAATTACATTTTGTTTTATTTTTCCTAAATTGTATTGTGTATATTTGAAATTAAAATGTCATGCATTGTTTTTTCAAATATACCAAATTATATTTAAAAATTTTAAACTTTATTTAAATTTTCCCACCAAAATTAAAATTTGAATTTTCCGCGTAATTTCTCGCTTGAATTAGTTCCGATACTAATCTTATGGAGCGCTGAATTTCATATCCAACTAAAGTATTGTCGTGGAACATCTAGGGAGGTAGGTGATCTGTGATTATGATATATAGACCAATAGAAATAAGCAAAGAAAGTACCCTGTTTGTGACACTGAACCGGCTATCAGCAATCAGCAAAAAGTAAAGCGTTTGAAATAAATTTTAGAAGAAAAGAAACTTATAAAGTTATATAAAAACCTTCAAAATGGCGTTTTCTAAATATTCCTATCTTTATTTGTTGCTTAGAAAGTTGCAAAATAAGTCAATAATTTCGGTTTTTTATAAATGTTAATAACATCTCTTAAACTAAACTTACCTATAACCAAAGAATATAGACGCTTACAGCGTCTATATTCTTTGTTATAACCTTTATATTACACAATCTGGGTCTTGTGGTGCTTAAAATAAGATCAAAATTTCAAGATGGTCGACCAGAGTTTAAAAGTTATTTAATTTGTTTATCCCAAATTAAATTTTTTGCAACGATATAAGAAAATTAAATAGATATATTAAATATACGGATAGATTCTAAAAGAAGAAGATTTATTCTATTAATAATATTTAAAAAAAATTAGGGAAAATAATTTTAAATATTGCAAAATAATTTGGCAAAACATATCAATTTTTGGCGTATAAACAATTAGAATAACTTTTTAACTATTGACTACAAAAAACTGTTTCATATTTTGACAGCCTGAATTTTTTTTACAAATTTAAAAGGAAAAAAGTTGACCTAGGACACTTTGGGACGAAGTTATTGCCTTTTTTATAAATTGATAACAGCTTTGTATATAACAATTAAGAGACCTTATTAGGGTCATCTAAAAGAACATACTTTAAGGTTTTAATGTGAAAAAGTCGAAAAAGATTGCAATTTAATGGAATCGTTCACAAAGCTTCAAAATTGTGGTCCTCAAAATTGGTCGGCTTTGAAACTAGCAAGAGTGCAGTGTTGTACACTCGATCGTCCTCTACTTGGCACCAGTCTGGAGCGAGGCGGTAGAGATAACGGCCTATAGGAGTCTCATGACAAGAGTGGACAGAACAAGTTTGTTGCGAGTGGCATGCGCCTACAGGACTCTGTCTGCGGCAGCCTTGTGGACCATCACTGGATGTGTTCCGTTGCATGTTTTGGCGGTGGAAAGGAAAGAACTTGATGAGAGAAGAGGCCCAAACCTTACTGTGGCCGAGAGAAGACAGGAAAGGGAAAGGTCAGTTGAAAGATGGCAAAAAGAATGGAACAACACGGAGGATGTGGCACAGTGGACGAAAATGCTGATCACGAACATAAGAGATTGGGTGGACTGTGACCACAGGCGACTGGACTATTTCCTGACGCAGTACACGGGTGTTTTAGGGCCTACCTCTATAGGATCGGAAAGGCTGATACAGATGAATGCGTATTCTGTGGATACTCGGACACTGTGACACATACGATGTTAGATTGCAGCAGATGGATAGTAGAGACGAACAGAATGGAGAGAGAACTGCTCTGAATCCAAATTGAACTTCTCTCAGGTGTTCTTCTAATTTGGTGTATATGCGCGAGTGAATGATAGTAAGGAGTACTTTAAGTACATGGCTCATCAAACTTATTAATATGTAAACAATTTTATTTCAAACCCTTTATATTAATGGAATTAACATTCCGAAAACATTCTGTAATGTAATTGTGATATAGGCCGTTTGGGTATTTTATTATATACCTTTTATAAAGGATTTGAAATAAAATTTTTTTGTGATACATGGTATACAGCCAGCTACAGGATCTTAGTGGATTTTAATTAATCCATGTTCTTCACATTTTCTAGCGTTGGCTTTTTAAGGAAGTGGAATAAATATTGATAGTAAGTAGCCAGTCTTTTGGTAAGTAATCAGTCTCGTAGATGTTGTTGAATAGCTTCGTAAGAGCTATGATTTGGTGTGACTCTAACAGCTTAAAGATTTCACCATACACTTCATCAGGCCTGGTGATTTCCCATCTTTAATCAGCTTAATAGCCCTAGTTACTTCTTCGTTTGTTATTTCTGCGCGGTAGGGATGGTTTATTTCAGTCGGACTTCGTGCTGTATCTTCGAATAATTCTTGCATATATTCTTTCCATCTTCATAAATTATTTTCAATGGTAGTCAAAATTTGTCCTTCAATTTCTATAACTATGCCTGCATTGCGTTGTTTTCTGGCATTCTGTACCTCTTTAATTTTTTTGGGCATATGGAAATCGTCATGTTTGCGTTGTAGTGTTTCAACTTCCATCTAGTTTTCCGTCAGCCATGCTTTCTTCCTTTTATCTCCTTTAGTATAATCTTATGCAACTTTTTATATTCGTTGTCATTTCTACCTTTTAATTTTCTTCGCTCTTCCATCATCTGCAATATTTTATCTGTCATCCATTCTTGCTTTTTTCTCTTTTTGATTTTAGATATTCATGCGAAATTGTGGTAATAGATGTCTTCATTTCGTTCCACTGTTCTTCTATGCCTCTAGTAGTGCCTTCAACTATTTTCGCAAAATTCTTATTAATTTCTGTTTACTTTTTTCTGGGTGGCATTTTCTTATAGTAGTCTTATATCTATCTTGGGCCTCATTTTCTTATGAATTATTTTGAGTCGTATGTTGATATTTGTTGACATATGTTGACACTCTGCTAAAGTTAGGGAAATATATTTTTTTAATATGCAAATGACATTTTTTAAACAATTTTACATACCCAATGGATGCGAAAAATTCACGGCTCAATCCATCCATGAGAGTGGGCCAGAGCTACATGGACAAGAATACACCTCGATTTTGCTGGTCCAGTTAAAGGCAAAATGTTTCTGATTATCATAGACTCGTATTTGAAGTGGTTGGAGGTTAAAATCGTTCCAAATACCTCTAGTGTTGTGACTATAGATGTATTACTTGGTTTATTTGCCACTCATGGCATCCCAGATGTAGTCGTATCTGATAAGGGAACTTGTTTTACGTCAGCTTAGTTCCAAGATTTTTTAAAGAAAAACCTTATTAAACAAGCATTGGTAGCACCGTACCATCCAAATAGTAACGCGCAAGCGGAACGTATAGTACAAAATGTAAAAAATGCACTAAAAAAAATGACAGATAGTAATGAAGAAAATAAAATACAGTTAGCATTGCACAGATATCTCCTTACTCAGCACATTACACCCCATTGCACAACAGGGAGATGCCCATCAGAAATATTAATGGGGCCAAAATTGGGCTCATTATTGATCATTTACAGCCCGACTTAAGAAAAGAGATGTTATCTAAGCAAGAGATGAAAGTTTCTTACAAAACAGTACCCAGATGTTTTCAAGAAAACCAGACTATATTTTCAAGGTCACTTGCTCTAGGTAGTCAAAAGTGGCTTCCTTCCAAAATATTTGCAACCACTGGACCGTTAAGCTACAAAGTTCAAACCCTGATGGTAAAATTTTACGTCGTCATTCTGACCAAATCAGAACCCGTGTGTGTGTGACCAAGAAACAACAGACGAAGTTACACCGTCAACCTCGATGGAAACAAAATTAATCGTAACTCCGCAACCGTTGTTTCTGCATCCAAACGAATTTATGGACCCAGAAACAGAAATTGTAAAGCAGGCCGCTGAAGTTAAAAAGCCACCTGCTCGAATAAGAAAACGTCCAAGGTATTTGGAGGAATATGATGAGTAGATTCATCCAGGAGGGAGGAATGTGATGTATTGGCAACCCTGCAGTGCGGTTACGTCACAATCAGCTGAAAAAAAACTCAGGAAGATAGACGCGACGAAGGTCTATTTTAATGTATCATCATCATCATCATCATCGTGGCTTATTGACTCCTGGCGGAGTGTTTGCCGCCCTTTTGGGCTCTCTGATTCATTTATTGCGGAGAATCAGTCCGCTGTTGTTTTTTATTATTATTATAGCAGTGTGTGTGACTTGGCCCTGTCTACAATTTTCCTCCATTCTTTCCGGTCCTTACAGCGCTCCTTCCAATTGTAGATTCTCAGCTTCTTTATGTTTTCTAAGACTTGATCTCTCCATCTTGTTTTGGGTCTCCCCTTTGGTCTCTTTGTTGTTGGTCTCCATCCAGTTATTCGCTTTAGCGTAGAGTCTGGGTTAGCTTTTTCTGTGTGCCCCAGCCACCTGAGCCTTTGCGTCTTCACGAACTTGATTATGTCTTCACCCTCGATGACTTTTTTAATTTCTTCATTGGTTAATCTTCTAACCTACTTATCCTCACCGGTCCCATTATTCGTCGAACTATTTTTCTCTCTAAGATTTCCAACCTCATTCCATCTTTTTGTGTTAGGCACATCATCTCTGCACCTGTAGTGATAAGATTTAAAATAAATTTTGTGGATGTTTGAAAACAAAGTTTTCAATGTTTTATTGTTACATAAAATGAATTTCCAACAAGTAACGGTCGAATCCATCAATTAAATTAGTTAATATTTTGTACATTGTTAATAACGCGATTCCCAAGTAGTTAGTGCATTTCGTCTTGTCGCCTTTTTTAGGGATTGGTGTTATCAGACCACAATTTCAGTCGTTCGGCATGCGTTCTTCTTCCCATATTCGTTATTGGTTGTGGATTCTGTGGGCTAGTTCCTCTTCCCCTTTCTTGAAGAACTCATTTATAATGTCGTCTGGTCCTGCTGCTTTCCTTGTCTTTAATCTGTTTATAGTCGCCAATACTTCGCTGTATGAGGGAGGCTTGTAACGATACAATCGTTAGTAATCTAATCTACTCTAATTTGCCGCCGTTGGAGTATGCAACCAACAATACGATCCCTAATAGTTCATTTTTATGACTTTCGAACTATATATCAATATATATCGAACATCGATATCGATAAGATAATCGATTACCTTGTATAGGAAAAACGAATATTGGCCATCGGCCATATTCTCCTGATTCATTTTAGAACCAAACTTCAACAAGAGAAGTCGATAATTTTATCACGGCAGGCAGAATCTTAGGGAAACTAGAAGAAAGTTTAAGTTTTATTTTTTTTGGGAAATATAAGGAGTTTTGGTTCGGTTATTTTTAAGAAGTTATTTAGTTTGGAGAAATTTTATTTGGAGAAGTTATTGTTTTATGGAAGAGAATCCCTAGAAAGATTCTGGTAAGTTTTTTTCAAACACCTACATCTTTCATTTAAATTTTCCAGTCCCCATTTTTTTTTTCAAATCTTCTCACTTTGCTAGACATATCCAAAAATCATTATTATTTCTTTTTATATTTACATATATAAGTAAATTCCGCTGTGGAAATATTAAATATTTATGTCAAGGTCACTTAATGACAACTATATCCCAGTTTTTGTTACTAAAAAAAACCTATGAAGTACAAGAACATTGAATAAAAAGGCTTTCTGTTTTTGTAGCCTGCCGGCAACGACTGAAGTTTTTGGACATACATTTTTTTTTTATTTGGGGAAGAAAGAATTTTAATTTGGTGGAAGTACTTGGGATCCGGGAAAGAAATAGGACTTTGAGTTGGGGAAGAAGAGAATTTTTATTTACTATTTTCTGGTTGATCTGCCAGGCTGCTCACAGGAACAGGCTGAGCCATTCCAGAGACCACCCTCTACCTGGACATCAGGCAGCTGAGGAAGGGAACCCCTTCACAGCAATCACATCATAGGGTTTATTAAGGACAATTCATATAATATTTAATAATAATTTAATTTTTTTTTATAACCTATACTTATATCCTTGGATACTTAGGCCGTCAGCCTAAGTGGGTTTACGAAACAGCGTTGTGCACAATCTCTGCTAGTACCCTCACCTTGTTGAATCCTTTTACTTGTATTTTTATTCTTTCATACTTATTTTACATTTTTTTTTTAATATTTTATAGAACCCTTATATTAAGGTGTCAGGATATATTATCCAATTTTATGGTAATCTGTATGTACCTTTATATATCAGATTGAAGTATGTATGGCTCTAGGTTCTTAACTGACTAGTTTCAGATTTTAAACTGCCCTATAGTAACTATTTAATTATTTTATATTTTTATTACTATTTACTCCATGTGAGATAGTTCAATATTGTTAACTTAACCTTTTCCTCATTGTTAGAGGACAGTTAGATCAACTTGTGTATATATATTTTTTGGGTCATATTTTTAGTAATTTTTCTTGTAAATATATATTTTGGGAATATACGTTAACAATTCTTTAGTGTATATAAATATAGGGCTGGGATAATAGAATTATAATATATAGTGTATAAAGCATTTCAGATTTTTATTTGTTTCCTATCTTTTTTATTTTCAGTTATATAACCATATATACCTCAAATTGGAGTGAAATTCTAAATTCACCCTGGCGCCCATCCCAAGATCATCTTAGGATTGATCTGCTCTAACTTCAAGTTACTACAGGCAAGCAAACGTGCCAACCTCCTCTCTGAGAACTCTCATTTGCTTGAGCTAAGCCTAATTCTTTGTAGTGCTCTCAGTAAATTTTCTATTTTCTTTTATATTCATTACATTCCTGGTTATTTAACCTTTTTATGTAAATAATTATAAATTAATTTTAAATTCTACTTAACCATCCATTTTATTTAATTTTCTAATATTGACTTCGCTATTCCATAGTTTCCCCTATTTCATTGGTAACAATTCACCATTCCCTAGTTCTCCCCCCTTTTGACGGGTAACAATTGGCGCCCAACGTGGGCCTTAGTAGTAACATAAGTTATATTTTAGTGTTATTATATTTAAATATTTAGATATATTTGGTAACTGTGGCTATATACACTTATATTAGATAATCTTGTACTCAGTTTATATACCATCATACATACTGTGTAGTTAGTTAAGATACATTGGGGCAGTACAGTACAATCAATTTGATAAATTTTAAGTATATTTTAATAATTGTGGTCTGATCTTATTTAAACACTATTTGAGTAATTTTCTATACTTAATATTTTGATATATTTGTGATTATTTTAATATTTTTGTTATATTGAATTAATATTTTTTTCATAATATTAATACCAATTTACATTACTATAATTTGACTTGTTTGGTATATACTGTGGTCTTGTGGTGTGTTGTAGAGATTCATTATTTGAAATATTCTCATTATGTCTACATTTAAAGTAGAACATTTATTGGTTAGTGAGTTGGATTATGAACTCAAAATTAGGGGTATCAATATTGAGGATTTACCTAATGTTGATGCAAAGCGCAAGGTCTTGCGTGGAGCTTTGAAACAGGAGGAAAGCAATAGGAGTTTTACTCAAATTTCTGCTGGATCGATTCCTTTTGAAGAACAACAGCAAGGAATATCCCTGACTCTCGATGACTTAGCTCAGAAAATAGGCGAGTTTAGAGGAAGTGTACATGATAGTCAATATGGTCGACTGACTTCTCGCTTAGCACACATTTCAGGTCGTGTCCACTTGCTGAGTTGCATTGATGAGGATCAACACTCCTTTAAAAGGTCTGTCTCGGTTAGGATACTTACTTTGGAGGGTGAACTCGACTCTAGAGTTAACCCTATTGCTTCATCCACTCCTAATGCTCCAATTAACATAGTCCCTAGTTTTTCCTATTCCAAACCAGTTCAAGTGCATAAATGGGGTATTACTTTTTCCGGTCAAACTCAACATATCGATGTTATTTCGTTTTTAGAGCGTGTCGAATGTCTAAGGATATCTAGAGGTGTTTCAGAGGATGATCTTTTTGCTGCTTCAGCTGAACTATTCACAGATTCTGCATTTACGTGGTTTATGAATAATAGGGGTCGTTTGTCTTGTTGGTCTGATTTGGTACAGAAGTTGAAATCTGATTTTCTCCCCTATTCGTTCCAGGATGATCTACTGGATGAGATCAAATCCCGTAAACAGAAATCTGGTGAATCAGTTACTATGTTCATCAATAATATTTTGGGTATGTGCAGTAGATTAGATTCTCCCTTATCTGACTCTGCTAAAATCAAAATCATTTTGAAAGGTTTGTTACCTTTCTATCATGCTCAGTTAGCCTTAGTGGATATCCACAGCATAGAAGATTTGACCGATAAATGTAAAAGAATTGAAGAAACTCTGTCTTGGTCTTCACATCCTCCAACCTCATCTCGACCTACCTCAGGTCCTTCGTCCAGTCCTTACCAATTTCAAAATCGTTCATGGCATCAGAAATCTCGAGAGCGTAACATGTCAGTATTAAATTCTCTATCTTGTTGGAATTGCCATGAAGCTGGACACACATTTTATGAATGTGGAAAACCAAGGACGCATATATTTTGTCATGGTTGTGGGAGAGATAACACCCTCAAGAGGAATTGCTATAAGTGTTCGGGAAACGAGCAGACCGAGGCTCGTACCCTGAGCGTTCCTCCGTCTACAATCCCATCAGGGAGTACAACCACTGTCTTGGAAGGAAATGTAGGTCAAGCAGGGCCCAGCAATTCAAGGTCAGGTCCCCCATCAGAGAAACATTCAACAAAGCACAAACGCCACAACAAGTCGAATCAAGGGAAAAAGTAACTTGGAAACCCAAAGCATTCCATTCTGACGTTCTCAATTCTAGAGTATCTTCTCCTTTAGTAAATGTTAGGTGTAATTATGTTAATAATATGGACCAGGAAACAGTTCTGTCATCTGTACCAAGTTTTGATATTAAAAATGATAATGATAGTTCTATATTAGTACCTTATAATGACTATTCTATATCTAGAGTCTCTGGCTTAGATATAAATTCTTTATTAGTTAAGAAATGTAACGATAATCGACCATATCTCCAAATTGAGATTCTAGGACAATCTTGTTTGGCATTATTGGATAGTGGCTCTAATATCTCATTATTAGGTTCCCATTCATTGGAATTGTTAGATAAAGCTAACATTAGCATTTCACCTATTTCCTCCCTGCAAGTTTCAACCGCAGATGGAACAATCCAATCTATAGTAGGTAAATTTGAAACTGAAATTTTAGTAGCTAATATCAGGAGAAATATTACATTTTATATAATACCTTCTGTACAAAATTCCATAATTCTTGGCATGGATTTTCTAAATATATTTAATAGTACCTTAGATTGTTCAGACTTTTCATTGTGTATTTCTCCACTGAATTTATCCACTCTTACTGTCATCCATGATTTCTCTAGTTTATCAGTTTCAGAACAGAAACAATTAGAGGCCATTATGTCCAAATTTTCTTCGATCTCTTCGAAAGACAAACTAGGCCGTACACATTTAATATCTCATACTATTGAAGTGAAAACTTCAACTCCTTTTAGACAGTATCAATATCCCATACCTCAAGCATGGCAAGCAGATTTAGGTAAAGAAATCGATTCAATGCTCTCCTTAAACATTATCGAACCTTCTACCTCTTCATATTGTAGTCCTCTGTGGCTTACAAAGAAGAAGGATGGATCATTCAGAATTTGTTTTGATGGTCGGAAATTAAATAGTATCACATCGAATAGGGACGCTTATCCTATCCCTCGAATAGATGTTATATTAAGCAAACTTCAGAATGCGAAATACATCTCTTCCATTGACTTATCCAAGGCCTTCTTACAAATTCCTTTGAGTGAAGAAAGTAAGAAATATACTGCTTTTGCTGTCAGTGGTAAAGGTCTCTTTCAATTTGTCACTATGCCTTTTGGTCTTGTGTCAGCTCCTCAGACCATGTGTCGTCTGATGGACTTAGTCATTGGTCCACAACTGGAACCATATGTGTTTTATTACTTAGATGATATTATAGTTGTAACTCCTAATTTTAATTTACATATTGAGATTTTAGAGAAAGTATTTTCTCGCCTTCAAGAGGCGAATTTAACTGTTAATATAGAAAAATGTAACTTCTGTCGTCCTAATCTTAAGTTTCTGGGATATGTTGTTGATAGTCGAGGTTTGCAGACAGATCCTGATAAGGTAACTGCTATTAAGGATTTTCCAATACCTAAAACCACTACCCAACTACGTAGGATCTTGGGAATGTGTGGGTATTATCGTCGGTTCGTACCTTCCTACTCCACCTTATTGTCCCCACTTACTGATCTCCTTAAAAATAGGAAAAAGGGCCAGACTATTACCTGGACTTCTGAAGCCGATGATGCCTTCCGGCTTATTAAAGAAGCTCTCACTAGTGCTCCTGTCATGATGTCTCCAGACTTTAACGAACACTTTTATCTCATGACAGATTGTTCCAATACTGCTTCAGGTGGTGTCCTCTTTCAGATGAAAGATGGAGCGGAACACCCTATAGCTTACACTAGTAAGAAGCTCAACAAGGCTCAGAAGAATTATTCCACTACAGAGCGTGAACTCCTAGCTATTATTCATGGCTTAGAGGCGTTTCGGTATTATTTAGAGGGTCGTAAGTGTACACTCATTACCGATCATAGCTCTTTATTATGGCTACATTCCATGCGTAACCCATCACAACGTTTATCCCGTTGGATTTGCAAACTTTCAGCTTTTGACTATAATATCGTACATCGCAAAGCCAATGGTGTCGTAGTAGCTGATGCCTTGTCGCGTACTTTTGATGTTAATATTCTTGATTTGGCTACTTTAATTCCAGATGCATGGTATCAAAAGATGTTGGTTAGGGTTGCTCAAGAACCGGATCGGTATCCTGATTTCAAGGTGGAAAACAATGTTCTTTACAAACATATTGTTAGTTCCACAGAAATTTTAAGTAATATGTCGGATTGGAAAATAGTAGTCCCCACGGCAAATAGGGATGAAATCTTGACTTCATTTCATGATAATGTGACAGCAGGTCACTTTGGGTTTTATAAAACATTTAGTAGAATAGCTGAATTATACTATTGGCCTGGCATGCGGTATGCAATTAAACGATATATATCCAGATGTAAAGTTTGTGCTACATGCAAGCCCAGGAATATGCCACAAGCTGGATTAATGGGTTCCTTTAGGAACATTAACTTCCCATGGCAAATGATCTCTATGGATCTTATTGGACCATACCCCCGTAGTTACAATGGGAACACATATTGTTTGGTAGTCGTTGACTATTTTACAAAATTTCCTTTAGTTTTTCCGCTTCGTAAGGCTACTGTTCCTGCTATCGTTAAATTTTTAGAGGAGCAAGTCTTCTTGTTATTTGGTGTTCCACAAATAGTATCGTGTGATAATGGTCCTCAGTTTGTATCTAAGGCCTTTAAAGACCTTCTCAGTAAATATAAGGTACAAAAGATTTTTTATAACGCTGCATATCATCCACAGGCGAACCATAGCGAACGTGTGAATCGCAGTATCGTAACTGCTTTAAGATCTTATACTTACGAAGACCATCGAGCTTGGGACCAATACATCCATTCCATAGCTCAGGCTATAAGAACGTCTGTCCATGAGATTACCAAATGTTCTCCAGCTTACTTAAATTTTGGCCGAAACGTGCCTTTATCCGGTGACTATTTCGGTTTAATTTCAGACAATTCGGTAAATCTTCCTCAAATTTCAGAGAACCTCCATCGGTTAGATGATCTTCAGCATCTACCTCCTATCTTTGCCGATATTAGGAAAAAGTTGAAATCTTCTTACCTTCGATCACGAGGTCATTATAATCTGAGGAAAAGAGACGTGCGATTCTTTGTTGGCGATCGAGTATTAAAACGGAACTTCGTTAAGTCTAGTAAGGGAAATGCGATTTCTGCCAAGTTCTGCCAGAAATACATTCCTTGTATTGTCAGTAAGGTAATTTCTCCTTTAGTCTATGAACTGAAAGATAGTTTGTCTAACAAACGTATCGGTCAATTCCACGTAAAGGATTTACTGCCAGATAATACTGTCAATGATTTGGACTCTTCATCATCAGAAGAAGATGTAACTTAACAACCTTGCTTAAGTTAATTCCTCCTTCTTTTTTTGGTAATACTTGGTAAGTTCATGATTAGGATTTGGATAGGATTTTGATTTGAAAACCCCGGATAAATGCTGTGTTGTATTTATTTATTTTGAATTTTGTTACTACTAAATGTTTATTGTTAGTTAAATAGTAATTTTAACTTAATTATATAGCAAAAATACTTGTACAGAACTGTCATCCTTGGTACATAGTTGTTTTCATACGGTCTGGATATGTTTTATGTATGTTGGTTACGATTTTGATATTTGTATTGAGAAAGTTGGTTTAAAGTTTAGTTTTAGTCTGGTATGTTATTATTTTCCATTTGGTCTATCTTGGCTTAATACTATACAGTTGAGGAATACTATATAGTTAACTTATATTTTTAAGGAGTCGTAAACAAGTTGATTTAATAAGGTCAACCTCTGTTAATTCACTATACTGTCTGAATATTTATTGAGATGCATAGAAATACAAATTATTGAGATTACTCATCTTGGGCAAATGCTGGTTGTGTTGTTTAACGGTGTAGAACGTGGGTTCGAAACCTGGAAACCTTATCAATTTGGCCTCGATAAGGAGCAGATTTCATGGCTCACGGTTTTTTGTCGTTATAATATACACGCCTTCCCAGATGTTAGATCTCCTGAAAATATAGTTAAATAGGTATAGCCTATATATTATGTATCAAACCTTTAGATATCTGTCTTCAGTCTATTTTTTTTTGATCAAACTATTGATTATAAGTGATGGTATTCTTACTGTGGTTAACTACTTAGTTTATTTAGCTCATTTAGTTTAGACATTTTATAATATACATATCGTTAATGATGTTCTTGTAGAATGGACAAATGGATATTTTAGTTGAATCCTAACTTTCTCTACAAATTCAAAAATTTTGTTTAGCGACTAGAGACAACTTCAATCTGCAGTTTCATGGGAAATTGGTTTACGCGCACTCTAGTCCAATTTATTTTAGTATGTGTTTCTGTAGTCGACTACTTTATGGTTAGTACGTCAATAGGGATGTCTCCAACATCGGATGTGCTCTTCTGGCTATTCTTATTCATCCACTGTAGCTTTATGCTATAGGTACAGAAGTCCAGAATTAGTTAGCTATATTTGTCTTGATAATTTCATACTGGTACCTATACCTTCATTGGTTTATATAAATGGTCATAACCATTCATCTTTTTGGTGTGTAGAATCTGCTAGTTATGCACGTTAATCTGGGGTTCATTAATTTTCAAGGACACGAAAGGGAGTCCTAGGAAGATGAGTTGGGATTCTTCCGGATGTTCGGCCTAGTCAAAGAACATTATTGAATGCCAGATTATTGCTGTATACTAGTTAAGGACTATACGGCCGATTTTTTTTTCTATGATGGTTTGATTTCATAACAGCATATAAACTGAATATAGGTGAATAGTCTCTTATAATCCAATGTCGTTGTAGTCATTGCATAGTCAACTGGTATCAAGTAAACTTTATCCTTCCATATAGCTTAATGTTAGTCATTGTTTAGCAAGAAGCCTTAAACCAGACTGATTGTTCTCCTTGGATATATTAAATATAAATCTGTTGTCTAGGGTAGAATCGATTTTGGATTTGGCTCTTAGTACTAGTTTTTTTACGTTGGTACATCCGTATTAATGTGTTGGTCGACATGCTCAATTTTATTTGAGTTTAGTTGTTATATTGCGAATGGTTATACAATCTGCCTGATTGTCTCTCTTTGGATATGCAATATATATAAATCTGGTGTCCCTTGTTGAGTCAATTTGGTTTACCTTACCCATTCAGCGATACTTATTTGAGTATGTGTAGTTTACCTATTTGGTTATATTTGGTATACATTTTGGTCACTCCTACCTTTATTGGTGGTAGAGTGTTAGAACTCCTTTTACGAGACTCTTAAATTTGTGGTTATTTTTAATCGTTCGAGTCTGATGTGAAAGTGGAAGTTATTTATTTGGTTATATTTTGTATGTATTTTAGTCACTCCTATCTTTATTGATGGTAGAGTGTAGCAACTCCTTTTACATGGCTCTTAAATTTGTGGTTAATTTTAATCGTTTGAGTCAGATGTAAAAGTGGAAGTTGTTATTTATTTGGTTTGGTATCTATTTTGGTCGCTCCTACCTCTATGGTGGTAGAGTTTTACGACTTGTCTTACACGGCTCTTAAATTTGTGGTTATTTTTAATCGTTCGAGTCCGATGTAAAGATAGAAGTTGTTAGTTATTTGATTTAGTGAGTGTATAGGTTGTTTGCTCCTACCTTTATTTGTAGTTGAGTGTTTGGGTGTTGAAGCAATTATAATATGGGGTTTTATTAAATCCGCTAGATTGACTTCAACAACTTTTGATTTATTAGTTATTATGTAAGTCACAGATGAAAGACTCTGTGCAATGAATTATATGTGATCAGAGTAATATCTGAATCACTATATTATGTGGTTTAGTATTCACACTAGTGTTGGATCCCACGGTGTGTGATTACTGTCAAGTATATTTAGTTAGTGTTTATTCATTTAAATGTGGTTTCCACAGTTTAAGCAACTCAGTATATGTTAATTCAATATTTAATTGGAAAATTTACCTTTAACTTTTCAATATGCAATTATAGGTCTGTTTATAAGTCAGTCCACATATCATTCAATAATTCAACAACATACAAACCATTTAATGGGTATTATATCATTTGTTTCCCAGTAAGGAAAAGAGAGAAAAAAAAAAGAAAATAGCTTTTCTTTTTTTTTCCCGAGTTGTAGGAGATTGTAACGATACAATCGTTAGTAATCTAATCTACTCTAATTTGCCGCCGTTGGAGTATGCAACCAACAATACGATCCCTAATAGTTCATTTTTATGACTTTCGAACTATATATCAATATATATCGAACATCGATATCGATAAGATAATCGATTACCTTGTATAGGAAAAACGAATATTGGCCATCGGCCATATTCTCCTGATTCATTTTAGAACCAAACTTCAACAAGAGAAGTCGATAATTTTATCACGGCAGGCAGAATCTTAGGGAAACTAGAAGAAAGTTTAAGTTTTATTTTTTTTTGGGAAATATAAGGAGTTTTGGTTCGGTTATTTTTAAGAAGTTATTTAGTTTGGAGAAATTTTATTTGGAGAAGTTATTGTTTTATGGAAGAGAATCCCTAGAAAGATTCTGGTAAGTTTTTTTCAAACACCTACATCTTTCATTTAAATTTTCCAGTCCCCATTTTTTTTTTCAAATCTTCTCACTTTGCTAGACATATCCAAAAATCATTATTATTTCTTTTTATATTTACATATATAAGTAAATTCCGCTGTGGAAATATTAAATATTTATGTCAAGGTCACTTAATGACAACTATATCCCAGTTTTTGTTACTAAAAAAAACCTATGAAGTACAAGAACATTGAATAAAAAGGCTTTCTGTTTTTGTAGCCTGCCGGCAACGACTGAAGTTTTTGGACATACATTTTTTTTTTATTTGGGGAAGAAAGAATTTTAATTTGGTGGAAGTACTTGGGATCCGGGAAAGAAATAGGACTTTGAGTTGGGGAAGAAGAGAATTTTTATTTACTATTTTCTGGTTGATCTGCCAGGC
Organism: Diabrotica balteata; assembly: GCA_918026665.1. Taxonomy (NCBI): domain Eukaryota; kingdom Metazoa; phylum Arthropoda; class Insecta; order Coleoptera; family Chrysomelidae; genus Diabrotica; species Diabrotica balteata. The sequence goes on along the minus strand of OU898280.1, from coordinate 69,994,136 downwards.
TGCTCACAGGAACAGGCTGAGCCATTCCAGAGACCACCCTCTACCTGGACATCAGGCAGCTGAGGAAGGGAACCCCTTCACAGCAATCACATCATAGGGTTTATTAAGGACAATTCATATAATATTTAATAATAATTTAATTTTTTTTTATAACCTATACTTATATCCTTGGATACTTAGGCCGTCAGCCTAAGTGGGTTTACGAAACAGCGTTGTGCACAATCTCTGCTAGTACCCTCACCTTGCTGAATCCTTTTACTTGTATTTTTATTCTTTCATACTTATTTTGCATTTCTTTTTTTAATATTTTATAGAACCCTTATATTAAGGTGTCAGGATATATTATCCAATTTTATGGTAATCTGTATGTACCTTTATATATCAGATTGAAGTATGTATGGCTCTAGGTTCTTAACTGACTAGTTTCAGATTTTAAACTGCCCTATAGTAACTATTTAATTATTTTATATTTTTATTACTATTTACTCCATGTGAGATAGTTCAATATTGTTAACTTAACCTTTTCCTCATTGTTAGAGGACAGTTAGATCAACTTGTGTATATATATTTTTTGGGTCATATTTTTAGTAATTTTTCTTGTAAATATATATTTTGGGAATATACGTTAACAATTCTTTAGTGTATATAAATATAGGGCTGGGATAATAGAATTATAATATATAGTGTATAAAGCATTTCAGATTTTTATTTGTTTCCTATCTTTTTTTATTTTCAGTTATATAACCATATATACCTCAAATTGGAGTGAAATTCTAAATTCACCCTGGCGCCCATCCCAAGATCATCTTAGGATTGATCTGCTCTAACTTCAAGTTACTACAAGCAAGCAAACGTGCCAACCTCCTCTCTGAGAACTCTCATTTGCTTGAGCTAAGCCTAATTCTTTGTAGTGCTCTCAGTAAATTTTCTATTTTCTTTTATATTCATTACATTCCTGGTTATTTAACCTTTTTATGTAAATAATTATAAATTAATTTTAAATTCTACTTAACCATCCATTTTATTTAATTTTCTAATATTGACTTCGCTATTCCATAGTTTCCCCTATTTCATTGGTAACAATTCACCATTCCCTAGTTCTCCCCCCCTTTTGACGGGTAACAGGCTCTGATTGTTCTTCATTCCTATTTTCTGTTTGTTCTTCATTTTCTGAGTTTTCAGTATCGTCTTTCTTTTTAAACAGTGCTCTATAGTGTGTTTCCCATTCCATTTTTCCAATATTTGCTGGTATCTCTTTTTTTTTCGTTGTGATTTTATGTATTTGTATAGTCTTGCATTGTCATTACTATTGGCTTCGAGTTCCTGCAGTAATTCTTCGATCCATTTCTTCTGTTTTGTTTTGCAGCATTTGTCTGACTCTTTCTTCTTCTCTGTATAGTGTAGGAGATCTTCTTGTTTCTCTGTGGCTATCCACCCTGTCTTGCTTTATCCTTGTCTTTACTAGCTTGCTCGCATTCTTCATCGTACCAATCCTTTCTTTTATTGTCTTCCATTAGTCCTATCGTCTCCTCTGCTGTTGTTAAGATACTATCTTTTATGTCTTCCCATGTTTTATTTACGTTCGATGGTTTTAGGACTAGTAGTTTTTCTTCCAATTTAGTGCAGAATTTTCTGTTTGTATTATCTGTATTTAGTTTCGACCGATTCCACCTCTTTCTTTTCTTTCTGTCGTTTTTATCTTTAAGTATCTTCAATTTCATGTCGCCTATCACTAAAATGTGATCCGAATCAGCATTGGCTCCCCTGTAAGACCTTACATTCTTTAAAATTGGTCTCCATTTTTTTTTTGAGATTAGAATGTGATCTATTTGGTTTCCATCTGTTGTTCCAGGTATTAGCCACGTTACTTTCTGCTCTTCTTTGTGCTTGCATTGAGTGCTAATAATAAAAGTATTGGTTGCTGCTGCTACATCACATATTCTCCTGCCATTGTTATTCGTATTTTGATGGATCGTTTCTTTTCCTGCGATTTCTCTGTTCGTGTCTTCTTTCCCTATCTTTGCGTTGAAGTCTCCTAACAGGATTATTATGTCGTTCTTTGGTATTTCTTCGTACAATTCTTCAAGTTTCTCGTAGAATTCATTCTTTTCTTCTTCAGGAGCATTCTCAGTAGGGGCATATATGTTAACAAATGTTAAATTTGCTTGTTTATTTTTCATTCTAATATATGATATTCTTCCATGAACCGCTTTAAAGTTAATAATCTTGTCTCTTACGCTATTACTAACTAGAAAGGCAGTTCCATTGCGCCCCTGTTTGCTGTCTCCTGCGTAGTACATTGTGTAATTTCTTCTAGCAATCATCCTTTCTCCTGCCCACCTTATTTCTTGTAGCGCTAGTATTCTCATCTTCTATTTTATCATTTCTTTTGCCAACTCTTTCATTTTGCCTGATCTTAGAAGTGTTTTGATATTTCACGTTCCTATTCTTATTTTTCTATTTTTGTTTTTTGCTTTATTTTGTTTTGTTTTTGCGTCTTTTCTTACAAAACAGTTTCATGTCCGTATTCATTGCCAACTCCGTTATACTGTCGTCGTCTTTTGATATATTTTTTGTTAGTTTTTTGACGCCATTTTCATCAATTTTCCTCTTGGATCTAAGATATGGGAGATCTGTCGTTTATTGTCTTAGCGTTATCCTTCTTCTCTTCAGGTTTCTTCCAGTAAATTACATATATGCCTTCTAGTTGCTCCAGTGAGAACGGTTCACCATTTATCCATAATTTGTTGTATTTTAATCCGGCTGTGTGTCCTTCCTGGCGTACCATTTTCATGTGTTGGAGAAGATGCTTTCTTTCTTGTAGTATTTTCTTCGGGAAGTCCTCATTGATATATATTTTAGTTCCTCTTAGGTTTTAAGCAGCCTTCAGAATTTCCATTCTCGTAGCTTCCTTTTTCATTTCTAATATGATGGGTCTGGGTACATTTTGGGGATCACCTTGTCTGCTTATTCTTCTCATCTCTACCAGTTCTTCATCTAGGTTTGTTTGTACGCCGATTTTTTTCATTATCCCCTTTATCTTATTTATCGTCTCTTGTTCGCTTTCTGTTTGGTTTTCTTCGACCCCCTGTATTACTATGTTTTTTCTTCTAGCTTGTCTTTCCAGTATTTCGATTCTTGTTCTGTGATTTTAGTTCTCGTTGCTTTGTTATCTGCCTTCAACTGTTCATTTTCTTTATTTAATTTATCCAGGTCTACTTGCATTTTATCTATTTTGTTTTCGATTCTTACATTTATTTCTTCGATTTTCTCTAATTTTTATAGGTTCTGTTCCATTGTACCGCGGTAAGAGTGTCCGCCCAATCGACTTGCCGGAGCTTCAACCCTTCTCAGCACTTTGGAGTTATACTCAGATTTGGATTTTCGTAATAATGATTCGGCTTTAATGCAGAAATTTTTCAATAGCCGGCACCGTCGTTTTTATTTCAGACAGCACTTCAGCTCTTATCGGGATGTTTTTGTCTATTGTTTATTAATTGTTTAAAGAGGTTATTGTGCTTTTTGCAATGCTTACTCACTGATATCTGCTGAATTTTGACGAAATATTTTTATCGGAAGAACAGCCGTCGTCGGTCTGAATTCACTGTAGTCTATTTGTATTAGTTTATTTTTCACTTTGTTACACTAAATTTATATTTTAATACGGAGCGTATTTTAACAGTATCGTTCGGATTCAAGCCTAGATGCCAAGTCCATTTTAATGTATAATTTATCTAATTTACTTACCTTTGCACGTCATCCGCGTCATAGCCCGTGAGGTCATATGATACCAACACGAAATATTTAGGCGGTAGGTGTGTTCTTGTTTAGAATCACTTTGCCGTGTACACTAGCATTACAGCCACTAGACATATTTTATTATATACGTGTAAAAATAATATTTAAAGATTTTTATTATTGTTAACTTAAAAAAATACATAATAATATGTTTCATTTAATTTGTATAAATGCATTATAAAGCGTTTTTATAAAGAACATTTGTTCGGAAAACACTATGACTGTAATCGAACGAAGGTGATATTTTGACATAAATTGGTAACACTTATTTGACAGTTGCGGTGTTGACACTTTAGTTTTGTTTTTATTATTTACTATTAATTAAACTATGTTGTTTTTTAAACAAGCGGTGCAAATTGTTTTTAACAAGAATATTTTTTAACTCTGTTTCTATTTATTTACATTAAATATTAATTTGGTTTGTTGTATAATCCACTTTTGCAATAATTATGTGACATATTTGATTTAAAATGGATTCAGGATTTTTTTATACTTTGGCAACTATGTCACTTTCGATCTCTGTCAATGATAATGACGTGCAACGGTAAATAAATTAGATGGACTATATATTGTTATTTGCTTCACGTTTTTAAGTGATCATTAAAGTCGGTAGTATTTCCTTCCTGTGGTTATTATTTACAACCCGGTCCGATACATTTAAATAACTAATATAGAATAAATCTGAAAATTCAATTTGTCTTAATGTATCGGTATTCCCCGGTTTACCCTATAGGGTTAATTCAAAAACCAAAATGCCACAGGAAACACAATTCCAACATTATTAGTTTATTAAGTTTAAAATTACACGTTAATATATTTTGAATGTTAAAATATCTCTTGCTACTACGTCTATCATTAGTATTAAATATATAACCTTGAATATATTTATTTATGAGGCCCAGGTATGTGGACATATTTGTTTGTGAATATGGTTAAGAAATTGTAACTTGTTTCTAATTTGTTTTGAACGTCATCATTATTAAAACCTATGCACTGGTCACAAGACCAGGTAAATAATAAAACTGGTAAATATTTAAACAAGACAATATAAACTTTCAATTAAGGCTATCAATTTTTCCTTACTATTGAGTGGTTTTTGATGAGATACAGTTAAAATATTTTTGTATTCATCTTGTCTTTCACATTTAAATATTTATTAGCCAGTCATGGAACTGGAAGTTTATTTCTACATAAACGAGTTATTTGCTTTAATTTGAGCTTTGCAGATACTGTTTCTTTTATAATTTATTTTTATTCAGATATAAATAATATGTCTATTCTTATCCAGACAGTGTCGGACTAAGGCTAAAGCGGGCTCTAGGCATCATTGTAATTCCGTGCCTGTGTTTGGTAGTTTAATCTCAAAGCATTAAGTACGTCTTCTTCTTGTGGTGCCTATCCGTTACGGATGTTGGCTACTAGCATGGCAATTCCAACTTTATTGGCCTCGGCTCGAAATATTCCTGAAGTGGTCAAGGAAAACCATTTTCGTAAGTTCTGGAGCCAAGATATTCTTCTTCTTCCTGGTCCCCTCTTTTCGTAGACCTTTCCCTGTAATATAAGTTGCAGCAGGTTATATCTATGGTCGTTTCGCGTTATATGTCCAAGATATTCTAGCTTGCGCTGTTTCACGGTGGATATAATTTCACATGTTTTATCGATCCGAGGTAGAACCTCAATGTTTGTTATTCTGTCCACCCAGGAGATCCTCAGTATCCATCTATAACACCACATCTCAAACGCCTTGAATTTTTCCATGGATGCCTCGGTTAGTGTCCATGATTCAACCCCATGGAACAGCACTGTAAACACGTAGCATCTCAATAAATGGATTTTTATTTTTAAGGGTAGGTCGTGGCTCTTAAATATCTTGCTCATTCTGACAAACGCTGACCTGGCTTTTTCAATTCTTTGTTTTATCTCAACTGAGTGGTCCTATTGGTCGTTTATGGTGGTTTCTAAATAGTAGTAACGGGGCACTTGGAGTATTTGTTGCTGATCTACCAGTAATTGACTAGGTGGAATATGCTTCTTACTGATGACCATGTACTTTGTTTTCTTGATGTTACAATCAAGCCCGTACTTGTGACTGATTCTCCACAACTGCGTTACTAGTGTCTGTAAACCTTCTAAACTGTCTTCAAAGAGGATGGTGTCGTCTGCATATCTGATGTTATTCAGGCGCTCACCATTTATGAGAATACCCTCTTCGATATGCTCTAATGCCTGGCTCATGACGTGTTCCGAATAGACTTTAAATAATAGGGGTGAGAGTATGCAGCCCTGTCGTACTCCTTTCTTTATTGCAACATCCTCTGTTAGTTGGTCTTTCACCCGAATGGCTGCTGATTGGTTGTAGTATATGTTCTTGATTACTCGGAGGTCTTTGTTATCCAGGTCAGTTGCTTTTAGTATATCCATGAGCTTATCGTGCTGGATTCTGTCGAAAGCTTTCTGGTAGTCGATAAAGCATACATAAACATGGCAGTTGACGTCTGTGCACCTTTGAAATAATACCTGAACCGCAAACAAGGCTTCTCTTGTACCTAACGCATGCCTGAATCCAAACTGCGTTCGTGAGATCTGTGACTCGCATTTCTGATAAATGCTTCTGTGTATTATCTTTAAGAAGGTCTTAAGAATGTGGCTCATTAGACTGATAATACGATGCTCCTCGCATTTTTTTGCATTAGATTTTTTAGGTATAGCAATAAATGTAGATTTTAACCAGCTCTTTGGGATTTTTACCGAGTCATAGATTTTATTGAACGTTGTCGTAAGCCATTTTACTCCTTCTCCCATGATTTTTAGAAATTCTGAATGAAAGTTGTCGGTCCCTGGTGCTTTACCTTATTTGGTTGCTTTAATTGCTGCTTTGACTTCGTCTTGAGTGATTGGTGGTCCTGTGTCGTATTCCATAATTATTTGGTTGTTATCTCTGTCGTCATCGAATGTGTTCTCAACGTATCTCTTCCATATATTCTGTGTTTCTTCAATATGTATTACCGGGTAGCCATGATCGTCAGTCATATGTCCTGATCTCTTGGGATTGTACATTCCTGCTGCCTCTATTACATCCTTGTGGAGATTAAAAGAGTCGTTTAATCTACATTAAGAACGTAGTTCTCTTTAATTCCAAGATATATAGAATTTTATGTTTTCATTCATGCTTATCACATTCTACGCTTGCTGGATAGCTCATATTTGACGAAATGCCCCTGAATATGCTGTTTTAAGCGAAAGTACTTGGGCAAGATTTAATTAAACTTGTGCTCGATAATAGCCATATTTTTCAAAGTTCATTTATTCGAGCATTCAACCTCATATCAATTATTCATAATATATTTGACAAACCTAGGTACCGTTCGCGTTATAAAAAACTGGTACAACCTTATTGCAGAAAATCGTGTTTTTTAAGTTATGTAAGTTGATCTTGTCACATATGTCATTCTAATTTCTAGGGCAATGTTGTCAGTTCAACGAAAATATTATATCAAACCAGCTAAAAGCAGGGCTGTGCGCATCGAGCAAAAAGACAAAAGAGGGAATGTAAAGGTAGTGGGGGCAAAAATATCGTTAGACAGGAAGTGCCATCTTGAGAGGCCAGATTAAACAAGGAAAGAGAGTCTTTCCTTGTTTAAGAAATCAAATTTAGTTGGGTTATGTTATTATTTGTCCCAACTGTCAAATGAAATCTTATTTATATTGAAGTTTTTTAACAATTGTTTCACATTTTAGACTGTTATCGTTAATATTTAATTAAAATTTTCTCGTCTAAGACACGTTCTTAAAACTATTTTATACTGTTAATAAGTGTCGGAAACTTTAAATTTGGCGCATTCGCATTTCCGGATATGTCCGCCATCAGAGGCCACTTTTTTGGTCTCCTTTTCATAACGATTAGATTCCCTCTTTTGTCTTTTTGCTCGATGGCTGTACGACAGACCGCAAATCTAAAACAATATAGAACATTCTCGATCAGTTAGTCACATTTATTTAAACATGCATCCTAAAAAATTCTCCTATTAATTTTCAAATTTTTTATCATCTCAATTAAGTACATATACAAGGATTCGTGTTTTATTATAATTTATGAAAATATTTCAATTCAAAAATAACGATGGATAATAAATCTAGACGTGTAGATTCAATCTCCATAAGGAACATTACAGTGAGAAATTGAATTGCCATGTAATACTGTCACGTTTTGAAAAAGCGATTATTCGCCCAGGATATTTTATAGTTTATAATCTACGTAGGATAAACTATATTATTAGTTTTTCACATTTATTGTTCATGTAATAAATAGTAAATTAATCTTGGTACATAGTTTCCCTATTACTAAACTTCTGAACATAAAATGCAGTTAACAGTTCGTTTGGTAGCTAATTATAGATAAAGATATATAGATATGTATAAAATTACAGAAGATGCATTCTAATGTTCCCTGTGCCATTACCCTACCTTTAAAGATCCTTCAAACATTTTGGGCATTAACTCAACCCTCTCTTTGGTTATTAAATTTATTAGATATGGTTTTTTGATGTTAATAATAAAAATAATCATTATTTAAAAACTTTTTACATTTTTAAACGATATTTTTATTTTTTTTTATTTAGATTTAGTGTAATTCCGTTATCTGTGATGGTAACAACGAATTGATTCACGAACCATTTTGTCCAGTTTGAACACAGGTTAACATTGAGAAAAAAAGTGTACCAGTTTTTTATGACGGGAAGAGTACTACGGAAACTCACAGGTCTGGTTGCATAAGCACTGAATCGCTTGTGCTAACTTGTCGACTTAATTTGGGTACGTTCCAGTAAAAATTATAAATATTACGTTTTTCTGTTTAATAAAAATGAATTATAAAAATTAAAAACCTAATTATCGGGCCCCAAAAACTAAAGGCCCTAGCCACGTGCCTAGGTTGCTAAACAAGGTGTGTTCTCTGCAAAGAGAAACACCATATTGGAACCGCGCGGTGCCGGGAATTTAGTAGCGCCCTGCAAAAGGCGCTACTGGCCGACAAGACGCGCGCAAATGCATTGATAGAGAGCGTGCCCGCTAAATCGACGTCGACACCCATTCTCCCCCCGACAAATGAACATACCGAACGAACGACAGGTAACGACATAGCTTCTACATCCGGGCGAAATCTTGAGCCAATGACCATCGACGATGATGTCTTTCACGATGCCAAGTTCCCCTCACTAATAGTGGAATTTGAGAGTATGTGTGCTGAGGCTGTGGAAACGGCTAGCAACATAACTAATAATGAAAACATCAACCCCTCCTCCGACCCTGAAGGACCGCAGGAACTGTCTGGACTGGTTCCAGATAATATTCTACAAAAATAACCAACTGATCCCAGATGACTCTCATCCTAGTGACTTAGAAGAGCTAGCTGTAACGACTTAAAATGGCTTCGAGAGGGAGGAAAGGACTTAAGATACTGCAGGTGAACATTGGAAGGGCAAAGGTGGCACACGACCTAATTTATTCAAAAGCCCTGCAAATTGACGCAGATATTATCATAGTCCCAGAACCGAATAAAAACATCTCAAGAAAATTCGGTTGGATCTCCGATAACAGATCAGACGTTGCTGTATTCTTGGTGAACAATAAGGTGTGCATAAATAAAATTACCAAGAAAGACGGAATTCTGAAAATTAAAATAAACGAACTAGCAATTATAGCCTGTTATATCTCACCGAATATACACATGACACAGTATGAAGAGCAGGTTCGAAAAATCATAGAGGCGTCGCAAGGTGAACTATCCTATATAATCGCTGGTGATATAAACGCCAAATCCATTCTTTAGGGGTTCCCAAGAAACGACAAAAGAGGGGAAATTTGGAACGAATGGATTTCCTCCGCAAACCTGACTGTATTAAACAATGGTAAACCCACCTTTGAAAGAGGTGACTCGCGAAGTCACATAGACATTACACTAGCAACCAATAACTACGCCAACAAGATTTCGGGATGGGATGTGCTTGATGATAACCTCTTCACGTTCCACAAGTACATCTCGTACGAAGTCGGCATCAAGGTCACAACAAGGCACGGCAGGAAATTACTCGAGTTTGATAAGACTAAATTTACAAATCATATACGAAACTTACAAGAAGAAACTACCGAGTTTAATATCTTCAGAGATAACATAATAAAAGCACACAAAGCGAGCAGCAAACACACACATGTCACATATACAGTACCATACTGGTGGAATGAAAACATCCACCAAAAGCGGACAGAATGCCTTAGACTCAGGCGTACGACACAGAGAGATAGGACCCAGCAAATTAAAGAAGAGTATAAGAGCGCCAAAAAGGAACTCACCAAAATGATCAAAAGGGCTTAACGCACATGTTGGCAGAACTTGTGCGAGGCGTTGGAAAACGATATATGGGGCGAAGCATACAGGATTGCCACTAAGACGCTGAGGTCAGAGACCCCATATAACCTGTGCGATGACAAAAGAAGGGAAATAGCGAATACCCTGTTTCCTAATAAGCCCATAAACGACTTCCTGAGTAGGGACGATGTGAACTGTCCTGAAGAGTTGACAGCGGCTGAACTCACCAGAGCCGCTAATTCTATCAAAATAGGTAAATCCCCTGGACCGGACCGTGTACCACCAGAGGCGATAAAAATACTAGTAAATGAATGCCCAGAAGCCACTAGAAGGGCATTAAATGAGTTGCTAACAAGACAAGAATTTCCAGACCAGTTAAAACTAGCTAAACTTACATTGATACATAGACCCGGTAAAAATCCGGACGAAGCCAATTCATACAGGCCAATATGTCTCTTAGACTGTCTAGGAAATTATACGAAAATCTAGTCAAAAATCGCCTAGAAGACGAACTGAGTGAAAGAGAGACTATCTCCAACAGACAATATGGATTTAGAAAAGCTAAGTCTGCAATAGACGCGGTAAAAATTTTAACTGACACTGTAAAGAACACCAGAAAAAGATGGGCCATACTAGTTATGTTTGATGTGAAGAATGCCTTCAAATCTGCCAACTGGGCACATATCATAACAAAACTGGAATCAGCACGAGTGTCAGGATATCTTATCAATATCATTAAAAGGTATCTTACAAATAGATACGTTACAGTGGCAAAAAACACAGAACAGAAGTTGACAGCTGGCGTACCGCAAGGTTCCGTATTAGGTCCAACATTATGGAATATATTATATCACGGGGTACTAGAAATTGACTATGGTAGAGATACTCTAGCTAGCGCATACGCAGATGACCTGGCGATACTAGTGATGACTGACCTGAACTGGGAAATCGAAGATAAAGTAAACACATGCTGCAGAAAAGTCAACAGCTGGATGGCTAGAAATGATTTGGAACTAGCAGGAAACAAAACGGAAGTGGTCATATTGAAAGGACCACGACAAAAACCCGAGCTGACTTTTCAAATTTGTAGTACTGCTATAATGCCAACAAACTGAGCAAAATACCTAGGCATATACGTCGACACAGGCCTAAGTTCACAAAACACCTGACAAATGTAGTTCAGAGGGCGGAAGAAAGAACGGCAGCCTTACAAAGGATCATGCCGAATATAGGAGGCCCAGGCAGCCAAAAACGTAGAATGTATCTGCAAGTGGTACAGTCGACCCTCCTATATGGAACCCCCATTTGGGCTGATGTACTAAATTATAAAAAATATAAAGACATGATAACCAGAGCCCAGCGAAAGCCCCTACTAAAAGTGACCAGTGCGTACCGGACTACTTCAACGACGGCCCTACAGGTGATAGCGGGTACGCTCTCCATTCACCTCCTAGCGAAAGAACGGCAGATGCTTTATAACTCTCGAGACGGACACCTACCTCAGGTGAGAGCCGCCACCAGAGAGCAATTACTAATAGAATGGCAAGCAGAATTGGAGGCACAGACAGACAAGGCACAATGGACCAAAAAACTAATACCCAACGTGATAGAGTGGTATAAATGTAAGTTCAAACGAGTAAATTTTTATTTTACGCAGTTCTTGACCGAACATGGATCTTTCAGGTCTTACACGTATCGTATTCGAAAAACCAGCGACGACAGTTGTATAACGTGCAACATAGAAGATGACGCGGAGCATTGTATCTTTAGATGTAATGTGTTTGCGTCGGAACAACACAGAATGCGGGCAAAGCTAGGAGGGATATCCCCTGACAACTTGATACGTGTCGCTATGGAAAGCAGAGAGAACTTTGAATTCCTCATAGACCAAGTAACAAAAATTATGAAAAGAAAGTCTATGATAGAGAAAGAAATTGAGACAGGAGGAGAGTGATCTGGGGCACTCCATCTCTACTTAAGACACAACCGGCAAGGCCGTGATTTATTTTTCATATGTTCATGTTCAACATCAACTGTATTTTCATAAATTTTCCTCGGTTCCTTGCCGCTCCTAGGTAAGAACCGGCAACCTTTTTCCACGACCAATCTAGGCTGCGCAAGGCATTCCTAAGTTTCGTTCGCTAACTGAACACGTACGGGGGTGCCTTGACGAAAAATGGGTGGTTTTAGTTGGCAGGCAGAACAACAGGAAGGCATTCGTTTGCAGGACCTCCTATACATAGGGGGAAATGGACTCGTATGTTTTCCTCTACCCTGAATCCAACACACGCCGAGCAATGGTATGGTGTTTAGAACGTTCCATCCACATAAAAAAAAACAAAAGGTTGTTAAACAAACTGCTTGAACAACAGCAGTTTCCAACAATGTTGGAAACTGCTGTATAGATGCGGTCACAGAAGTAACCTCTTTAGTTACGCAGAATACAAAGAGATGAGTCGCTCTCATTCTGCTCGACGTTAAAAATGCCTTCAATACGGAATCATGGGAAAAAATCATGTCTAGGCTTAGAGAATTGGGCGTTAGAGAATATCTGGTTAACGTAATTGACGATACTTTACTGACAGGTCCATAAGAGAAAAATATACCAGCATCAGTTTGTCGCAGGGTGTTCCGCGCAGGGTTCAGTACTAGGTCCCATCCTGTGGAATGTCCTGTACGATGGGGTGTTGAGGCTAAGGGGATGCACTCTTGTAGCTTATGCCGATGATCTCGCACTGGTTGCGAAGGCGAGTCAAAAAACGGACATGGCCAATGCGGCTAATAGAGCCCTGCGTCGCATTGGTAGGTGGATTAGAGAGAACGATCTACAGCTAGCGCCTAAGAAAACTGAGGTGTTAGTTCTCAAAGGGACCTGGGAAAAATCCTTTCTTCGCTTTATAGTGGAAGGTGTGGAGGTTGCACTGGTTAAATCAATTAAATATCTGGAAGTCTGGTTGTCGGAGGTATAGGGTTCGGAGTACACATCCAAAAGACAGTAGAGAAGGCGAACCGAAATCTGGAAGCGTTGATACGGTTGATGCTAAACATTGGAGGCCCGGAAAGCACCAAAAGAATGGTGCTAAATTTAGTTTTCCAGTCGGTAGTAACCTACGCTGCTCCTGTATGGTGTAGTGTACTAAACACTGCGAATTACGCTAAGCTGATGGAGACTTCGCAAAGGCGAATGCTCCTCAGAGTGTCTAGTGCATATAGGACAGTCTCGAATGAGGCTTTATATGTCATTGGAGCGGTGATACCGATCGTTTTGTTATGTAAACAGCGAGCGAGGATGGATGTAAATATACATGAGAATGAGAGAGGAAGAACGACAGTAGAGTGGCAGAGAGAATGGGCTTATGATAGTGGAAAGGCAAGGTGGACGAAGAAGCTTATTCCCGATTTGAGACCATGTTGGGAATGTAAGTTCAGGAAACCAGACTACTTCCTGACGCAGTTTCTGACCTCACATGGTAGTTTTGACACCTTCACAAATAGAATAGGCAAATCTGCCTCGGCAGACTGTACTGTTTGTGGGGTACCGGACACTCCCGCCCAAATTTTTAACTGCCAGAGATGGACAAATGAGGTGGGAGATTTCGAGGGGCGAATGGCTTTCGGACTGGATGAAAGAAACATTGTAAACATAATGTTGAGAGGAGAGAAAGAATGGGGAGAAGTACACTGTCCTGGGAGCAGGAGAACAGAGGAGATAATTAAGCCAGGGATCTAAAAATTTATAGTTAATATTATTTATTAGTTTTTGGCCTAACATTTTTTGATTTACGGTAATAGGTATGGTTATTTATAAATTTTTAGTTTTTTTTATTTTAGTTGTTTATTAAGTGGCAAGACCACCTCTCTGGAACGGTGGTTAAGGTTTTAGCCGGAACACGGTTAATCCAGCACTATCCTGGGGTCTTCTGGCTTAGTATCCTAGTTGGCAGAAAGATGCCAGAGCGTCTTGTTCCGTGACGTAGATGTCCGAAAAGGATTTCCCCCACCGTTGCCTGCCAGAATTCAATGGATACCTTCTTAGGCTCTTACTGGAATCTGGCAATACGGCAATTAAAAAAAGGTTGCTTAGGCATTAGTCCGCTCCTGTATCCAGAATTAAACAATACGTCCCACTATTTAAGTAAAAACTTTGAGCTCATTCTATATTTTCGACACTAGGTGACCTGTAAATTAATAAATAGTAGTATTGATCTATCAGAAATATCAGCAATTTTTTTAATAATTTTGAAAAAGATCAAGCTATTGGATATTTTGTCCCAATAGTATTTTTCAGTGAGATGTATTGTTTCAATCGTTTATTTAGTAATAAAAGGCGGTAATTGGTTTTAAAGTTTGATTTTATTTATTAATTTCTTTACTATGCACCAAACAAATGGTGATGGCCCCGAAACCTATTTTGTAAATATTAATATTTCTATTTATAAATACAAATCTATAGACGATTATACAATTTCAAAAATATAAATATTAAACCTTTGATTTATTGTTTCACGCTGTTTTATTTTGCATGTATTAGTAGTGAATAATTAGCTTACATATACTTTAACGCAAATTTACATTAAGTACTGTGTATTATTTACATTCTTACTTCAGTTTATTTAAAATTTATTGTACCAAATATTGAGAAATATTACAAGACGTTTATTGTAAGCAAATTTTCAAAACGTTATTTTAAAATTTTTTTCGCATGTTTTAATTTCTATTACGTACTGGTGAACAGGAATCCCTTGAAACGGGCGGAGCTTCTAGTGCGCAGAGAGACAAAGTATTCGGCCAGAAAAGGATGGAATTTACCTGAACATAACAATCATTGTACGGCTTGATAATCACTCGGTGGATATTAAAAATTTTACAATGTTGTCAATATGTGGATGATTACAGTAATATTGGGTATTTTTAGTTTGATATCTGAAAAAATGAGTTTCAAATAATTTACACAATAATTTAATGACTAAAAGGATAAGGGAATGATTTTTGATGAGGTATGATATACAGTTTGTTCCAAAAAATTGTATACAAATGAAGAAAAGTTTATCTACATTTTATAACAAAAGCTTTTCTTGATAAAAAGCTTAGCTTTGAAGAAAATTGCTAACACTAGCAGTGTACCAAGAAATTAGTATTTTTTCAAATAATAAATTTATACATTAAATTGATAATGCATGTCTTATAGATAAAGAGACAGATATTCCAAGTAAGACCTGTTAATAATATAATAATTACTGTATAATATTTTTTTTAGTTTTCTACTTCAACCATTTTGCCTATTACAAACATGAATGCTTTTCGGATAGGTTACATTTCTTAAAATACAGTCAAAAATGAATGGTATTTTTTTCCAGCTAAACATAAAAAAATACCTTCGGTAGATAACTTTTTCATGGTTGCGATTTAGCAAAAAATATTACTAACCGACACTATTTCATAAACTATTAAAAAAATTCATATATAGATGTTGTCATACATTTGGATTTTTCTGCTGATATTATCATATTGTATTTCTTAGCTGTTGAATTGAAGATATGTGTTAATCTTTTGAGCTCGTCTTCTGTCTCGGCGATTAATGAGGCGTCGTCTTCATAACATATTATTTGGATTTCTTTATTCCCCATTCTGTAGTCATGACCTTTACGTACTGCTTGTATTATTTCGTCCATTATTATATTAAAGAGAAGTGGACTTAATCGAGAAGCCTTCGTAATGGTGATCGCCAACGTCGGATAGTTCTGATATGGCACGCGAAGAAGAAGGACTTAATGAGTCACCCTGTCTGACTCCGCTTTGTACTGGTATAAACTGTGTTATTTTTCCATTTATCTTTGCCTGTATTTGATTATGGAGGTAGATGCTTTCGATGGTTTGTATAATATTAATTGGTATGTTTCTTTTATACAGTAGGTGTAAGACGTCTTCAACTTGGATGCGATCGAAAGCCTTTGTCAGGTCTATAAAACATAGATATGGTGGTTTATTTTACTCAATGGCCTTTTCTGTGATTTGTCTTAGTACAAATACGGCGTCTACGCAGGATCTTCCGGATCTGAATTCTTGTTGTTCATCTGATAAAGTTGTTAGTTTATTGATTGTGTTGGTTAGGACTTTTGTGGTAAGCTTAAGTGCGGTGTTCAGTAGATTTATACCTCTATAATTGTTGGGGTCTTCTTTATCTCCTTTCTTGAACATTGGTATCATTATGCTGTTTCTCCATGCGTCTGGTATCTGCAGTGCAATATTAGTTTTTGTATAAGTTTTGCCATCTCTAGGGTTATACTTTCTCCTCCGTATTTTAGAAGCTTGTTGGTTATTCCATCTGGTTCTGGTGACTTTCTATTTTTGAGTGAATTTATGACTATTTCTACGT
The DNA here is from genome assembly GCA_918026665.1 of Diabrotica balteata. Taxonomy (NCBI): domain Eukaryota; kingdom Metazoa; phylum Arthropoda; class Insecta; order Coleoptera; family Chrysomelidae; genus Diabrotica; species Diabrotica balteata. The sequence goes on along the minus strand of OU898280.1, from coordinate 69,977,598 downwards.
CCTGAAAACTGATTTCTATTTCGTGTCTTGATTCAGGCACGTTATTGTGTTGATTATTATTGTTCTTTGCTTTAAACAGTTCCGTCAGGTATCTTTCCCATTCGTTTGCTGGTATGTTATTGTATTCCTTGAAGAAATTTATGACATTATTATTTTTAAAGAATCAATAAAATCGGATATTGCAGGTACATATGAAATACAAGTGATTGAAAATTCTGACGATCCTGATTATGATATTCCTCTGAACCACAGATAAAACGTCCAAAGAAAAAACCAAGCAAAAATAGTAAATCATCAATCATCCAAGCATCCCGGAATAACCGTCACAATTTTGAAATAAATAACATAGATTAAAAAAAAATTAGCATATGTATATTATCTGGTTTACACTCTGCTTTAAGTTTATATGCATTAGTCAAAGGATGAGGATAAAGAAGTGCATATTATAAGAGAAAGCATAAGCCGATATATTTATAATTTATAATAGTGAAGAAATCGCTACATCAGTGTAACTTAGTACATGGACGTCAATCTAAATTTGCTTTACCAGATGAAACCAGATTCGACAATATTGGCCACATTACAAAAAGAGACGATAGTGCAAAAATGTAGGATGGGCAAAAGTAATACTATTTATTTATGTAAAAAGTGTAGAATGCATCTACACCCCGAATGTTTCAAAAATTGTCACCTTAAAATTTAATTTACATTTAAGATACAATATGTTCCTTTATTAAAAATTGTACTGTTTTCCTTGAAAATGAGAAAAAAAATTTTTTGGTTGTAAATTAGTCCTAATTTATGTATTTTTAATTTAATCTAATAAATTGTCAAGTTCTCTTTGTATATTGAGCGGCCGTTAATGATTTGATACTATATAAAGAATAAACTGGCCTCAAATTTACTGTACTTACCTTAAAACTATTTTAAAGTTAATAATAAAGTCTATTTAATAAATTTAATATATTCTCAAGAACAGACTACGCCTACGCACATATGTATATAATTTGGAAGGAATAAACTAATATATCATATTTCTCTCATTAACATTCTTTCTAATAACGTAAATATATATAGAAAGCAAAATATTGATAAGTTTACTGATGTTTGAAACTATTTAATGAACTTGTCTCACTATACACTTGTGAATCGCACCAATTTATATTGTTACGGGGGCAAATTTATCTTACTTTCTCGCTTATTTACATGGGCGAAGCATACACAATAAAAGTGACCCCGGTAAGAATTTACTAATGAAATTTTACATGGTTGCCGCTACCGTTTAGTTCAATTTGTAGATTGGTCACTTTTAATTGAAAATTGTCCGACTATAGTTTCCAAATGACAGTTCAGAAAGTATCTAAACTGCATTTAAAGTTCGTTTAAATTATGACAATACAACCTCTAAATTATGTTTTATGAATTATTTTTTAAAATTGCAAACTTTAAATCGCTCTAGTGTAAAGATAGCCAAATGGCGCTTGGTAATTTTTGACTTTCATCCTACGACATGTTATATAAAATAAATTAGATTTTTTTACCCATGGTGGTTAGAGATCCTCGGTATCTGATTCTTCATCATCACAAAAATCCCATTCCGAATCACTGTCACTTAAAGTTATGAAAAAATTTTCCATTTTATTTTCCATTGTTGATAGTTGAACCAAAACTTCTTCCTCACATTTTTTTGCATGGTTGCATCGGCTTTGCCACTCAGTAGGAGGAAAAGTGACAAAGAATTGTTCGCATTCGTGTTTTATATTATTGATATTAAATGTAATATTTTTTATGCTTTATCCGATTTTAAGCTGGCCCAGACCAGCTCAGTTCCATTTTTAGCATACTATTGTTTATTAGAATACATTGAAACCTCCCTTAACCGAAACCTTTTTAACCGAAACCGTAAATTCCATTAAATTCACTCACCGATTGATGTCTATGTGTGTTGGGAAATAAAAAAAAACAACAAGAGCTCTAAAAGATATTTGAGAAAAAGCACTTCCAGTTTTTTATAGAAGCCAAATAAGCTCATGGATGTCGACCACTTTATTTTCAGACTGGTTCGAAAATGAATTCGCCCCAAGCCCCAAGCGTAAAATCCTTTTTAAAATAAAAAAAAAACCTTCCCATCAAAGCATTGTTGCTTGTTGACTCAAAATCTATACAATAGTGATACGTGTCAGATTTTTGCCCCCGAATGCCACGAGCTTATCAACTGTTAGACCAGGGAGTAATAGAGACATTCGAGAGACATTATAGAGGAGCATTCTTAAGACATCTGTTATTACAGGAGACGAATGAATCCAAAAGTGTTCCTGAAATTCTCAAATGTTCAACAATGAAACATGTTGTTTATCGGTGTGCTGAATTCTGAGCCAAGATCAACTTTGGAAAAATGCCGAAACTAACTTTTTGATAGGATTTTGATTGACGATCCTGAAGAAGAAAATGGTAAAGAAACGACAGAAGAAATTAAACTTTGACCCAGAAAGTGAATTCATCGACCAGGACATCATTGATATGGTTCTTCATCCAGACAATCTGAGCGTATCAGACGACGAAGATGACGATCCAACAGAAAACAGGCAGCATGAGACTACCGACGAGATTTCAATGCCCAAAGGATAAGAATTTTATACAGTACGCCTAATTAGTTAGGGACACGACTAGGTTCTTAATTTTTGTTGTCATTGTATAAAGTTTTGTTCTTTTCAGATTGCTTTACGTTTCGTCGAACGACGAAATGAGGCAAACTCACGACATTCTGCAAATAAACGATGGAGATATATAGCTGCAAAACATCGTTGTCAAACGATAACGTAAAAGAAAATAGATTTCATCTTGTCAAACTTGTTCATTTTCCGTAATTTTATTATTTTATTCTGTATTTACTTATTAGAAAACATTACGAAATCACCTGATAGTATTTTTAATACCAATACTTTAACCAAGAATACTATAAAAAACATTGTTATTTTTAACCGAAATTCTTATTATCTGAAACGGCCTCCCCCTAATTAGTTCGGTTAACGGAGGTTTTACTGTATATGAATTCTTTTCTTGATGTTGATGTTGGTGCCTTGTCAATTTGTTTATTGCAATAAGGTGCATTATCTATTATTACAACACTTTGTGGAGGACGATTGGGTATTAATTTGTTTTCGAACCACTTACAATAATTTTTAGAAGACATATCGTCGTGATAGTCGCTTGTTCTAGAACCAGATTTGAAAATTAAGGCAGCTCCTTGAACAAAACCACACTCACCACCAGCATGTACAATAATCAAATAAAAAATCACCTGCATTCGAATGCGAAACTTAAACTTTTGCGTGTGGTATGTGTTGAGTGAATGTAAGTTTCATCCATATACACTACAGAGCAACCTTCTCGATACTTATTAACAGCTCTTAAGTAGTGTATACGAAGCTTCTGAATGTCATATTTTTCCATTAGAAGTCTTTTTGATTGGAAGTCGGTTTTTTTGTTTTTCTCCAGCGGAAGTCCATGTCTCTTATAATTAGTCTTAAAGATTCTCGACTACCTTTATAGCCTAAAGCATCTCTGACTTTAAATAGAATATTTTTTAGCTTAGGTACTTCAGCATCGTTTATATGTATATTAGGAATAATACGCTTTAACACGTAATTTTACGTTAACAAAACGTAAAATTACAAGATTTTAAATACCGCGAGTAAAAGAAACAATGCAACAGTGTAAAAATATCTTGCTCCTCACTGCATAACGTTTACTAACTGCACGAATGGCTTTGCTAAACCCCCACTTTCAAATTTGTTTCTGTGCGGTGGCTTTTTAATTTCACGGGATATCTGTTTGTCTGTACTGAAATCATGATATGTAGATATGTACAATGAAAAGAAGATATCATATTGCGCAGATGGGTTAGGCTATGTGACGTTAGGCTGTTAGCAGAGTAGAGTAAAAAAATAGTGAATTAAATTATTGTGATTAACGTACCGACCTTTATTATTTGTCTTGGATTTTTTTTTTTCACAAAAAAACTATATTTTAATGTTTGAAAAATATTTCAGATTTTAACATTTTTTAAAATCTATTCACTAAATATGAATGCATTTATTCAAGAATATAAAGGAGTTGATGAAAATCATGCATAACTCCATTAATCACAAACTTTAATGCCTTAATTAATAATTTAATAAAACCTATTAATATTATGCATATCTATGAATATAAGAAGCTGTTATGGAATACTATGCGTTTATTTCTTCTCCGGACTAACTCTTTGTTTTGGAATTAAACAGAATATATTGACATGTATAAATTTATTATATTAGAGGATGAAAATTACACTGCCTGTTATTTCTTAAAACTATGAATTTATAAGTTCTGTTATCTACAATTATTTAACGATGTTTCTGGATGGATTTGAGTACAAGAGATTGGACTCAAATATTAATATTAAAATAGCAAATACGGATAGCTTATCGAACAAAGAAATAAGAGAAATAAATTATTATTATTCCATAGATACGAAGTATTAGGCGAATAAACTAGCGAAACTTATTTATTCTAAATAGGAAAATATTTATGAAGAGTATTGATTCTGATTTCTAACAGCAAATAATTATTAGTGATTATACATGAGAACTTTTCATAATTGTAAATAACATATACCAGGTGACTAAAAACTATATAGAAATACATAGATACTTTAATTATCTTACATGTGAGTAGGTAGGTACATTACACCTCCTTTTGTAAGAATGAAAATAATTGTAAAATGAATTTTCATTTAAATGGTATAAAACATTTGTATACATTATTATTTTATTTTAACACATTTAAATAGTTTCTTTTAGTCTCGATAGTCTTTCACTTCGTCTTATCGGTGTAGTCTCTGTGAAACTAGTCTCTTCACACTTTTTGGATTCACTATAATTATTGTCTTTATTATGTTTACAATCTATACTTAAATCTGTCTCATGTACATGTTTTCGTTTACTTTGACATATATTTAGTGTTAAACAATTTGTAATTTGTTGACAACTATGTGACGGATTTCTACGAAATCGTCGGTAAAAATATTTAATTATCCTGTATAAAATATAAAGTAACATACATTTTATCAAAAATAAGATTGCATAAGTGAAATAAGAACTATTTTTTATTGTGTCTGAAAAATTAATATTTGTTTCTGAGGTCATTTTCTCTAAATTATCTAGTTTATGGCTTGCTAAATTTAATGCATCTCGATCGAGATTATTTAATTGTAAGGGAACAAGGTGTAATTTGGATTCATTATTTATCTTAATATCATCACAACAGACTTCTGGAAGGGATAAATCTGGAATGATAGACTGAAAATTACTTTCTTTTGGATTTGAGACAGATATCAAAATAGTTGATCCGGTGTAAGTTTTGCAATTATTCGAAGTAGAAAAAATACCTGTGTTTGAAAGAACAATAGATATTGGCGTACTAGTCTGACAGCTTAAAGTTAAATCTGTTGGTTTGGGTAAAACATATATCCAAGAATTTGGTTTGTTTAATTTATGCCAAATTTCATATTCTGTTTGAATTATACGAGTATCGCAACTAGATGGTATGTTTGTTATTGAAGTTAACAATTCAGTTTCACAAATTGGATTAGTGTGTGTAAATCGGAAAGTATCAGGATTTTTGCAAATAAGTTTTTCTTCATCTAATGAATAACAGTCTTCTAATGTATCAATAGTAACATAAATGTTTCTATTTTCTGAAAGAACAAGATATTTGACAGATGGAAGAATAAAGGTAAGTCTCTTTAATGTTGGATGAATTATAGGAAGAGATATTAGTTTAAAAAGAGAATAAGGAGTATTACTAACCAAAGGTATACTAACCGTAATTAAAATCTTGTTATCAAAATATATATATTTAAGTAAAATGATATCGAAATATTTATGAGCATAATCGATAGTCAATGGAAATGGATAAGTCGATGTACTAGGTAAATGCGTTACCGTTTTAGATAATTCTTGAATTAGTTGCTCAGGTGTTATAACAGAAGGATGAAGGTTATTATTTCTTGCAAATAGAATAACGTTTATTAAAGTAGAATATTCTTGTTGTAATTCTGTTATAAAGAAAGTTAGTAAAGTAAAATGTTCTTCAATTTTTTGTTTTAAATCTAAATTAAAATATTTATTATTCATTTTATCTGTGTAATTGGTAATTGATTCAAAATTTTTATCAAAAATCACTTTGTTTCGGTCTAGATTTGTAATAGAGTTATTAAAATTTGCAATCGTGGCTTTTACTACATGAATTTGTTGTTTTAGTAAATCAAGAAGATGATTTTCGTTACTTTCAGCTTTGTTAATAGCATTATTGAAATTTTCAGCATCATCACTGTCTAAGGTACCGAATAAGGTCCTGAAAACAGATCCAATTGCATTAAATAGAGCGCGTTTTGGTCTAAAATGTTCATGCAGAATTATGTTTTTTAAAGTTTGTTCATCTTGAAAGAGTCTAGGTATGATTTGTCCTAAGAGTTTTAGTGAAGTATCACATAATCGTAATTCAATAAGAACTGGTTTGTTTTGACACAGTCTTAATGTTTTTTGATAGGTGAGATCTACAAAATTTAATTTGTCTGTAAAAGGTTGTAAAGGAATATGACTTAATATGTTCCAATGAGTTTCAATAAATTGAACATTTTTTATGTGTTCGTAATAGATTCCAGGTGATTTGTTGATAGGAGTATTGGTATATTTCTTGTGAATTTGTTCACTATTTGTCAGCCATATTATTGCATACCTGAAACAAAAGCATGTTTCAATCTATTCATGTGAACTTTTATTGGTTTTTTATTTACTAAAATTGTGCAATTGACAGGAGAATTTATCTCTAGAATTTTATAAGGTCCATTATAATTTTGTGTAAGTTTTTTGGTTTGACCCTTCTTTGTTTGCTCATTTTGGAGATATACTAATTGTCCTTCTAAGAAAACGGTGTCATTAATCTTTTGGTCATAATATTTTTTACTGACTACTTTAGATTCTAATAGATTCGTTTTTGCTAACTCATGAGATTTTCTAAGTTTAAGTGTTAAATTATCTAAATAATCTTCATATGTATATTTGAGTTCTACTGGTCGTATTATACTGCTAGGTAGATTAGGTGTATATCCAAATATTAGTTCATATGGTGTGAATTTGGTTGAAGTATGATTAGTTGTATTATATGAAAACATAGCAAAATCTAGCCATTCGTCCCAATCGGATTGATCAGCTTTAATATAATGTTTAAGGTAGTCTGCTAAAGTAGCGTGACTCCTTTCTAATGCAGCATTTGATTCTGGATGATAAGCAGTACAATTTATATGTCTGATTTTAAAAAGCTTGGCGATTTGAGAAAATAATTTGGAAGTAAAATCTCGGCCTTGATCAGTAACTATTATATCGGGTTTTCCAAACTTGCAAATAAATCCACGAACCAGATTTTCAGCGATAGTCTTGGTTTCATGATTCGGAATTGCGTAAGCTTGAGAAAATTTTGTTAAGTCATCTTGTAATGTTAATATGAACTTATTACCTGACTCGGTTAAAGGTAAAGGACCTACTATATCTAAAAATATTTTTTCTAATGGATTTGAGCTTGTTGTTGTTATCTCCATGGGCTTTACGAATTTTTTTCTAACGAGTTTATTTTTCTGACAAGATTCACAGGTTTTTATAAAGTTTTTAATATCATTTTTCATATTATTCCATTTGAAATGTTTTTTTATACGATTGTATGTCCGATGAAAACCAGAGTGTCCAGCCGTAGGACTAGTGTGATTCTCTTGTAATATTGTAGTTATTTCCTCAGGTTCAGGATTTGTTAGTATATCATGATAAATGATAATAGATATATCAGTTTTTCTAAAAATAAATCTAATCATAGATCTAATTTTTCCCCAACTTAATTTATCGTAGCTAAAAGTTATTCTGGGTAGGCAAATTTTTAATATTTTATCGTTTAATAACCAGTCTCTTAATTTTATTAGGGAATTAAATATATCTTCATAAGAGGTATTGTCCCAATAATTATTTTTTATAAATATGTAATAAAAGTTTTTATTTTGATCAGAAATATATATAATGTCATTTAGTCTTGGATTTTTGGCTTTCAATTTTTCTATATGACTGAATTGTTTATTTATTTGTTTCTGAACGATCTCATTAAAATTTAAATCTACGGAAACAAACAATGCTAAATTTTGTGAAAATGATGTAATCTTTTCATTTGTTTCTTTTATATTATCATTTGTTATTAATATAGTTTCGGATTTAGATAAGAACTGTGAATAAGTGTCATTATTTTCTTTACTCATTTTGTTTATTTGTAAGGTGATTGTTGCCGGGTTTTTGTTTTCTTCGCAAATATTTGTTTCAGATATGGTTAAAGGAGGACGACTTAAACAATCAGCATTTTGATTTAATTTACCTGGTTTATAAATAATTTCATAGCTATATTCTTCTAATGCTAATCTCCACCTAACGAGTCTTGATCCGGGATCTTTTACATTAAATAGCCATGTGAGTGGTTTATGATCCGTATAAATGAAAAATTTATTTCCGTACAAATATGGTCTAAAGTGTTTAACACTCCATACAATTGCAAGTAATTCTTTTTCTGTTGTGCTATAGTTTGATTCCGCTTTGTTCAAGGTACGACTAGCATAAGCAATAGGTAAATCATCTGGTACTTTACCTTGAGAAAGTATGGACCCTATTGCATAATTACTAGCATCCGTTGTTAAGACAAAGGGTTTGGTAAAATCTGGATACTGAAGTATTGGTTCTGAACAAAGTATTGATTTCAGGTTCTCAAATGACTGTTGTTGAATGCTTGTCCAATTAAATTCAACATTTTTCCTCAGCAGTTTTGTTAAAGGTTGTGTTAAAGCACTGAAATTTTTTATAAAGCGTCTATAATAACCAGTGAGACCCAAAAAGCTCTTAATATCTTTTTGTGTTCTGGGTATAGGAAAATCTGTAACAGCACATACCTTTTTTTCGTCCGGTTTGACACCAAATTCAGTTATTAAATGTCCTAAATACATTACTTCGCGACGAAAAAATTCGCACTTATCTGGTTGTATTTTTAAGTTGAATGTAGACAATTTTTCGAATACTTCTTTTAATCTTTTATTATGATTTTCTAATGTATCGGCATGAATGACTATATCGTCGAGATAGACAAAACATCTGTAATTTTGTATTCCTGAGAGGACAGTATTCATTAGCCTTTGAAAAATACTGGGAGCATTTTTTAATCCAAATGGCATTCGTGAATATTGATAATGTCCAGACGGAGTTGAGAAAGCAGTCTTTGGAGAATCCTCAGGATCCATTTTGATCTGGTGAAATCCTGATGTTAAATCTATTGTTGAAAAATATTTTGAATGACCCAATTGGTCTAATATATCGACTATATTCGGAAGTGGAAATGAATCTCCTATAGTAATATCATTTAGTCGTCGATAGTCTATAACAATTCGCCATTTCTTCTTTGCTGAAGCATCGGCCTTTTTTGGCACAACCCAAAGGGGCGAATTCCATGGCGAAGTTGATTCTTCGATAATACCTTGATCTAGCATACCTTTTATTTGAGTTTCGACTTCATGTTTGTGTACTTCAGGATACCTGTATGATTTAGTGCTAATAGGTACATTAGAATTTAAAGGAATTTTGCAAGTTATGGCATTTGTACTGGTAAGTTGATCTCCTTCCAGATAAAAGATATGATTGTACTCCTTGCAAATAGAAATTAAAGATGATTTTTCTTCACTATTTAAATGATCTGTTCTCAAGGCATTTTTTAATTTAGCAATTCTGTTAGAATTCGTATTATCTTTATAAGAAGACATTTTTCGTATATTTGCATTGTTTTGTAAATTTGGAATTTTTTCTATTGCTACTTGAATATCGTTTAATTCAACATCCGTTTCAGTAGTGTTTACGATTGAGGTTAAAAAGAAATCATTTTTTACTTTAACAACACTAGGACATAAAAATACACCTTTAAAGATTTCGCGTTCGGGACATAATCCTTCGCTTAATTCATTATTTATTACTTTAATTTGAACAATTGTTTCAGTTCTTGCGGATAGAATAGTTTTATTACTTCTTGAGTTAGAATTAGAGTTTTGATTTAGTATAAGATCGTCTGAACAGGATTTTTCTTCTGAACAAGATTTTGATTTATGATTTCGTGAAGAGTTACAAGTTTTATTTGTGCATATCTCAGTGGATTTTACACATTTTGGACTTGAATTTTCTTTGGATTTAGAGTTAGATTTAGATTGAATTGGATTGGATAGTAGTTCTTCACTACTTAAGGTTATTTGGATATCATTGGTTTCTAAATAAGAATGATCCTCTATGGATTTAGCATCATAAGGAAATATTTCATCGATATTAGAACTTGTCTCGATATTTTGATCTCTCAGAAATTCGTCATTGTCATTGTTTAATGGAAATTTTATATATTCAATTGGAATAGAACAATTTTTAAAGTTTAATTTATTTTCTTTATAATCAATTTGGCATTTATTTATTTCAAAAAAATCGCTACCTAATATACCGTCGAAATGAAGAGGAAAATCGTCTTCTACGACATAGAAAACATGAGTTTGGACAAAATCTTTTATCTTGAAATTTACGTTACAACTACATATAGTTTTATTTGGATTTAAGACATTTTTATCAATGCCTCGTAGAGTAATAGACTTAGAATAAATTTTTGGAATGTTTAGTATTTTTGAATATTTAATTAAAGAAATATCTGCGCCTGTATCGATTAGAAACTTGCAAGAGGATGGATTAGAATTATTTACTAAGGGTAAATCTACATAGGAAGTGACTGAGAAGTTGATGGTTGTGATACGGCCTGAACTGAACGAACTCCTCGAGAATCGACCGTTGGTTGTCGAGGATTCTGGAAGTTTAAAGAATTTGTTGGATTTTTGTTTTTATTGTTAAATTCGCGTTTTCTACATTCTTCTATAACGTGACCTGGTTTTTTGCAGTATCTGCAAAAACGTTGGGAAGTGTTGGTATACTCTTTTCTTAAGTTTGGAGGAAAATCAGAATTGGAATTTGAATTTGAAGGTTTATAATTTTGATTTGAGAATTTGACCTTTGAAGATTTGAATTAGGATATTTTGGGTTTTGAAAACTAGAATTTTGAAGATGTCTAACATTTCTATCTGAATTGTTTTTATATCGACAGTTATTTGAGGAATGGTTATTTCGTTTGCAAATATTACAGAATGGTTTGAAAATTTCTTGTCTTGATAACTGTTCTTGTTCTTCGGCAATTGCTATAGCAACAGCTCTTTCTAAGGAATCTGGATTTCGGGCTTTGATTAAAATAGAGAGGTCTTTGTTTAATCCTCTAATAAAGACATTTAGTGCTTGAGTTTTTAAGAGTTTAGTACATGCATTTCTTGCATCTGGAGATAAGTCTGGATCAAGTGTATTTATTAATTTTATATAGCAATTTTCAACTTTATTTGCAAATGACATTACATTTTCACTGGGCATCTGACGTAAGGAATGTAATTCCAATTGCCACTGACCTTCAGTTCGGCGTTCAGAATAAGCATCTAATAAGAAGTCTTTTAAATCTTTCCATTCGTCAAATGTTCTGTTTCTAGTTATGGCCCTAGCTTTATCGGTTAATTTAGTTTCTATAATGGCTAATAAGATGGGTTTGGATTGCGGATTTACTAAATTGTATGCTTTATCACAATTGTCTATGAATTCGTATAATTTTGATTTTGTACCATCAAATCTAATGAGAAGTTTTTCAGCTATTTCAATTGATACTGACATTTTATTTGAATTAGAAGTAGAAGAATTTGAAAGAGAATTTGAGTCGGGAGAAGGTATTTGTTCGTCAAATAAGTTACTTATATCAGGATATAAAGTAGACATACGTTTACAAGATTTTTAAAATATGAGACAGAATTTAAGATAGAATGTACTTACAAGTAGAATATTGTTGTTGGTCGCATAGTCTATTATTCCACGGGTTCACCTCTACTTCCGATGGAACTACAATTGGGTTATGACTGGAACTGGATTTCGAACTGGATGTACTGGACCCCAATGTAATTAGTTGTAGTGGCGATTTTTCCACACTGACAGTTTTTTTGAATGATTCCTCGAAGGAAACAAGTCAATTCAAAAATTCCTCAGCTCTCCTTCTATCAGCAATCAGAGGAACTCTGCTACTAATATCCCACGTTCTGACACCAAATTTTGTTATGGAATACTATGCGTTTATTTCTTCTCCGGACTAACTCTTTGTTTTGGAATTAAACAGAATATATTGACATGTATAAATTTATTATATTAGAGGATGAAAATTACACTGCCTGTTATTTCTTAAAACTATGAATTTATAAGTTCTGTTATCTACAATTATTTAACGATGTTTCTGGATGGATTTGAGTACAAGAGATTGGACTCAAATATTAATATTAAAATAGCAAATACGGATAGCTTATCGAACAAAGAAATAAGAGAAATAAATTATTATTATTCCATAGATACGAAGTATTAGGCGAATAAACTAGCGAAACTTATTTATTCTAAATAGGAAAATATTTATGAAGAGTATTGATTCTGATTTCTAACAGCAAATAATTATTAGTGATTATACATGAGAACTTTTCATAATTGTAAATAACATATACCAGGTGACTAAAAACTATATAGAAATACATAGATACTTTAATTATCTTACATGTGAGTAGGTAGGTACATTACAAAGCTATCAAAAAAATTTGGATGCCTTTGTAATTTTTTTATCTGAATCTAAGAGAGATTTCGATTTTGTAATTTTCACGGAAACTTTTAAACAAAATGATTTGAACTTTTTTCAAATTGAGGGTTATAGATTAATATACAATTCAGGAACATTTAACAAAAACGATGGTGTATTTTATCTCACAAATACTATCTGAGGAATGTCAGTATGGATTTCAAGAAGGAAAATTCACTGAAGATGCAATCTATGTTCTAACAGCTAACATCTAAAAAGCTCTTGATAATGAAAGACCAGCTCTTTGTATATTTGTAGATTTAATAAAGGCATTTGACACTGTCTCACATAAAATGTTGCTAACTAAACTTAAAAAATATAGTATTAGAAGGCTTGCATATACTAGCAAGTTATCTTCTAAACAGACAACATGTTTATAAAGATGGAGAAATTAGTAAGGGAAGAATTATATCCTATGAAGTCCCGCAGGGAACAGTGTTAGAACCAATTATCTTCAATATCTACAGCAATGATCTATTCAGACTATTTACTTTTATAGTAGCTCTACTTCAGTGAGTTTTTATGTTTTCCTAGTTTACCTTTATAATATGCTTTTTGTTTCTTGTAATCTATGTAAGCTTCTAAATAAACATTATTATTATTATTAGAATACCTTTCCCTCCAAATGTTTAATGAATAATTTATATGCTTTAGTGTGTTCTTATTATTCTAAAATGTATAGAAAAAATATTATATTCATCTTTAGATTTGAATAGTCCCTAGGCTGTGTGACTATTAAATATAAAATTAATATATAAGAGATCTTGAACTGATAAAATATAACTGATAGATTACAATTTAATTATTAACTTTATTTCTATGTAGCTAAGTACGAATATTATATAGTATAATACAGTGTGGAAACCACTTATGGAATAAAATTGTTTGTGTCCTTATTATAGAAAATAATAAAAAACTCTGGGACACGTAAACTTTTAAATTTAAATGTGCGCGTTTTAAACATCAATTTCAATGTACACGGTGATCCACGCAAGCCTGGCATAGTCCATAATCCTTATTTTTAGTGAAACACCCTGTACATTTTTATGTTTTTAAAAGATTCTTTTTTTTAACCTATTCTCTATCCTTCCATTGTTGAATATAGGTCTCCCCCAGTTCTCTCCATCTTTCCCTATCTTGAGCTGTTCTCTGCCATGTGGGACCTCCTTGTTTCCTGATGTCATCTTTCCACCTCATCTGTGGTCTGCCTCTTGATCTCTTTAAATTGTATGGACGCCACTTTCCGATGGCATTGTTCCATCGTCCGTCTTGGAGACGTTCATTGTGTCCAGCCCATTTCCATTTCAGTTTTGCTGCTTGTTCTATCGCGTCTACTGCCTTTGTTCTGGTTCTGATCCACTGGTTACGTTTTCTATCTCTAAGTGATACACCCAACATTTGTCTCTCCATCGCTCTTTGTGCCTTCCTTATCCTATCCAAATTGGCCTGTGTAAATGTCCATGTTTGTGCTCCGTAGGTGAGCACCGGTATTATACAGGAGTTATATACCTTGCTTCGTAAGTATAGAGGGATTGTTTGATTTTTTAGAACGAAAGAAAGTTTGCCGAACGCTGCCCATCCCATTCTTACTCGTCTTGATATTTCGGCTGTTTGATTTTCTCTGTTAGCTCTGATTGCTTGTCCTAGATGGATATACTAATTTACCTGTTCTATTTTTTGTGTTTTTATTTTTATTGCCTCTTGGTCTTCCGTGTTTGTCATTACTTTTGTTTTGTTGAAATTAATTTTTAGGCCTTTTTGCAGTGATTTTTCATGAAGTTCATTCAGCATTATTTCCAGTTCTTGTCGTTCCGAGGAGATCAGGAGTATATCATCCGCATATCTAAGGTGATTTAGGTATTTTCCGTTAATATATATTCCTCTGTTTTCCCAATCTGTTGATTTTATTATGTCTTCGAGGGTCAAGGTAAACATTTTAGGTGAAATTATATCGCCTTGTCGGACTCCTCGTTTAACTTTTATATTATCAGTTATTAATTTGTCGTCCAGAATTACGGTCATGGTTACGTTTTGGTAAATATCATGTATCAATTGTCGGTATCTTGAATCTATTCTACTATTGACCAGAGCTTCTTCAACCGCCCAGTGTTCAATGCTGTCGATGTTCGATGCCAAAAGATTCTTAACAACCTGATTTTAACGAAATATATCATGTAGGGTCTATAATGAATAATACGAGGTGACATTTTGAAACTAATAATTTATCACGTGTTATGGTATTATTTTAAATTAACCAAATACAGATAATACAATTCTACTCTAAGTTTCACCATATTGGTGATAATTTCTGTTTAGTAACCTTGTTAACATTTTTTTGTCATGAATAGGTAAAAACTGTTTAGATAGTCTGCTAATTAAACTAAATCGGTAAATAATGCGGATTGTTATCAATCAGTTGTTGGTGTGTTGACATTTTACATTAAAATAATACATTCCTAATTAAAAGCTAATTTCTTGCAGAAATAAAAATAATATATTCGACTGACATCCACCGAATTGAGATTTTAATGACGATCGGTTACGGGGAGAATTGTAAAAGTCAAGTTGAAGTAGCAAACTTATTTAATCAGAGGTATCCTCAGTTGCCTAATATTTCACAAGGAACTGTGTCTAAAATTTATGCACAATTCAGAGAACTTGAACATGCCAAACCATTAAAAAGAAAACCGAACTTCATTGAAGGTGAGGTGAAAGTTGATATTTTGTTAAGTAAGTGTCGCAGAGAATCCAACGTCAAGTTCATCTCAAATTGCACGTCAAAATAATGTGAGTCACACAATTATCCTAAGATGTCTTCATGAAGAAACACTCTAACTATATAAATTGTCTTTTGTTCAGGAGCTAACAGGACACGATCCAGATGGTAGAATGTATTTCTGGGAAAGAATGATCGATGAAATTTACTCAAATGAAATAGCCCTTGGACAATTCTTTTTTCTGATGAATTAACATTTACGTTGAACGTAGAGGTTAACCGACAAAACTGTAGATATTGGTCATCGGAGAATCCTCATTTGATGCGTGAGACACACACTCAGTATTCTCAAAAGTTGAATGTTTGGTCAGATATTATAGGACATCATAGATGTCCTATATTTGTAGATGGTAATTTGACAGCGGAAAAATATTTAAGCATACTAAGAGACAATGATCTTCCTCAGTTGGCTAACTTATATTCCAATCAATTCCGCATGAAACAGCCTGGTTCCAGCAGGACGGTGCAACACCCCATTATGCTTTAATGGTGAGAAATTACTTGAATGAAATCTTCTTCAGTAAATGGATTGGAAGAAGCAGTACTATTAAGTGGCCGGTTAGGTGACCAGATCTTACGCCTTTGGATTTTTTTCTGTGGGGTTATCTCAAGAACAAAGTATATTCAACACAACCAACTAGCATTGAAGATCTCAAAGAAAGGATAACTACAGAAATACGGAATGTTTCACCTCAAACTTTAAACAAAGTTCGGGACGAGTTTTATAGGAGACTGTGTTATTGCCAACAATAAGGTGGAGAATATTTTGAGCATTTATTTTAATGTAATCCAATCAATTACCTCGGGTATTCTATGAATTAATTGTCTTGAAGAAAATTACACTTAATTTCAAAATTTCACCTTGTATTATTCATAATAGACACTAGATGATATAGTTCGTTGAGATCGGGTTGTTAAGGAGCTTTTAACAACATAAAAATATGCAGGGTGTTTCATTTAAAATACAGATTATGGACTATGCAAGACTTGCGTGGATCACCCTGTATAATTAAATATATGTTTAAGAAGCGCACATTTAAATTTAAAAGTTAACGTGTCCCAGATTTTATTATTTTCTATAATAAGGTCACAAACAATTTTATTCCATAAGTGTTTTTCACACTGTACATAATTATATAATTAGATGTATCTTTCCTAATAACAAAAAATCATGTTTTTAATTAATTTCTGATATTAGACATGTTCTCAATAACTATATTTATTCATACTAAGCAAAACAGCATCTCAAGAAAGTTTCACATTTGATATTAAAAGCTTAAATCCTCAAACCATATAGCATAGCAATGCATTAGAAATTTAACCTCCTCACCACCTCATGCGCAAGCCTGAACTCTACGTATCATATCTTTCTTTCATTGTATCATGTACTGAAGTAATATTGAGGTCCAAACAATTTCACTTACAACAGTAGCGTACCTAGAATTTTCCTCTGGGGGGGGCTTTGGTTGGGCACCGATTTTTTTAAGCTACCTCCACCAATTTAAGTCCTTAAAATTTGTGAGTAACAGTGTCGAAATAGTGCCCTAGGGGGGTTTTTACCCCCAAAACCCTCCGGGTGCGTCACTGAATTACAATCATTTTTGTCGTAGATATATGAATTTCCCAGACGTTCAAATCTGTGTTCAAGAAAAAAATGTGTGCTTTAAGTATTATATTATAATGTGTTTATTAAAAACCATAAAATTATGTAAATAAGGGACTGTTTGCGTAGTTTTTCAGTATATCTTTGATGATAATGGGATGTGCATACATCGGAAGGAGATCTAAATGTTGTTTAATAAAGTTTAAAACTTTTCGTTCGATATATTTAGGATAACCAAGTCTCTTAAATTTTTCTTCAAGTATTTCCTTAGATTCCTGAGATATCTACAATCAGAAATAAAATCAGTTATTCTATTATATTTTTATTATATTTCGACTAAAGATTCTGTCATAATCATCTTTTTATGAATAAATATTTTAATATCCTATTATCTTATTATCTTACTATCTTACTTACTATTAAACTGGGAATAAGCCACAATTAAAGATAAAAATACGTTTATTGACGTTTCAATTTCCACTTTGGAAATCGTTCTCAAAATACAAACAGTAAATTACTGTTTACAAAATTACAAACAAAATTGTATGTCAATGCCACAAGAAAATAGCTTCAGAACAATACTATCTTACTATCTTATTATCTTATTATCTTATTATCTTATTATCTTATTATCTTATTATCTTATTATCTTATTATTTTCTTATTATCTTATTATCTTATTATCTTATTATCTTATTATCTTATTATCTTATTATCTTATTATCTTATTATCTTATTATCTTATTATCTTATTATCTTATTATCTTATTATCTTATTATCTTATTATCTTATTATCTTATTATCTTATTATCTTATTATCTTATTATCTTATTATCTTATTATCTTATTATCTTATTATCTTATTATCTTACTATCTTACTATCTTATTATCTTATTATCTTATTATCTTATTATCTTATTATGTTATTATCTTATTATCTTATTATCTTATTATCTTATTATCTTATTATCTATTTACGGTATTATCTTATTATCTTATTATCTTATTATCTATTTACGGTATTATCTTATTATCTTATTATCTTATTATCTTATTATCTTATTATCTTATTATCTTATTATCTTATTATCTTATTATCTTATTATTTATTTACGGTATTATCTTATTATCTTATTATCTTATTATCTTATTATCTTATTATCTTATTATCTTATTATCTTATTATCTTATTATCTTATTATCTTATTATCTTATTATCTTATTATCTTATTATCTTATTATCTTATTATCTTATTATCTTATTATCTTATTATCTTATTATCTTATTATCTTATTATCTTATTATCTTATTATCTTATTATCTTATTATCTTATTATCTTATTATCTTATTATCTTATTATCTTATTATCTTATTATCTTATTATCTTATTATCTTATAATCTTATTATTTTATTATCTTATTATCTTATTATCTTATTATCTTAATATCTTATTATCTTATTATCTTATTATCCTATTATCTTATTATCTTATTTACTCATTATTCTCCTTCATCATCTATCTAACTTCTCGCTTTATTATGATCTGTAGTCCTTCTTCTCCTCGATTGACTGCCAAGGATATTATTGGTATTCTCATCTACATCTTCCTCCCATCGGTCGGCCTTTCAATAGGTCTCTACCTTTTAGAGGTTTTTTTATTCCTTTCAGTACCCTACTTTTAAAGATATATATGCGGTTTACAGATTTTTGTGTTAAGACCCAAGTTTCACATACTTAGTTCACTATAGATGTGTTTGAAAGAAAAATATTACGTAGAATACTGGGCCCAATAAGTAAAAACAACAACTGTCGAATTAGGTATAATAGAGAAATATACGAGCAATATAGCGAACCAACTCTAGCACAATACACTAAACTGCAGAGATTACGGTGGGCAGGACACGTGGTCCGCATGCATGAGAATAGAATCCCCAGAAAATTACTTAAAGCAAGAATGCAGGGAACATACCTGTTGGAAGATCTAAAAAGACATGGGAAGACGAAATCGATGAGGATGTCAGGAAATGCCTGGGAACGCGTTCATGGAAAAGAACAGCCTTAAATCGAAATCATTGGAGAAGCTTGTTGAAGGAGGCCAAGGGCCGATTTGGGCTATAGTGCCATTGGATGGATGGATGGAGTTTATATAGGTCGGAATATGGTCTTGTAGATTTGTACCTTAGTTCTTTGAGTATAGCGTATTGGCTAGGATGACTCTTCTACTAAGCTCTACATCATCAGTGTTGCCGTTTCTGATGTTGACTTCTAAATAGACAAAGCTATTTACTTTTTCTAAGTTGATTACCGTCAAGTAGGGCCATGTTGCTCCCTTCGATCGACCTTATACTATTTTATTTTTTTTGTGTTTATTGACAAACATTTTTGTGTAGCATGTAAATTAAGTCCGTATATGTATTCTCACCTGTTGCTTTGGTCCTGCTTATGATATCTATGTTATTTCCTATGTATGCTGCCAGTTGGACTGATTTATTGATCAGTGTGTTGTTTCTACCTTCTGATGTTTTTCTAAATAAATATTTCACTGTTAAATTAAGTAATATCGGTGCCAGTCCATCACAATGTTTTAATTTTTGTGTTATTTGAAAGGATCAGTCCTCTCATACTGTATCTGTATCTGCTCCACTATATCCGCAATCGTAATTAAAAACGGTATTTAAAATTTACATAATATTTTGTATAATTGTGCTCGGTTTTATAAATATTATAAACATCTATGTCATGTTCCAAGGCTTTGTTTAAGACCTGTCTAACCGTGAATAGTTGGTCGATGGTTGACCTTTCTTGCCTAAATCCTGCCTGATATTCTCCGATGATATTCTCTGCATATGATTATATTATACTGGTAAGTATTTGATATCCACAACACAGCAAGGAGAATCTCATACAGTTTTTGAGAGAGGAGTTTATTGCCCTTTATATGGATTTAGTGGATAATACTCTTATTCCACTCTTTTGGCAGTTTCTATTGTCTCCATATTCTATGTATAACCTCATATATCCTTTTTATGAGATCATACACAGGGGCATTGTTATTTTTCTGCAGTTTGATTGTTTTTTCAACGTTCTCTATCGCTGGTGGTTTTATTATCTCATTCTCTTCATTTTTTGCCTCTTCCTACTGTCCTTCCTAAACTGTCTACACAGTTTATCAGCATTTCGTCATTTGCTTCCAAATACCATTTTTCTTTCTCTAGTTCGTCGTCATTTAGTACACTCATTATCAAACCATTGATTACCTTTCCTTTCTTTAGTTCCTAGCATCGATTTTGTTGCAATTAATGCTACTTATTAGGTTCCACTAGTCTTCTAATGATCTCTCGTTGTTTTCTTTATATTCAGTTAGCTTGCTCTTAATTTCTTCTTCAAATTTCTTTTGGGTTTCTTTTTTAATTCTCTTTTGCCTGTAGGCTGATCCTACATCTGAAGTGTATCTGAACTAGTAAGTGGTCTGATCCGCAACATGCATCTCGTCTACTTTTTACGTTCAGAATGCTCGATGCTGATCGCTTTTCTATGAAGACGTGGTCTATTTGGTTCACCACATCTCCTCCAGGGGATATCCAGGTGCATTTGTGTATGTTTTGTGTAAAAATATGGTAGAACTGATGATCATCTCTTTACTAGCTGTACAGTCAATAAGATATTGGCCGTTCTTGTTTCAATGTGGATATACCTCCCTATTATTCCGATGTGTTCTTTTTCAGTTCCTTACTTTGCGTTTGTGTCATCTATAATTATTTTAATGTCTCTTTTGGTGTTGGGTCGCATGTTTGCTATTTTAATTGGTAAACATCTACTTTGGTATCCTCATCTTGTTCATTCGTTGGGCAGTGAACGTTCAAACAGATCAAACTAGTACCCCTCCAATTCACTGAGCAGGGCGCTCAACACTCCGGATCTGTTTAAAGTTCGAACGTTGTAAGTCCAAAAAGAGATATCCATGTTCCGTTCCCAACATCGTTACCTTAACATCCGTCCATTCCATGGATTTTTTGCGGGTTTTGCGGCTTTATTTGGGCTTGGGCCCGGTACTGGTAGTTACTGAGCTACTCAATTGACCCAGAACTTGCCAGAGGCGGAGAAGTTATCTAATTATCTTGTACTAAAACGAACTACAATTTTGTGGAAAGCTAAAAAAACAAATACTTAAAGGAAAACTACTTTGAGGAAATGACACCTAAACTAAAATAAATACCAATATAAAATTAAAAATAAGAATATTAAGACGTATATGAACAAGATCGAGAGAATTTTAATCATGGGTGTGTGTAAAAACTAATTTTGGTTAAATCTTTATGATAAAGGAACTTACCTTATCCCATTTGTTTTGTTTATAAAGATTAATGAGATCATTTATTAGGGATCCTCGACCATTTGTACTCTGTAAAAATAAAGCTTATAATATAATGTTAAAAATCTTTAAACCTCATTGGTAAACAAAAAATTTAAATTTGATTCTGTACTTGAACTCTAAACATTTTATATAACTAAAAAAATATTAAATAAAAATTAAAAATGGTCAACTACATGATTTATATACAATTGCAGAGCTAAAATATTCCAAATTAGATCCTTTTTAAACTTTAATGTTACACGCAATTACTATGTAATTGGCAATAAGCCACAATTAAAGGTTAAAGTACGTTTATTGACGTTTCAATTTACACTTCGGAAAGTTGAAATTGAAACGTCAACAAACGTACTTTAACCTTTAATTGTGGCTTATTCCCATTTAAATGGTAATTACTTTTAAATGCCACAAGAAAATAGCTTCAGAACAATTTTAATGTTACAACTAATCCTAAATTAATACCCCATCCAATTAGCAAAATTGTGCCAATGAAAAAGGGAAATTCAAGAAGTACGTATTAATTGTGTAAGTAGGTGTAGTGACGTAATCGTTAATTTTTTGTTTTTAATTTAAATTCAACCAAATTACAACTAATGATTTATTTAATAATGTACTTTAAAATAACCAAATTATGCACAATAATTATTTTAAATTAAATGTTCGAAATGCCATCCATCAGTTTCTTAACAATATGCGAATCTACGGACACATTCATCAAGTACAGTGCGGATGACTTCTGGAGTAATTAGACTCATTTCATGCCTAATTCTATCTTTTAAGTCTTGTTTTGTTTAAGTTTTGGGGTCTATGGACATAAACTTTTGATTTTATGTAACCCCACAGGAAAAAGTCTAGAGCTGTTAGATCTGGCGACCTTGCTGGCCACTCTATAAAACATCGTCTTCCGATCTACTTCTTTGGAAAGCAATGATTTAAAAATTGACGTACTTCACGTGCATAATGCGAAGGCTCTCCATCTTGTTGAAACCAGATATTTTCACTAGGTAAATTTGGATTATTGCCAGTTGAATTCATGTTAGCAAGGACATATATAAGTTGATTTCTCAAAAAAGTTAAATAACGTTCTCCTGTTAGATTTTCTTCAAAGAAAAAATATCCAATGAATCTGTTATTAATGATCCCTGCCCATACATTTACTGTCTGAGGATATTGCGTGTGTGACTTAGTCATCCAATGTAGGTTTTCTTGACTCCAATATCTGCAATTTTGACGATTCACGGTACCATGTATAAAAAATGTGGCTTCATCGGAAAAAAGGATTTGATTGTAGTTGAATTTTGTAGGGATTGTATTTGTCTTTTTTTAAAATACCTAATATCGATCGTTGGGAAACTCCAGTATATTCAGCCATATGTGTTGAACTACTGTGAGGATTGTCGTGTACATTTAATGAAATAACAAGTTTCACATTGTCTTCAATTTTAGGACGCCCAGCGTTTGGAATATGTTTAACGTGTCCAGTTTCTCCAAATTTTCGGACTATTTTACTTACTAATGATTGGCTGATGGCCTATATTATCTGTCTGGATAATATCTGTCTGGATATTTTGCGTTGAATAAATTGCATACCTTGTTCTGTGATCTTTTTTTTATCTCCGTATCCGTTAAGAATTAATATTTCCATGCGTTGTGTTTCATTTAGGTGAGCCATAATTTAGTATTCAAAAGTAAAAATTACAAGTGGCAACTGATGACAATTCACAAAATCAAAATATTTACGTCAATAAATATTAGAGTAACTATGCCACTATCACTTGCTTGAATTAACATTTGACAAAAAGTTTCAGTGTTTATGAGATAACTTTTTGTGTCCATTATTATTTTTTATATTATTATTATTATTTATGCTTTTCTAAGTATTTACTTCAGAAAGTCATGGCAGGAACCGATGGATGCCATTTCTAACATTTAATTTAAACTAATTGTTATGCATAATTTGGTTAGGTTTAAAGTATATTATGAATTAAATCATTAGTTGTAATTTAGTTGAATTTGAATTAAAAAAATTGTTTTTGTACCCTTAAAAAATATTTTAGTTAAAAATGTAATGTCGTTAAATAGAGAATTAAATTCTCCTTCAAATGAGCTGTCGCATTATACCAATTTCCATTAAAAAAAAAATAACGGTTATGTCATTACACCCACACCGGTGATGTCATCCTTACTCCATGTATGTTATACGATGGGTATTTTATAACAAAAATCGACATGTCTCGGGATTTCCCTCAAAACTCGACGGTTCTCGAAATAATAATATTCCATGATTTAGTCGTTCACTGTATGTGTGTGTGTGGGAGTATGTGTGTACATGTGTGTAAGGCGTTAGTAAATATTTTAACATTTACACATGCCTATCTGTAAGTAGATGCTAATAATATATTCTAATTTGTACAATATTACTTACCACGCTTGATGTCATTAACATATTTAGTTCTTCCAGAAGATCGTGAAAATCTTCGTGGTAAAGGGCATATGCCCAAGGTTCTCTAAAATATTCAAACAAATCCGTAATAAGAACCATTTCAAACCGTAAAAGCAAATTATTTAAGAGCCGTTCATGCTTTCCCCAAAGACAGTGAAGATTGTAGGTGTCGATAGACTAAAAAATAGTAAATACATATTATGATTTTTACAATATCATTTTTAAATTAGTAATAGCCCCGATTATCAATAAAATAATGTATATATATGTATATATATATATATCTTTTTTCTTACTCTTATATATATATATATATATATATATATATATATATATATATATATATGTATATATATATATATTAATGTGATATTAAAAGCCTGAGGTGCGCCAAGCATTTAATTATCTAATTAATTAATCAATTAAACTTATTTAAATGATGCAATTATGATTCTATCACACTATTTAATTTTCTTATCTCAGGGTTATACTCGTGCTTCAATATCTGTGCTTTACATATGATAGGTAAGGTCCAAAGAATACCGGAATATTAAAAAAAACATATATGATACAACATCATATATTGAAATAAAATTTACACTCAAATATCTTCAATAAAAAATATCTCATAAAATGATTATCAAAATTTTGTTCTACGTACGTAAACCTTCAAAAAATTAATGGTATATACAATATAAATTAAAATTTCAAATCAAAATTGTTGTTCTAAATCTCCTGATCAAAATATTCCTATCTTTTCTAAAGCAATTGTTAAAAAAAAATTGTGTTGTTAATAAAGAAAAACGGCCGACTAGTAAAACTATCTATCTGTTGATGAGTTGTCCAAATCCTTGTTCCTTGTAGCCTACACAATCTATTCTTAGCAGTCCCCTAGGTAATCATCAATCTTACAACAAATTGTTGCCAGCCTATCGTCTTTAATGATCTCCTTCAAATGTACGTATCGTTCAAATGATGCTATCCTCTTCTCCTTTCGATAAACTGAATCTTTCGTTCTGGCCTGAACAGTGACTCTTGGAATATAAGTAGAAAAATATAACTTACAATATTTTACTGGATCAGCTTCTGTCAGATACACTTACTCAACGAAAACTCACAAACATTCACTTCTACTGCTTACTACCTCTGGGGAACCACCAGAGAACGACTGTTCGCCTGGCACCCTTGGAAAATAACTGGTTATCTTTTCTTCCTCAAAAATCTAGCTAAACTCTTATTCCTACAAACCTATCCCACTT
Source organism: Diabrotica balteata (assembly GCA_918026665.1). Lineage (NCBI taxonomy): Eukaryota > Metazoa > Arthropoda > Insecta > Coleoptera > Chrysomelidae > Diabrotica > Diabrotica balteata. The sequence goes on along the minus strand of OU898280.1, from coordinate 69,952,300 downwards.
TTTTCAATCTCCTCAAATCAAAGCTCGTCACACTTATCCCCATCTACCATTTAGATAACAAACAACAATTTTACCTATAATTATAAATTTCCTAAAAACTGTTAATATGCTAATCGGTTTCAACAAATTCTTAAGAACTAACGGAGAAATATATTTTTTAAATATTTCTATTCTATTGTCTTATTCACTGTATATCGACGTACAAGTCTCTTTGGACAACCCAATCGCATTGTTCACGATTTCACTAAGCTCACTCACGTCACTCGAAGATATTTTACAAAGAAAATAATTTATGCATATCTTTAAATTTTGTTTACTACAGGTAATCCAGGATAATGGACTTTCATTTCTTCGAAATATCTTTTATAGTTTATTAGTTGAATTATTTGAATTATTATATTTTGTACTTTGAAATATATTAAGAGCAAACCAATATTATTTTCAATTTTACATAGCATAAAAATATATACACACAGATAACGACATTGTTTTGTTGTCCATAGGAATTAAGATTTATTACAATCCGATCTCTGGAGTATATTTATTATAATACTCTAAAACTAATTTTTTGGTTATTTTTTAGCCTTAATAATAGAAATACAAATAAATAAGTAAGTAAATAAGTATTATGCTTTATTTTCACTTAAAACTTGTACAAATTTTATGAGCAAAGCTTGTAAGAAAAGAACGAAGAAAAAAATCAGAATAAGAATCTTACTTCTAAAGTTCTTTTAAATAAAAAAAAACAATAAAATTCTTCCAAACTTAAACATAAAAAATACTACCTAATTAAGAACCTAAAAAATTCGTAAAATGTACCTAACAAAAAAAAAAGAAAATAAGGAAAGCAGATTAATGAATTAAGAGCTCAAATATTCTACCTCCTTGTGCTAAATAATAACCAAATCTGTCATACAGATTTCTCCTCATATTTTGGAGTAAGGCTGGTGTAATGCTGGCAGAGAAATAAAGTATTTTTGCTCTTAATTCGACTAGGTTTGTGACCCTTTCAAACTGACGCCCATAAATGTTTTCTTTAAGAAAACACAAAAAAAAAGAAATCGTTAGGCGCTAAGTCACAGGATCTAGCGGGCCATTTAATTGTACCACGTGTACTTATCAGTCGATCAGGAAACGTTTGATTGAGGAAGTCAATAGTTGCTCTAGAGTTGTGAGCCGAACAACCAGCTTGTTGGAAATAAACCTCCTGAAAGTTACCGGCAAAGTGTCGAACTGCCGGAATGATCTCATTATGTAAAAGTTGTAAAGGTCCGTTTAGATTTCCATCGATAAAAAATGGTCCGACAATGTTGTCGCCTAACATCCGAGTCCAAACATTTAACTTTTGCGGATGCTGTGTTTGCACTGCAACATTGAGGTGCTTATTTTTCCGAGAATAATACCTTGCAACGGATGGATTGTGTTTTTTATGTAATGGAAATGAAGATTTGTCAGAAAATATAATATTTTTTAAAAAGTGTACATTTTCATTCTGTTTATCTAACATAAATTCACAAAACTCCATCCGCCTAAAGTTATCTTCCGGAAACAGGTCTTGTTTCCTCGCTGGACAGTTCGGCCATTCACGTTAACTTACCTAGCAATTTGTACACTATTGCAGGGATCATTAGCTTCCACAAAAGCACAAATATCAATATCCCTGTTTTGACGCTCCTCATCGACAGGTCTAATACGTGGTTAATTACCTTCATGAAACTTTTCACAACTTTTTACATATCCTAAAGTTTGAAAATGTTTAATGGTATTTTTAACTGTTGTAACACTTGGGGGGGGGGGTTTATTTTCGAATGCAACAATAAATAAATCAATTACTTCGCATATCGAATGACTTCCTCTTAATTATTTGTTTATTCTTTCAGAACTTCGTTTGAAATTTTTAATGTGAGTGTGACAATTACGACAATTCGTACGTACTGTGAAATGACTATTGAGATGGAACCGTGTAACTTTTTAAAGCGATTGACATTGTGTTGTATGGTCAGTAAAACAATGTCTTGATCTGTACAAAAAGCTAAGTAGAGACCCCACTTTACTTTTCAACAAAAAGCAAATAAATTAGTAACAAATCTAAACAAAACCTAAGTTAACGAATTTAAAAGCAAAAAATCTAAGAATTTACAACTCTATAGCACCTAGATTCTACTCTCTATCAAAAATACATAAACCAACCCTAGCAATGAGACCAATTGTTGCATCCATTGATTCTCCAAACAGTAAATTATCCAATAATATCCCTTAACAGAAATATTAACAAATGCATACAATACAAAAAATGATTACTATATAAAAAATTCATTTAGTTTCAGCTTCTTTAGCAAAAATTTCAAACTTTCCCCTAATTATGTGTTGGTAAGTTTTGATGTAGTATCATTGTTCACCAACTTGTCGTTTCAGCAAATTATGAATACTATAAAAAAACAATGGACGAACACCTCACAACAATAGATTTTAATTCATTTGTAACAACACTACCCTTCATATTTGACTCAAACAAACTGGTTTTCAATGAGGTGTATTACAAACAAATACATGTTACACCCATGGGAAACGAAATATCACCAATCATATGTCACTTTGTACTGGATGACTTATTTGAAAGCTGTATTAGCAAGTTACCATTTAAGTAAGACCAACCTAGTATTAAATATAGTCACATCCTGAATATAGAACAGCCTGTCTTAAAAAACTAAAAACGATCATGTTAGAAAATTCATTCCCAGCGAACCTTCTAAATAAACTTATTTTTGGTGTCTCACAAATCATGACAGATCAAACAGGAGTTTAAACAAACAACCAAAATACATTGTACCACTCTACCATATATTCCAGATTTAACAACTAGACTATTAAATACATTTAGATAAGCAACTAATATCAAAATTGGAACCAGAAATATAAAAACAATATCGAAATTACACACCAAACTTAAAACGCCCTTAAATATTAAAGAAAGCTCCAATGTAGTGTACTCTCGACCCTCTAATAATTGCAATAGAATATATATCGGAGAAAAGTCGAGAAATTTGTCAGAAAGATTAACATCGCACAAGAGTGACATTAATCTGAATAAAGTACAAGCCTGTGTATTAAGTGAACAATTGAACATTCTATTAGAATGGGCCACACGCCTATGATCAATCAGAAATATTAAGAAGGGAAAGAAATTACAATAAAAGACTGTGTTTAGTAACAAACTCTGTTGCTTGTTTAATAAGTGCAAACGAAACATTTTTACATATTATGTCAAACTTTGCAAAGCCGGTTTGCATAAACATAGACACTTCCTCTGCCAAACTAATCTAAAATGAATATAAAAAATAGAAGAGACATGGAAATCATAATAATAAGTTTTGACTGAAAGAAAAAGAAAATCAAATAATATAATGTCAAATGTTGAGTAATTCTTCTAGTTTTATAGTACAATTCTCACAAGGGTAAGCCTGTTGAAGATACAACTTAATTGTCTTATGTAGTTGTTTATTTTAATTTTTAGTATGTTTTGAGAAAGCTTAACAAACCTTAAAGAGTTTTACTTAAAGGCTAGAATTCGACTACAAACTCCAAAATATCCATATATAGCATTTTTCATATAAAAAACCTTGCACGTCATTCAAGATGTACATTGTCAGAACCCCACAGCGTTGCCAAAACATCAGAATAGTTAATAAGTGAGGAATTTTTAAAATGTCAACTATTTGTCAAACTATTATATTAACATACACTTAGTTTTAAGACTACTACAACACATTAAAATATATAGGAAAACATTTTAATACAAAATTATATATTCTAAATTTTAAACTTACCTCTTTTAGGGCTTTAATAGTAAAAACGTCCCACCATTATCTCTTGTTCAAAATAATCTATCTTATATGAAAGCTTATCAGCTTTCTACAGACTATTTACTTGTTTTGGCATATCACAATTACAATACACAACAATAATTAGTTTTTAAAGCCATTAATATAAATTTAATATATATTTATAAATACAATTTATTAATATATATTATATTATGATCAAATTGTGTAAGAAATCAAAACATAAACAAAGTTCCTACTCTAAAAAACCGGCAACACTTAATACACTTTTGCCACCTGCTAAACTGTCAAAAAATTTGAAGTATTTCCGTATCAGTTGCGTACAATTGTCTAATATATTTAATTAAAATTATTATTTTGTGGTATATTAGACTTAAAGAGTTATTTCATAAAACTTATATTCTTAATAATAAGAAATGTTTTTGGTTATTTAATCAATATAATTCTAAATTTCCCATATAATGATGATTATATTTTTCTGATTATTCCACCATGTTGACGCCTACGGAGCAGTTCCGTATGGGTTTCGTATTATTAGCTGTGTTAGGAAAATTTGAACTCTGAGGTTGATGTTCTGTAAATTTTAAATATAAGTGACGTCACTTTGTAGAAATCGTGACGTGCAAGTGTTTTACTTTGAAAAATGGTATATATTAATGCCCTAGTCACTAAAGCCCTTTCCAAGAATATATATATATATATATATATATATATATATATATATATATATATATAATGAAAGCTATATCGGAATTTCACCCGAATTTGTTTTTGTAGAATCCGAATTATATTAAATCTTTTGACGCTAATCTTGAACTTAGTGAAGGTTAAGTTTAAGATTGTAACATCGATTAAACAACAGGTTATATGATTTTTTTGTATTTTTGTTGCATGTTTTAATCCAGTTTTTTCATATTTTGACTGGTTTTGACGTACCTAACAGTGTTTTATCGACAAAGAAGAAACTTGTCATATCAGTGCGAACGAAGACAGATTTTTGCGGTCCGTGAACTCATAGAAGATTTTGATTATAGAATAAAATGGATTTAGTTGATTTCAGTATTTGCATTTTGAATTTTAAAGATTAGATTTTGATATTGTTTGAATGCCATTTATATACAGGGTGGTTGATTAGTGTGATAAAGCTCTCTAGATCCGCTTTAATCATATATAGCAATAAAAGTTTATATAAAAAGGCAACTTTAAGGTTTACATTACAAAATTAGTTAGAATTTTACAGAGTGTTCTCTGACATAGTGGTAGATGAAACTTGTATTTCTTTTAAATGGGATACCCTGCATTTTATTTTATGTTCAAAATTTTCTTCTCTTGCTCATCACAACAATATAAAGTTTTGTTATGTTATATAGGGTATTTTAAAAAGTAATAGCCAATTTAATATGTAATTCATAACAAGTTTAACTCACTGTATAATTAAAAAGGAACAGAATAATAATGATCTATTGCTGTCATATTTTTTATATATTGTCAGTAAGTTTTTATTGCTTTCTTTTTATCGAATACAGGGTGAGTCAAAACGCAAGTAAATTATTTTCTAGGTAATTTTAAATAGAACACTCTGTATTTTATGTCACTATCGAAAATTTCCATTATCATACTTTCATTTTTATTGATATGTCCTATGTCTAAATTTATTAGTTTTTGACATATTTTCATTTTTCAAAGCAAATTATTTTTTACACTTCATCTAATTTACATACCGTTGCACGTCATCGGCGTCATAGCCCGTGACGTCACATGATAGCAACACGAAATATTTAGGCGATAGGCGTGTTCTTTTTTAGAATCACTTTGCTGAGTACACTGGCATTACAGCCACTAGACATATTTTATTATATACGCGTAGAAATAATATTTAAAAATTTTGCTGTGTGAGATATTACCCATTTTCCCAAAACTTATTTATTTCCACGATCAATCCAGTCAATTTTACTATATTAAGATCTTCCTAATTTTGGATGCATTTTTTTCGTTAAGACTTAAAATAATGATTAATAAAAGAATACAATAATTATGGCAAATTTTTGTGTTTATAAAAAGAGTTTTTTGACATGAATTTGGCTTAATTATAATATTTTATCTAATTATATGTACCTACCTACAGTTGACTTAGCTATATGCCGGTCCTGGCAGCTTGGGTAGCTGTGATAATTATACAACAATAGAGTATTTACAAGGGATTATTCAGTTTTACAGCTGTTATTAAAATAACTTTTATAATGAGACACTAAATTTATGGATACAGTATATGAATTAGTTGTGACATAATAGAGAATTATCAAGTGAAAGAGTGAGAAAGAGTTATTTTAGCAATGGAGCATGCGTAGTATAAAAATTGAATAACGTAAATGATTTTAACGTTTACGGGCTCCGTTACCGTACATCGAATAGCGGGTTTGATATATGAATATATAATGAATATTTGATTAGCAGCGAATTGTATCAGTTCGTCAAGACTCGGAACTTTTCATTTTATATTGAGATCCCCTCGTATATGTAAAATATTAAAATCTCCTTATTTATGTTTAAAAAAATAAAACGAAGAATTTTTCCGTGTTTGTTAGTTCGTATCTTTCAAGTTAAAATACGCAAAAGTGTTTTCAATCATTTTAGCGTTGCCAAGTAATAAAACCATTTGAGAGTTGTGTATTATTTTAAAGACATTTACTTCGGCGATTTCTTTTAATTTTTATACGTCGCAAATGGAATCTTTTACGTTGTTTCGTTATGTTTTTGTTATGTCAGCGTTTGTTTTATTTTCAAGTTAGGATCGAAATTTTAAATTCGTCATTCATACTTGGGCCTTCGTAGTGTTAAGTATGGATCTAATTCATACTTGGGTCTTCGTATTGTCAGGTATGGGTCCGAATTCGTCGTCGAATTCGTGTTTATCCTGTTTTGGCCCTTTTTGTGGAAATATGTGGCAGTAGAAAAAATAATTTGTGTGGTGTACCAGAGCATGGTACAATTTTGAAGACATATATAAGATGTCCCACTAGCTTTTTTTGGTCGTTTGCCTGCTTAATCCAACCCCGTCTATGTCAGATTTTTGTTCCAGTATGGAATTGGTTTCCCCTTGTTCCAGAGTGTCGTCATAGCAAATCCAATCCAGAGATGTAACAAGTTTTTTTTTTATTTCCTTAAGTGGAAATATGTGAATTCAGGTAACTGTTTATTGTTTGTTTAATTTCAAAGTAAAGACAGATATTTTTTAAAACAATAATTGTTTTCGTTAAAATTTAGAAATTGTAACATTTAAAAATTGTAATGCGGTAGCATTTGTAAGTTTTATGTAGTATCTCCAACTCCTGGAGTTTGTAAGCGGATGACACAAGTAAGTTTTTTGTATTCTTGTATTTCTTCATGTTGTAACTGTTTGTGGTGACAAACAAATGTTAAATTTTGTTTTCTTATAACATTTTGTTTATTTTTTTGAGTTAACCCTTTTTTGATTTTTATTTGAAAAATATATTTTTTTTTTGGTTTTATAATTATTTCCCTAGTTACAACTAGTAGTTGTAATAGGTATAATTAGGCACCTCAAGTGGCGCCCTATATTAAATTCCTTGAGGTGTTTCCTGTTTATTTTTATTTTGTTTATCCCAAGAGATTAATGACCCCTTTATTTCATTTTTTGTAGTTGCCCCAATCCAACCCCCTTATCTTTTACTTATCTACGACCCCAGCTCTCCTACCAAACCCTGAGTGCCGTTCGCACAAGTAGCGATTATTTTGCTTGCCTTATCTCCACCCTCAATAGTTTCTTCCCTCAATTTTGTACCCCCTGTATTAATGAACCCTTTGGTAGGCAAAATATTTCCGTTACAAACTTGGAGGTTGAAGTTCCTGTTCTGTAATTTTATTTCTGTGCATTAGTTAACATGTGTTTACTGTTTTCTTGTTTAGCATCTGCGAGACAAATAAAACATTTGCTGATTATAGCCGCAAATGTCAAACGTTTCTTCTTAGGGTGCCTGTCCGTTCCGAACGTTGGCGATCATTCTGGCTATAATGATTTTGTTGGTTGCTATACGAAATGGCTGTGTTAAGGTGTTTCTATACCATACTCTCAGGTTAGCAAGCCAGGATATTCTTCTTCGTCCTGGGGCTCTTTTTCCTTCAATTTTACCCTGCAAAATGCATTGGAGTAGCTCGTATCTGCCTTGATTTCTCATTATATGTCCCAAGTACTCCAGCTTACGCTCTTCACAATGTTGACCAAATCCGCGGTTGTGTTCATCCTCCGCAGTATTTCTTCATTGGTGACTTTGCCTGTCCATGGTATCTTCAGGATTCTTCTGTATAACTATAATTCAAACGCCTGAAGTTTTGATAGAGTTTCCGCCTTCAATGTCCACGTTTCTACTACATACAGAAGCACTGAGTACACGTAACATTTAAGGAGCCTTATTTTTGTTTTCAGGGTGAGGTCATGGCTTTTGAACACAGAGCTCATAGCCAAGAATGCACTTTTGCCTTAGCTTGGTTTTGCTGGTGTTTATATCCAGTCCATAGGTTCTACTTGTTTCTGTTATTTTGTTCATTAAATTTTGCAGCCCTTCAATGGTATTGGAAAACACTATTGCATCATCTGCATACCGCAGGTTATTAAGCTTGACTCCATTTATTGAGAGGCCTTCATCAATATCTTCTAGGGCCTCTTCAAAAATGTGCTCCGAGTACAGATTGAATATCAGTGGTAAAATTATGCACCCCTGTCTCACTCTTCTTCAAATTTTGAGCTGTTTTGTATATTCTCCATCTATTCGGAGTACTGTTGATTGATTCCAATACAGATAAGCTATAATTTTTAAGTCTCTTCCATCAATCCCTGTCCTCTTCAGCACTTCCATCATTTGTTCATACCTGACTCTATCGAAAGCCTTTTTGTAGTCAATCAGGCATGCAAAAACATTACAGCTGACATCTCTACATTTCTGAAACAAGATCTGCACGCTAAATAAAGCTTCCCTCGTACCAACGGGATGTCAAACATGGAACAACAAATTTCGATATAGCAGTGTTGGCATGTTTTTAGAATGTAGATGTTGTATACTTCAAATATAAAAAGATAAAGCTTTAGAAAAGTACATTTTGTTTATATTGTGTTATGAATTGACAACATGTCGGTAGTCATGGATAGTGGAGGTCGGTCGTGTGTGGTGTGCTCTGATAATTTTATAGTGAATACTAAGCTTATAACGTGCGATTTCTGCTGTAAATATTATCACTGGAACTGTGCTAAAGTTAAAGATCAATTTCTTAAGTTTAAACAGGATGCTGCCAATTTTATGTGGTTTTGTAACAATTGTTTGCCCAGAGTTCAAGTTTTTACCAGTGGCAGAAATGATTTATCTGATAATAAACACGAAGAATTATTGGTAAAAACTAGTAAGTTAATTAATTTGTTGAAATTATCGAATTCAATACCTACCAATAAACATAATTATAATTCATGGTCAGATGTAGTGAAAAATAATAAAATTGAACCATTAATAATAAAACCAAAAAACTTGAATCAAAATAGTTCTGTAACAAAAAGCGTTCTTTCGCAAAAACTGGATCCAATTTACTGTCAAGATAAACAATCCTTGGAAAATCTTAAAACTACTGTGGAACAGCAACTTGGTGATGAATATCATATTAAAATTGGAAAATTAGTTAATCCCAAAATTAAAATAATTAATGTATCCTCAGACGATGTAGACTCTAACGATTTTATAAATAAATTTAAATCCCAAAATTTACCTAAAGATTTAATTGCAGAAGCTATAATTATACATAAATTTAAATCAGAAAAAAGTAAAAACGATTCTGTGAATGTAATCGTTGAATTGTCGTCTAGAGAATTTCAATACTTAATTTCAAAAAAAGAGTTCATATCGGACGGAACTTTTTGAATTTGTAAGTGTAATGCGATGTTTTCGTTGTTGGAAATTCGGACATTTTATTGATAAATGTCAAGCCAAACAAGATACATGTCCTTTATATGCAGGTAACCATAAAAAAAATCAATGCAACAGTACTAATTATTCTTGTTCTAATTGTAATTATGCGAAGGATGTAATGAAAATAGATGGTGTTGATACAGGTCATCATGTATTTGATACAAACTGTCCTAGCTATCTCCGACAAATTAATAAAAACAAAGAGAAGATAAATTATCAAATATAGCAATCAAAAAGTAGCGTTAATGATCATAATGGTAGAACTGTACTAAATGTTTATTTTCAAAATGTGGGTGGTTTAAGAACAAAGCTTAAGGATTTAAGCCAGACAGTGTCATGCGCCGATTACAATGTGATTGTTTTAGTCGAAACTTGGTTAAATTTTGAATTCCATGATGCAGAATTGGGGTTAGAAGACTTCAACATTTTTAGAAGTGATAGAAATTATAATACTAGTGTCAAACAACGTGGTGGGGGAGTATTAGTAGCTGTGGCCAAACATTTGGAAGTGTGTGAGGTTTTTGTTCCTCAAAATAGTGTTGAGCAAATGTTTGTTTCACTTAAGTGTCAAAGTCAAACTGTCGTATTTGGTGGTGTTTATTTACCTCCTGCATCTGATAGGCATGTATATATAGAATACTGTGATAGTATTGAATATATATATATATATATATATATATATATATATATATATATAGAATACTGTGATAGTATTGAATATATATATATATATATATATATATATATATATATATATATATATTCAATACTATCACAGTATTCTATATATATATATATATATATATATAGAATACAGTGATAGTATTGAATATATATATATATATATATATATATATATATATATATATATATATTATATTTATATATATATAATGAACCAGAAGTATTTGCTGACCACGTAAGGAAGTAAACTTTAAATATTGGGTATGCAGCAATAAAAATGAAAGGTGTACTCTTAAATTTTTATTCCAAGTTTTTTATATTTATATATATATATATATATATATATATATATATATATATATATATATATATATATATATATAATAATAAGATTCCGGGTTGTAAATTAATAATTTGTGGGGATTATAAATTACCTGATGTAGTTTGGGTTAACAGTCTTTATGGTACCACGGTACAGGCTAACCAAAACTCACCAGCTAACGATATACATATATGTAATATCATTAATATTTGTGACTTATACCAGGTCAATACGATATCCAACCGGAGAATTGTTTTTATTGATTTAATTTTTTCTAGCTTTCCTGATATATCTGTTTGTGTACCTCTGGATCCGTTATTTGAGGAGGGATTTCATCATACACCAGTCAATTTTGACGTAATTGTTTATATAAAAGAATCTGTCCTTAATTATGAAGAATACTATTTTGACTTTAAAACTGGTGATTATCTTGCTTTAAATTATTATTTAGCAGAAGTTGACTGGAATTTATTATTTCTTAACAAAAGCATTAATGACGTAGTTAAAGATTTTTATATTTTATTTTATTTAATCGAATTGTTTATACCATTAAAAAAATTTAAAACATCTACATATCCCAAATGGTTTACATCAGAGTTAAAACATTTACTTTATGAGAAGAAAAAAGCACATAAAAAATTTAAAATGACTGGTGGTGATGAGAACTATTGTCTTTTTTCCCATCTCAGGGAACAATGTAAAGAGCTTAGCAAGTATTTACAAAGGCGTCATGTGAATGAAATTGAGGCTAGCATTTTTCATAATTCTTGTTCTTTCTGGAAATATATTAATAATTAACGCAAATCTCATGTTCTACCATCGAGTATGAGTTATGGTAATGAAAGTAGTGAAAATGGTTCAGATATTGTGAATTTATTTGCTGGGTTCTTTTCGACTGTCTATAATAAAGTAAAAATAAATTAGATTCCTAATTTTAAGTACGAAAATTATGTTAATGCTAATAATTATTTAATTAATGTTAAGGATATTATTGATAAGATACAGAATATTCCGTGGAAACTGACAGCGGGTCCAGATGGTATACCAATGTATTTTATTAAAAAATGTGTATTCACTCTTGCTAAACCTATTCAGTTATTATTCAATAAGTCATTAACTTCTTCTACATTTCCTGATTTTTGGAAAGCTAGTTTTTTAAAACCCATTTTTAAATCTGGTCAAAATAATAATGTTGAAAATTAAAGGGCTGTTTGTTTGCAGTGTGAACTACCAAAGCTGCTTGATTTTTCTGTTAACCATATGTTAACCTACGATTGTAAAAATTTAATTCTCGGTCAACAACATGGTTTCTATCAAAAGAAATCTACTTATACAAATCTTATTTTGTATTCAAACTTCATTGTTGATTCTATGGAATCGGGAAACCAAGTTGACTCCATAATGCTGATTTTGCCAAAGCATTTGACAGGGTAAATCACGAAATATTAATTGCTAAACTTCGTGGATACGGAATTGGAGATAATTTATTGGGTTGGATCACGACTTATTTAACAGATCGTTCACAAATAGTAAAATATGGTGATTTTGTTTCTGAAGCAGTTAATGTTACTTCGGGTGTACCTCAAGGTTCTCACTTAGGCCCACTTCTATTTAATCTGTTTGTGAATGATATATCATCAGTAATTAATAATAGTGAATTTCTATTGTTTGCTGATGACATAAAGATCTTTAAAGCAATTAAAAATACCTCTGATATGGATGCTCTTCAGTCTGACTTAAATAATTTATCTCGTTGGTGTGACATTAATGCCTTATATTTAAATATAAAAAAGTGCTATAAAACTACGTTTTCCAGAAATACTAAACATTAGTTATATAGAACATACATACTTAAGGGAGTATCGATTACAGAAGTAAATCAAATTAGAGACCTTGGAATTACATTTGACCAAAGACTAATGTTTGATAGGCATATTAATAATATTACATCGCGGGCTTATAGAATGCTCGGCTTTGTTCAAAGGAACTCCCGAGAATTTTCAATATTTAGTTTCAAAATTTTGTATTGTTCTCTAGTTCGGTCCATTTTGGAATATTGTAATATTATTTGGTATCCATATTATATTATGTATATTGATCAGTTGGAACAAGTTCAAAATAAATTCCTAAGAATTTTCAGGTATAAAATGGGTTTTAATAGAACTAACTGTGATTATAACTATATTCTTTGTCAACTTAATATGAAAACTTTAGAAAATAGACAATCTGAATGTGAATTCCGTTTTTTGCATAAAATGCTTAATGGTTATGTTGATTTTCCGGAACTGCTGGAATTAATTGTTTTTAATGTAAATTCTAGAAGAACACGCTCTCCTGACCTGTTTAGACTAAAGTTTCATCACACTAATTATGGTAAAAGTGAGTCAATCACAAGGATGTTGAGAACTGCCAATAATTTGCAAGATAGTGTTGAATTGTTTAATTTATCCGTGTCCTCATTCAAGAATAGTTTAAAGAAATTGAGACATTAATGTTATTAATACTTTTTAAAATTGTAATATATGACTACAGTTTATATGTTAATTATATGTGTATATTGTAAGGGAAAAGGGTTCATCTCGTTAAATAAACAAACAAACAAACAAACAAAATTCTGCAATTTTTGATTTTTATAAAACAACAATGAGTAAGTATTTGTTTTTTTGGAGATTAATTGCAGTTAATTATTCGAATGTTTTTTAGCAGTTACCCTTTGATAGATTAGGGGATAGATTTTACAATCGTCAAATCAACAGTTGCCAGATTACAATAGATGTTTGCAATTAATCTCGAAAGAGACAAATATCTACTCGTTATTACTTCATATACAATAAAAATTGCAGAAATCATAAAATAGTATAATCAAAATGTACTTTTTAAAAGCTTTATCTCGTTATATTTTTAAGATTTTAAAGATGGACGATAATACAAAATAATGACAATTTCAATGTTTTCCCGAAGTCGATGCTTTTGAATTCTACCACCAGGCGTCGCCCACTTTGCGGTTCCTCGCCAATACTTGTATGTGGATTTTCAGTAACTGCCAACAATAGATATATTTCGTTTTCCTCTGTCACAGTCATCGCCGGATAAAGGGGCGGGCAATCCGGGCGACTCCTCGGAGTGCCAAATTTTGAGGAGCGCCGATATAAAAAAAATTATTTTTGATATTCATTGTTTTTTTAGATTTCATAAATTAAAATTGATCATTTTACATGTCATTTGAAACACCTAATTTTTTGTAGTTAAAAATTTAATCATTACAATAAATTGTGGCTTAATCCCATATAAACACAATATTTAACTTAGATATGCCACAAGAAAACAGTTTCAGAACCTTAATGATCCGGGTACTTGGCCACTTAAACTACATTCAACATTCAAATATCACATCCTTGCATTTGATTTTTCGATCACAAAATAAATTGATTATAATTTCACGTATCCGCGAGATTCGGATAATAGTAGTTTAAATAAATCAATATATTATATGATAACTTCAATTGGAGAATGTTTTGTATGTTCATGGTAATCTTATTCGGGAAGTGAAAATAAGGTACTGTGTATTTGTTGTAAATTATTTTACATAAAATCAAGTCCTCGTTAGCAACAACCGGTGTTTTTAACTGGAAACATGTGAGTAGGTATTTAAACAGCACGAAAATACGACATTAAATGCTCCGTGGAACGATAAAGATTTCGAACTTGTACACTATAAAAAAACTATTATAATTGATAAAACTATTCAATCAGTTATAGCTAAAAAATTCTAATGAATATTGTGTTATATTTAGCAAAACATAATTTTGTTGAACTTCTTGTAAATATGACGTTTTATTTTACAATATTTATATTATATATATATATATATATATATATATATATATATATATATATATATATATATATATATATATATATATATATATAATGTTAGTGGCTTAAAAATTGCAACTAAGAATGTGAAAACGGTATCGAATTTGTACACAAAGACAAAGGATCCTCATCTAATGTTGTTTATTCTATTTATCGTGTGCTAATTGTTGTAAAAACGAGTGTATTGATGAATTATCTCGTAATTTTCACAGTAGTGTGATCTCACATCGCAGCGACATTAAAACCAAAAACATTAACGCATGCGCGTTGACAGAACATGCATTAAGTGTAAAACATGAATTTAATTTCGAGGATTCCTGTATTTTGGCAAGGGAAAAAACCATTCTAAACGTGTTTTCTTGGAAATGTGTTTACTAAAATCCAATACATCTTGTATAAATACAAAGTCTGATATAGATAAACTGAGCAACATTTATTGTTATTTACTGACAAAACATCAAAAATGAAATAAAGACTTACATGTACATATACACACCACAATACACCTGTAGGCAAAACAGGTTGCATACCATCAACACAGGTTTGATACATTACTTTCTATTAATAAAATATGAAGAACTCCTAATGAATTTATAATCATACTATAGAAGTATGTAAGTAAAAAGATGTAGAAGTAAAAAGATCTACAATTGATAACATCAAAATTTCCTTTAAATCACATAACACTTTAGGTTCCTTCTTAATCAATACCAAAGATAGGATGAATACACTTGATAAAAGTGGTATTTACAAATTAAAATGTGATGATTGTGATGCCTCTTATGTAGGTAGAACCATCAGAAAGTTATCCACTAGAGTCTCTGAACATTTGAAAAGACCAAATTCTTCAAGTTTTGGTCAACACTTAGTATCCAGCAACCACAATTTTAACATCAATTCTGGTTCATCTATCTTACATGACATTAGCAGAAAGAAAAACTATCTTGAGTTGGATTTATTGGAAGATTTGGAGATTACAAGGGAAACAAATGAAAACTCTCACTATCTTAATACTCAAATTAATTTAAATTGTACTAAATTTAATCCTATATTTAAAAACTTTATTACAGCTTCACCTCATAGAGGACCCAGCTCGACTGTTTAGACTTCATGCACTGAGCATTTCAATATTAATTTTAAAGTTCTTCCATTGACTGTGGATTCAACTGAACTACGTGGACTATAACCCATTTATATATTCTGTCTTCAATTTTGATTTTAACTTTTAGTAATTTAACTGCATATTCAGATTTTTCTTTTTTTATAGTACTGATAGCGCTTGAAGGACCATTTTATTGTAGTCAACCATCCACTGTCTAATATATTGTTAGTCTTTTCTCACATTCATACTTAATGTCAACTTCAATTGCTCTCAAACTAACATCCTAATTATTATAGGCAGGTTTGAGTGTGAGATTGGGATTATTCAATCTACATAAAAAATATACTATATAATTTTATATTTCATCAGTTGATTTCCTATAGTGGTGTCAGTTGGACCTTTGGTCAATACTTAGTGTCATAGAATTTTGAAAGGTGCAGATCACATAACTGCCCTTCACAAGCTGTCATTTGTCACATGTCATCTCTATATTTCCGTCAGACCGGGAGCCCATTCTGTCTCCGGCTTCTATACAACATGTAGCTTCTCCTTATAAATTTTAAAGTGTTTGTTTGTCTTAGTGTATTGTATTTTGTATTGTTATGTCCAAATTTTACATTTATGACATTCTACTATGTCGGATAGGCCACAACTGACGAAGTAAGTCTATAAACGTTTATCACATATAAATTTTTTTCAACCATAAACTTGGAGTTTTTTATCCAAGTGAATTAATTTTCCTTTTTTATACAAAACGTTTCTTGGCTTATTTCAGATGCCCCTGAAGATGATCTATTGATCGAAAGTACTTGGGCAAGATTAAATTAATCACCGTGTTCGATAGTTGCCTTGTATACCCTCAAAGTTTAATTATTCGAACATTTAACCTTATATTGATCTAATAAATTTAGTTGTTTGGTTATATATATATATATATATATATATATATATATATATATATATATATATATATATATATATATATATATATATATACTTTGGAGGGTAACTTTCGGGAAAGGGTCAAAACAAGGATCAGCTAGAGATGGTATAAGCCAGCTTGGTGTAGAACTTTATTCTATATGTGAAATTTTCGGTGATATGTTGTCACCTTCATCAGCACCTAAATGGAAAACCTATTATAGTACAGTGGTGGAAATCAACATTTAAAAACCTACATTGAAAATGTTCAGTTGGTCCTAGTTGTAAAAAACACTGTCACAAACATGTTAAAAATATTAAAAAATACATTTAAAATTTTGAATAAAAACATTACAAACAACAGGGTAGTTTTTCAAATACAAACACAACAAAAAATCTAAAATTTACAACCTACAAAAACTACAAATAGAAAAGAAGAATTAATCTTCTTTTTTGATGACATATTTCTGTCAACATCCGGGTGTCATATGTAACGAGGTTATAATTTTCACTTTTGCACATCACAACCACATGGATACGAAAAGAAAGAGCCCTAGGCAACATAATAAGCAAGGAAATAAAGTCCCCTCTAAAGCACAGGTAGGTAATCTATGCATGTCATGATAAGTTCCCCACATTTTCCAGTTTGTTACTTCTTGTCAAGTCCTGTTGAAGTAGAAAGGAATAAATACAACTTAAGTTTTCAACATCTTTCTTACAGTTCATAGGAGAGCTGCAGTTATGGATGTAGCACATTTCTATGAAGTTTCTCTTAAATTGGTTGTCAACCCTCTTTAGTACTTGCACATTTTCATAGTTAGCAGTGTGTCCAGTATTCTTAATATGTTGGCTAAAGGCTGTGCTGGTGGGCTTCCTCACAACATCACTCCTGTGCAAAGCTATTCTTTTTGAGAGTTTCTGGCTGGTTTGACCGACATACACTTCTGAACAAGAACCACATGGAATAGAATACACTACATTGAAGTTATCCAGTTTTTTAACTCTTTCTGTCAGGTGAGTAAAGTATGTCCCTAATCTTTTGTAAACAAATTCTTTTTATTCTGTTTTTCAGACCAGAATTTGTCACCCTTCAAACTACAATAAGAACATCAAGTTATTGTATGAGATTCTTAGAAAAAATCACTACCCTAAGATGCTTCTTAATAAATTGCTATTTCAAGATATGCCAACAGTTAGAACACAGCAAAGACAAACATTAGAAGGAGAAACAGTAGAAGTGTTCTATGGGAGATTGCCTTACATCAAAGGTTTATCACCACAGATCACAAACCTTTTCAGACAGTTCAACATAGTGATAGCAAATTCTGTTTACAAAAGATTAGGGACATACTTTACTCACCTGACAGAAAGAGTTAAAAAACTGGATAACTTCAATGTAGTGTATTCTATTCCATGTGGTTCTTGTTCAGAAGTGTATGTCGGTCAAACCAGCCAGAAACTCTCAAAAAGAATAGCTTTGCACAGGAGTGATGTTGTGAGGAAGCCCACCAGCACAGCCTTTAGCCAACATATTAAGAATACTGGACACACTGCTAACTATGAAAATGTGCAAGTACTAAAGAGGGTTGACAACCAATTTAAGAGAAACTTCATAGAAATGTGCTACATCCATAACTGCAGCTCTCCTATGAACTGTAAGAAAGATGTTGAAAACTTAAGTTGTATTTATTCCTTTCTACTTCAACAGGACTTGACAA
The DNA here is from genome assembly GCA_918026665.1 of Diabrotica balteata. NCBI lineage: Eukaryota > Metazoa > Arthropoda > Insecta > Coleoptera > Chrysomelidae > Diabrotica > Diabrotica balteata. The sequence goes on along the minus strand of OU898280.1, from coordinate 69,933,866 downwards.
GAAGTAACAAACTGGAAAATGTGGGGAACTTATCATGACATGCATAGATTACCTACCTGTGCTTTAGAGGGGACTTTATTTCCTTGCTTATTATGTTGCCTAGGGCTCTTTCTTTTCGTATCCATGTGGTTGTGATGTGCAAAAGTGAAAATTATAACCTCGTTACATATGACACCGGATGTTGACAGAAATATGTCATCAAAAAAGAAGATTAATTCTTCTTTTCTATTTGTAGTTTTTGTAGGTTGTAAATTTTAGATTTTTTGTTGTGTTTGTATTTGAAAAACTACCCTGTTGTTTGTAATGTTTTTATTCAAAATTTTAAATGTATTTTTTAATATTTTTAACATGTTTGTGACAGTGTTTTTTACAACTAGGACCAACTGAACATTTTCAATGTAGGTTTTTAAATGTTGATTTCCACCACTGTACTATAATAGGTTTTCCATTTAGGTGCTGATGAAGGTGACAACATATCACCGAAAATTTCACATATAGAATAAAGTTCTACACCAAGCTGGCTTATACCATCTCTAGCTGATCCTTGTTTTGACGCTTTCCCGAAAGTTACCCTCCAAAGAATTGTATTCTTAGCGTCGTTACACACACTCTATATATATATATATATATATATATATATATATATATATATATATATATATATATATATATATATATACAAGAACACCGATTATCCGTGTGCATATTATCCGGGTTATAGCGTCAGTGCTCGGGGAATCCCTGACGTCATGGAATTCGTGAGCTTACCATCCAAGGTGAAAAGCTCAGTGCCGACGGAGAAGCAATGGTGGAACATTGCTATGAGCTGGAGATCATAATTGCAGAAAATAATTCACAATTTTCTCAAATTTAAAACGCTGACGAAACAGGATTATATTGGCGAGCAATACCTACAAAAACCTTAGTTGCAGGTAATGAGATGAGTGCGCCTGGGTATAAAAAAAGTAAAGACAGGATAACCGTGATGTGTTGTGCCAATGCGTCTGGCAGCCATAAACTGAAGCTGACTGTGATTCGAAAGTAAAAAAATCCTCGCGCTTTTAAAAATATGAAACGACAAAATCTCCCAGTTCACTATTATAACCAGAAGGCTGCCTGGATAACTTGTGACATTTTCAAAGATTAGTTTTATGAAAAATTCATTCCTGAAGTAGTTATATTTGAAGATAGAAAAATTACCACAAAAGGCGGTTCTTCTTCTGGATAATGCTGGTGCTCACCCCAATTTGGCGACTATAAGATCTGACGATGCAAATTTATTTATAATTTTTTTTCCAGCCAATATTACATCCATTGCTCAACCAATGGATCAAGGTATTATTGAGACAATGAAACGACTCTACCTAAAAGAATTTATGATGAACTTATTGGATGAGGTTCATATGATGAAGTTTTGGAAATCGTTCACCATAAAACATGCAATTTTCACAGTGACAAATGCATGGAATGGAGTGAAGGAGACCACTATCAAAAGAGCTTTTCACAAAATAATGACGCTAGAGGAAGATGAAAGTATCATGGAATATGATGATAAAGACACTACCATAGCTGAACTAACTGCACTAGTGCGCACCGTCGATGTGTTTGAAGTAATTGATGTAACCGAGTTTGATAAATGGACAGAGTGTGATAAAAATGAGTCAAACTATCAGTTCTTTAGCAACGACGAAATTGTCGAACTGGTTTCCCATCAGCCCGGTACGTCACAACTTGATTCATCCGAAAATGAGAGTCAAGATGAAGACAATGATGGAACGTTTTAATCAACATAATAACTAATCAAAAGGCTGAGAAAGCTGTCAATGTTGTAATAGACTATTTTGGGCAACAAGAATCTTCAGACTTTGTCGATATTTTAAATTTGCGTAAAATACGTACAGGCCAAAGTGACTGATTTTTTTTTTCAAAAGCATAGCCATCTAAAATATATAATACCTTTATGTAGTAGGGTAAACTGTGCAAATACCGGTCAGTGGGTAATGGCGGTCATCCCGATTGTGCGAAATCTATTCAATCTGGCAACCTCCTATAACTGCCAACGTGTCGCTACATTACTCTGTATTCAGATTGCTGACGAGCGTTAAGTTGGCGCAAACCATTGTCATAGAAATATTATTAACCTGTTTTCAGTGTTTTCGATCTTATTTTTATGCTGAGTAATATAAGGTCTTAATTCATTTTTATTCACTTGTAGATCTTAAAATTGATTATAATGACGTTAGCTGCCTATTCCTTTTTTAAAGATCAATATTTTATTACATGTTTACGAGTAAAAAATTCTAAGAAAAAAAATGCCAACAGGAGGCAATGCCGGTCAGTTGACCGGTATTACCCCCATGCTATAATTTATACCCTATACTATTAATCCTTAGGGATTAATCCATCCATTTTTCGACATTGCAAGAAAGAATAAAAAATAAAAATCTTCAAGGTGTTTCATTAGGTAGAAAACCAGTATTTTCTGCCGAACAAGAAGCTAAAATAGACACACAAAAAAATATTTGGCTTAATTTTTTATGGCGTAACAGGAATAGAACTGAGAAAATTAGCATTTGGGTTTACAAGATAATTTTTCTTGTAATAAAACACCTTTTTCTTGTAATTGGCATTACAAGAAAAAGGTGTTTGATTCTAGTTCTTTGGAATCGGATATTGATATATCATGTGATAACAGTGACGATGCATACGAAGATAGATGCCTGGTTTACAGCGAGTTTGGCAAAAACAATGAATTGTGGTATATATTTACCGTTTGCTCACGATGGGCTTATTCAGAGTGCAGTGGATGGGATTTTGCAGGGAGTTATACCTGCGATGACTGTCAACTATTTTTACATTAAAACATATATTTTTGTTATTTTTTGTTTGTTTTCTAATAAAAAATATTTTTTCACCTTTCTTACTGATTTACTTGAATTATGACCCATTAAGCCACATTCGTTAATCGTTTTATAACAAAAAAATGTTAAATAGATATTGATTTTTATTTTAATAATAACACAAACAAATTGACTGGCATTACCCACACTCATGACCGGTATTGTCCATGTATGGTGACAATACCGGTCAAAGATACTTTTTTATGTTTTGTCTCTGTCAAAGACAAAAATTTTATATTTTTGAAATTAAATGTATCTTGCAATAAGTTAAAACCCCAAATTACGGATTGACGGCTTAAATTTGATTCACAGAGTTTTACTTTTTTTTATATTAAATTTTCTTCTTAGGTGACCGCGATTTGCACACTTTACCCTATTCATTTTTATTATTTAATATAAAAATTTATTTCGTTAGAAATCTGTTTTTTGTTCTGTTATTTATCTTTTTATGTACTATAAAAGTTAGTTTGAACTTATGAGATTTTTTCTGTTATCTTTTTATGATAGGCATATATGCATGTACATAGAATGTACATATGTACATACATTCAAAAAAATGTTCGGATTATTCGTGCATTTCAATTAGGGGAGAGTAGTACACAATGAGACATGGTACTCAATAAAACATTCTAATTTTTTTTTTAATTTATAGCCAAGTTTCAATTCTGCAACCAACATTATCTCAGAAATGTCATTTTACAGCGCCATTCAAAATACCACCATTTCATTCGTGACCTCGTAAAAGTTACGGTGATAAACTGTTTAATTCAGGTAAGAAGTTACTTTTTATATAGTTTTGTTGACTTTATTATTAGAACTAATTGTTGATTTGTATCAATTTGCAAATGTATGCGTGAAATACCACAGTTAAGTTAGTCTAACCTCAAATAGTCATGACTCAAAACTAAAAATTAAATATGATTATTTGCATTTGTTCACAACAATGCTACTTGGTACACAATGAGATACCGGGTGATAGTACACAATGACTGTCCCATTGTGTACTACTAAAATTTGTACCAAGTGTTTATGCTATAATGATATGTTGTATAAGTAGAATGAAAGTTTATTATGTTTGTTACAGACATGGTGCGCAAAGAAAAACCAAGGAGTCGAGCGACATTCAGCTCCGATGATATGACAAGTGCCGTACAAGATGTTTTGGACGGAAAATCATTAAGAATTGCTGCCGTTGAACACGGAGTAAAATTTCGGACATTACAAAGATATGTCGCAAAAAAACGTACTAATCCAGATGATGATCGAATGGAACCCAATTATGCTGTACGACGTGTGTTTACAGAGGAACAGGAAATTTCTCTGTGTGACTATATTAAAACTTGTAGCAAAATGAGCTACGGATTAACAACCATTCAAGCACGAAGGGTAGCATATGACATGGCAATTAAAAACAATATTCTTGTTCCAACGAATTGGATCAAAGGTAAAATAGCTGGACTCCAATGGTTCCGTTCATTTTTAAATACGCGTGGGAACCTCAGTAGCTAGATATCCATTAGCTGTGCCTAATATCAGGATATATAACCTTGATGAGACTAGTACAATAACAGTGCAGAAACCTAAGAAAGTCGTGACGGAGAAAGGTGTAAAACAGCTGAATAGTTGTACTAGCAGTGAAAGGGGTATTCTTATTACGACATGTGTAATTGTATGTGCGAATAGTACGTTTCTGCCTCCTGTTATGGTTTTTCCAAGGAAATATTATAAGGAGCATATGACACAAAGAGCTCCACCTGGCACACTGGGTTTGGCAAATCCAAGTGGATGGATGAATATCGAGCTGTTTGTTGACGTTATGAAACATTTCATTAAGTTTAACAACAGTTCAATTAAAAACCCTTTCATACTGCTCTACGACAATCATGAGAGTCACGTAACATATCAAGTTGTTTAACTGGCAAAGGATAATGGTGTTATCATACTGTTATCAATTTTCTCTCCCTTTAAAGCGTATTAAAATGCTGCTATAGATTCATGGTTGCTGAACCATCCTGGTAAACCTATTTCAATATACCAGATAGCACAATGTGTAGGAGAAGCACATATGAAAGCATTAACACCTACTAATATTCTGTCAGGTTTTAATAAAACGGGAATTTTTCCCCTTAATAGGGACATTTTTTCTAAAGCTGACTTCATTGGCAGTTCTGTGACTGATAGACCAAATAAAACTGAACAGCCAAATCCACAACCAGAGTCGACAGAAATGTTTAGTGTGCTTTCCAATCAAGTTATATTATCCTTATCGAAGACACCTGAAAATCAAGAAGTATCCCCACCAAGGTCACCTGAAACACCGATAATGTCTCAAAACTCTAGGTCAATAGTATCATCTGCGAATTCAAGTTATTTCATCTCCCCTCATGAGTTTAAAGGATTTCCAAAAGCAGAAAAGAAAAAAGGTGGAAAGGCAAGGAAAACTAAAAAGAGTGCAATTTTAACTAACACACCTGACTTGGATCAGTTAAAACTACAAGCGACAACCAAAAAAAATGACTCCTCAGAATAATAAACGAATTAGGGTCAATTTAAATAAGGTACCAAAGCGAAAAAAAAAAAAAAAATAAACGAAGTAATAGCACTTCATCTGAGGAGGGTGAAGAACTAATAAATTACGATGATTATTCTGATTATTCCATTGATAATTTTGTATTAGTGAAATTTGAAAACAATATATTTTATGTTGCTAAAGTTCTCCAGACATTAGACGATAATGAATTTAAGTGTCATTTTTAAGAAAAAGTGGTAAGCTTCAAGGCTGCTTTATTTTTCCTTTAGTTAAAGACATTGCTGCAGTAGCAAGGTCAGACATTATATCAATTCTACCAAAACCAACAAATTTAGATAAAAAAATAAGCGCCTTGCATCTTATTTCAAATTTGATGTAAAGTTTGACAGTATTAAGATCCGTTAAAATTTCCTTTCGTTTCAGTTTTTCTATTGTAAATGTAAAATTTTTAATAATAAAAACTACACTCTATGTATTTATTTTAACAAATTATTGAAATAATACCACTTGACTCATTGTGTGCCACCACTTGACTCATTGTGTACCACCAATCGTACACAATGAGACATATGTAGACGGATAGCAAAATAATCATAGATTTTGTTTCTTCACTCATGAGGGAATATTTGTTTCAGATTATATTGAGGGAATAATCATATTAATGCCTGGTTAACTCAGTTTGTAGAAAAATTCAAAAATGTCAATGTCAGACATAAAAATGTGTTTTTTGTCTCATTGTGTACTACCCTCCCCTATCCGTGCCATCGCCCGGTCCCGTGAAGCATGGATAATCGGGGTTCTACTGTATATAGTGAAAACCTAAATGACCTGACGACGCCCCTGTTGTCTTTTGCAACCAATGAACAATTGCATTAAAATTAATTTGTAGTAATTCCAGCATTGTTCTAGCATGGATCAATACATTTTCCATTTTATTAAAACCTTTCGTTGCAAATAGGATTTCACAAATTCAATCCTTGACTAATTCTAATTCCTGCAGATATATAAACACATAGATAAATCCTGCAGATTTATTGTCAAGTGGTATTTCACCCACGGCACTACAAAATTCTGATCTATGGTTTCATGAGCCTCCATGGATATCATTGGCTGAACATTTCTCGCCTCATCAACTCTTCAAACAGGTTAAAATTCCTGAACTTCGATCTACTGTTAATCTATCCGCAAGAATTTGCATGAATCTCGACATTATTTACCAAATTTCTTCCTTAACTAAATTACAACGAGTTGTAGCCTATGTGTTATGTTTTGCAAAAATTCCAGGCTAACCATGCCAGAATTTTTTTGCCTTTAACGATTTAACATGTGAAGAAATTGCCTGTTCTCTGATTTGTGTTATTCGCATTATGCAAAATTATTCTTTCGATGCAGTTTTCTTGTTGAAAATGATATAATTCGAGTTGGTGGAAGAAGTCACAACGTTGACATCTCATACCAGAGAAAGCATCACATCGTTATTCCACAAAACATTATTTTACAGACATACTTGTACGGCATGAACACATAAAATTACAAAATACTGGTCCTCAGCTACTTTTATCTTCCTTACGAGAGATATATTGACCTCTCAATTGACGCTATGCCATTAGAAAGGTTAGATACTGCATCACATGTTTTAAGGCAGCTCCAAAACTCTAAACTCATTTCATGGGTGACTTACCTTCTTCATGTCTTACCCCTTCTCGACCCTTTATTCACTCGGGACATGATTATGCGAGACCCTTTCCTGTAAAGGATCGTCTTACGAGAAATTACAAGACTCTGTAGCACTTTTTATTTGTCTGGCTACAAAGGCTATACACTTGGTGGTTGTGACTAGTCTGACTACGGAATGCTTTATAGTAGCTTTAAGACGTTTTACTTCTCGACGGGATAAATGCGCTTCTATTCTTTTCGATAATGGAAGTATCTTTAAAGATGTCAACAATGGATTCAACGGGTAAATAGCAGAGGTTTGATCGGTCAAAATAAAAATTATTGAAACTCATGGGTAAAATGAAAATTACCTGTAACAATAAAACACTGAAAAATTTGTTTTCAAACTTCCACAAAATTTATTTTAAATCTTATCACTACAGCTGTTTCGGCTACTTGCCTTTCTCAAGTGATCTATTTTTGGCTTGGGTTTACAAATTTATAGTCTCTAATGAAATAGGTTGAGGAGGGGAGAACTGTTTGTCTCAAGTTGGTCATTCAGAATTATATCTGTGTTTTTTAATTTGTTGATTTCCATAGATTCTAACAAAGATAGCTTAAGGCCTTTATTTTGAATGTGAAGAATTTTAAATTTGTCATTAAAAGAATGATTATGATCTAGAAGGTGAAGTGCGTATGTCGAATCTGTTTTTCTATTCTTGAAAGCCCTTTTATGTTCTGCTATTCGTTTATTAAAGTTTGTACCAGTTTGACCGATGTAAGTTTTTGGGCAGTCGCCACATTGAAGTTTGTACACACCACTATTTAAGTGTTTTTTATTTTTGCTCGTGTTATTTTTAATATATTTGCCTAGGTTGTTATTTGTTCGGAAAGCTGGTGTTATTCCTTTCTTTTATATGTATTTGGCAATTTTCTACCTCCTCAACCTATTTCATTAGAGACTATAAATTTGTAAACCCAAGCCAAAAATAGATCACTTGAGAAAGGCAAGTAGCCGAAACAGCTGTAGTGATAAGATTTAAAATATATTTTGTGGAAGTTTGAAAACAAAGTTTTCAGTGTTTTATTGTTACATAAAATTAATTTCCATCAAGTAACGGTCGAATCCATCAATTATTGAAAGTTACCTAATAATTAAATTAATGAACATTAGTGCCCTCATTCAGTTTTTCTTGTGATTTTTTTGCTCGTCTGGTTTGTTAAGTTGTAATGTTATCGTAGAGTTTTCAGAATATTATAATAAACCTACAAATTATTTTGTTAGTATGAACTCTGTTCGTTTTGTACTTATATTCTTTTATCATTACTTTTTGTAGAGTACTGATGATGCTTTTAAATAATAATATAAGTGAAATATATTCTATTAAAGTAATGAGGTAGTAGTCTTTCATTTCCAATAATTGATCGATCAAACCTCTGCAATTGACCTGTTGAATATTAAATATATATATATATTATATATATATATATATATATATATATATATATATATATATATATATATATAAATATATAAATAATTTGTAAAATATAAATAATTAAAGATTTACCTTGTTGTGCAAGCAGGTAATCGTTTCAACTCGTTTAAATTCATTAAGATGTAACTGAAAATATCCTTGTTTAGACAGATTTCGGCAGTTACCTGTGATTAGAACTTGACCCTGAAATTAAAATTATAAAAATGTTTTGCATTATATTTAAAACAATTCAATCATAGTTCAACCATATATAATATTCGATATATATATATATATATATATATATATATATATATATATATATATATATATATATATTATTGTGATATTCAAAGTAGTGTGCCAAGCAATTAATTAGCTAATTAATTAATTAATTGATTAAAATTTTTAAATGATATGATTATGAGTCTATCACACTTTTTAATTCTCTTATCTCAGGGTTATATTCGTGCTTCAATATCTATGCTTTACATGTGAAAGGTAAGGTCCAAAAAATACCGGAATAATAAAAACCATATATAATATAACATTATATCTTGAAATAAAAATAATGAAATAAAATTCACACTCAAATGTTTTCAGTAAACAATATCTAATATAATGATTCTCAAAATTTTGTTCTACGTACGTGAACCTTCAAAATTAATGGTACAAACAATATTAGATAAAATCTCAAAATTCCAATTATTATTCTAAATCTCCTAATCAAAATATTTATATCCTTTCTAAAGTAATTGTAAAAATTGTGTTATCAATAAAAGGAAAACTGCAGAAAAACAAAACGGTCTCTCTATGATGATGAGTTTTCCAAATCCTTGTTACTTGTAGCCTACACTATCTATTCTTAGCAGCTCCCTAGGTAATCAGCAATCTTACAACAAATTGTTGCAAGTTTATCGTCCTTAATGATCTCCTTCAAATGCACGAATCGTTCAAATTATGTTAGCATCTTCTCCTCTCGATAAACTGAATCTCTCGTTGGCCTGAGTGAAAAAAATGACTCTTGGAATATCTTCTCTTTACGATAAACTGAATGTCCCGTTGGCCTGAACGGTGACTCTTGGAATATAAGTAGAAAAATATGACTTACAATCTTTTACTGGATCAGCTTCTGTCAGATACACTAACTACACAAAAACTCAGAAACTTTCATGCTACTGCTTCCTACCTCTGGGAAACTACCCGAGAACAACGGCAGTTCGCCTTGCACCCTTGGAAATCAACTGGCTATCTTTTCTTTCTTCAAAAACTAACTAAAGTCTCATTCTCAAACCAACCATCCCACCTTTTTCAATCTCATCCAATCAAAACGCGTCATACATCTCCCATTTCTTCATCTCGATAACGCAAACAAATTTTTACCTATAATTATAAAATTTCCGAACATTATTTATAAACTAATCTTTTTCTACCAATTCTTATGAACTAACAAAAACATATCTTTCTCTCATGTATTTATAAACTAATCTTTTTCTACCAATTCTTATGAACTAACAAAAACATATCTTTCTTCTATTGTCCTAATTACTGCACAAATTTATTTGGAAAACCCGCTTCCATTGTCTAGGATTTCACTTAAGCTTATTGACGTCACTCAAATATATTTTAACAAAGAAAATAATTTATGCATATCCCACGTTTTGTTCAATATAGGTAATCCAAAGATAAAAGACTTTCATTCTTCGAAATGTTTGTAGTTTATTATTCGATTTATCTGAATTATTTTAATTTTTAGAACTTTGTAATATTTTAAGCAAACCAATATTTTTCTTGATTTTACATCATAACAATATATATATATATATATATATATATATATATATATATATATATATATATATATATATGAATTAACAAATATATGGCCTAGGAGCACACATTCGTTATACTTCTCGTGCTTGAATGTATATCAATAGATTATTATGCCGTCAATTGCCATCTACTACGTCAAGATGCCTTCTACTATGGTGGCTTTGAATGAAAACGATTTAATAATATTGTTTTATGTCCTCTGGCCAATACGAAATGTGCTAAATATTTAATATTTTACCTTTAATTTTATTTGGAATTTCCGAGTTTGTATTTTGTTCAGCCCGAGTGTCTGGATGAAGCAGGATGCTGAAATGACGTCATTATACTGCTGATGCCGATTCGAGCACGAGAAGTTTAAGTATATATATATATATATATATATATATATATATATATATATATATATATATATATGTGTGTGTGTGTGTGTGTGTGTGTGTGTGTGTGTGTGTGTGTGTGTGTGTGTGTGTGTGTGTGTGTGTGTGTGTGTGTGTGTGTGTGTGTGTGTGTGTGTGTGTGTGTGTGTGTGTGTGTGTGTGTGTGTGTGTGTGTGTGTGTGTGTGTGTGTGTGTGTGTGTGTGTGTGTGTGTGTGTGTGTGTGTGTGTGTGTGTGTGTGTGTGTGTGTGTGTGTGTGTGTGTGTGTGTGTGTGTGTGTGTGTGTGTGTGTGTGTGTGTGTGTGTGTGTGTGTGTGTGTGTGTGTGTGTGTGTGTGTGTGTGTGTGTGTGTGTGTGTGTGTGTGTGTGTGTGTGTGTGTGTGTGTGTGTGTGTGTGTGTGTGTGTGTGTGTGTGTGTGTGTGTGTGTGTGTGTGTGTGTGTGTGTGTGTGTGTGTGTGTGTGTGTGTGTGTGTGTGTGTGTGTGTGTGTGTGTGTGTGTGTGTGTGTGTGTGTGTGTGTGTGTGTGTGTGTGTGTGTGTGTGTGTGTGTGTGTGTGTGTGTGTGTGTGTGTGTGTGTGTGTGTGTGTGTGTGTGTGTGTGTGTGTGTGTGTGTGTGTGTGTGTGTGTGTGTGTGTGTGTGTGTGTGTGTGTGTGTGTGTGTGTGTGTGTGTGTGTGTGTGTGTGTGTGTGTGTGTGTGTGTGTGTGTGTGTGTGTGTGTGTGTGTGTGTGTGTGTGTGTGTGTGTGTGTGTGTGTGTGTGTGTGTGTGTGTGTGTGTGTGTGTGTGTGTGTGTGTGTGTGTGTGTGTGTGTGTGTGTGTGTGTGTGTGTGTGTGTGTGTGTGTGTGTGTGTGTGTGTGTGTGTGTGTGTGTGTGTGTGTGTGTGTGTGTGTGTGTGTGTGTGTGTGTGTGTGTGTGTGTGTGTGTGTGTGTGTGTGTGTGTGTGTGTGTGTGTGTGTGTGTGTGTGTGTGTGTGTGTGTGTGTGTGTGTGTGTGTGTGTGTGTGTGTGTGTGTGTGTGTGTGTGTGTGTGTGTGTGTGTGTGTGTGTGTGTGTGTGTGTGTGTGTGTGTGTGTGTGTGTGTGTGTGTGTGTGTGTGTGTGTGTGTGTGTGTGTGTGTGTGTGTGTGTGTGTGTGTGTGTGTGTGTGTGTGTGTGTGTGTGTGTGTGTGTGTGTGTGTGTGTGTGTGTGTGTGTGTGTGTGTGTGTGTGTGTGTGTGTGTGTGTGTGTGTGTGTGTGTGTGTGTGTGTGTGTGTGTGTGTGTGTGTGTGTGTGTGTGTGTGTGTGTGTGTGTGTGTGTGTGTGTGTGTGTGTGTGTGTGTGTGTGTGTGTGTGTGTGTGTGTGTGTGTGTGTGTGTGTGTGTGTGTGTGTGTGTGTGTGTGTGTGTGTGTGTGTGTGTGTGTGTGTGTGTGTGTGTGTGTGTGTGTGTGTGTGTGTGTGTGTGTGTGTGTGTGTGTGTGTGTGTGTGTGTGTGTGTGTGTGTGTGTGTGTGTGTGTGTGTGTGTGTGTGTGTGTGTGTGTGTGTGTGTGTGTGTGTGTGTGTGTGTGTGTGTGTGTGTGTGTGTGTGTGTGTGTGTGTGTGTGTGTGTGTGTGTGTGTGTGTGTGTGTGTGTGTGTGTGTGTGTGTGTGTGTGTGTGTGTGTGTGTGTGTGTGTGTGTGTGTGTGTGTGTGTGTGTGTGTGTGTGTGTGTGTGTGTGTGTGTGTGTGTGTGTGTGTGTGTGTGTGTGTGTGTGTGTGTGTGTGTGTGTGTGTGTGTGTGTGTGTGTGTGTGTGTGTGTGTGTGTGTGTGTGTGTGTGTGTGTGTGTGTGTGTGTGTGTGTGTGTGTGTGTGTGTGTGTGTGTGTGTGTGTGTGTGTGTGTGTGTGTGTGTGTGTGTGTGTGTGTGTGTGTGTGTGTGTGTGTGTGTGTGTGTGTGTGTGTGTGTGTGTGTGTGTGTGTGTGTGTGTGTGTGTGTGTGTGTGTGTGTGTGTGTGTGTGTGTGTGTGTGTGTGTGTGTGTGTGTGTGTGTGTGTGTGTGTGTGTGTGTGTGTGTGTGTGTGTGTGTGTGTGTGTGTGTGTGTGTGTGTGTGTGTGTGTGTGTGTGTGTGTGTGTGTGTGTGTGTGTGTGTGTGTGTGTGTGTGTGTGTGTGTGTGTGTGTGTGTGTGTGTGTGTGTGTGTGTGTGTGTGTGTGTGTGTGTGTGTGTGTGTGTGTGTGTGTGTGTGTGTGTGTGTGTGTGTGTGTGTGTGTGTGTGTGTGTGTGTGTGTGTGTGTGTGTGTGTGTGTGTGTGTGTGTGTGTGTGTGTGTGTGTGTGTGTGTGTGTGTGTGTGTGTGTGTGTGTGTGTGTGTGTGTGTGTGTGTGTGTGTGTGTGTGTGTGTGTGTGTGTGTGTGTGTGTGTGTGTGTGTGTGTGTGTGTGTGTGTGTGTGTGTGTGTGTGTGTGTGTGTGTGTGTGTGTGTGTGTGTGTGTGTGTGTGTGTGTGTGTGTGTGTGTGTGTGTGTGTGTGTGTGTGTGTGTGTGTGTGTGTGTGTGTGTGTGTGTGTGTGTGTGTGTGTGTGTGTGTGTGTGTGTGTGTGTGTGTGTGTGTGTGTGTGTGTGTGTGTGTGTGTGTGTGTGTGTGTGTGTGTGTGTGTGTGTGTGTGTGTGTGTGTGTGTGTGTGTGTGTGTGTGTGTGTGTGTGTGTGTGTGTGTGTGTGTGTGTGTGTGTGTGTGTGTGTGTGTGTGTGTGTGTGTGTGTGTGTGTGTGTGTGTGTGTGTGTGTGTGTGTGTGTGTGTGTGTGTGTGTGTGTGTGTGTGTGTGTGTGTGTGTGTGTGTGTGTGTGTGTGTGTGTGTGTGTGTGTGTGTGTGTGTGTGTGTGTGTGTGTGTGTGTGTGTGTGTGTGTGTGTGTGTGTGTGTGTGTGTGTGTGTGTGTGTGTGTGTGTGTGTGTGTGTGTGTGTGTGTGTGTGTGTGTGTGTGTGTGTGTGTGTGTGTGTGTGTGTGTGTGTGTGTGTGTGTGTGTGTGTGTGTGTGTGTGTGTGTGTGTGTGTGTGTGTGTGTGTGTGTGTGTATGCGTGTGCGTATACATATATTTAGTGACTTAAACATCTGAACAAACATTATAAATTTTTATATTTTTAAACTATTTTAAATAATTATACAGAGTAGCAAAATAAACCAACAATCCAAATTTCAATATGATTCAAACAACTTTTATAAGAAAAAATTGATGATTTGTTGATGCAGCTCGGTTGGAAATATGATTTTGGATGCGTGTTGACTCCCTTCTGAGTTGGTGGTCAATATCCTCCTCGTTTCGGGGTACCTCGTTTCATGCTCTAATTAAAGTACTCCCAAAGTTTGAGAAGAATGCTCCAAATATTGAAGCCGCCTCGTTTCGGGGTACCTCGTTTCATGCTCTAATTAAAGTACTCCCAAAGTTTGAGAAGAATGCCTCAAATATTGAAGTTTTCGACCCATTATGTCCCACACGTGTTCAGTTGAGATAGATCTGGGGATCTCGGTGACAAGAGCAAAATATGGACTCCAGCATGTTCAAAGTCCATTGTGATTCTTTCAGTCTGTGGCCTTGCATTATCCTGTTGAAAAATTGGATGTTTGCTGAGCTGTCCTCTCTGACGATGATTAGAGGTGAGCTTAAACCATAACCGATGGCACCCCACACGATAACCCTAATGGTGCGGTGCACATACCGTTCGACAACATCTGTTAATTTGGTCTTTTATCTCATCGTCTTCTGATCCTGGCTCGGTCATTATGAATGCCTAAACAGAAACTACTTTCATCACTAACAATAACCATATTTCATTCCTGATCCTAAGCCAATTGTTCTCTGCAGCATTCAAGAAGATAAAGTCGATGTTGAGGAGTATGAGGTAGGCCCCAGTATGGATAAAAAAAAACAAAACTACAAATTCGACAATATAATGTTCGCATCCAAATTTTGATATATTGATCTTTCATATTCTGTCAACCATTTATTTGATATATACCTGTTGGTGGACAAGCTATCAAAAAAAAAAACAAAAATCTAACCTGAGATGGCTGAAATTCTGATCATTTATTGTTTTACCACGATAATCCTGTATACCAAATTTATTAAAATGAAATAAATTATAAAAGTGTTCGAATTTCTATATACGAAAGATAAATTGAAATATTAATCTGATAAATTTGAGTTTACATAATTGTCCATGCAAACGGCAGTTTCCAGCGGAATTCTTTTTCCTGGTTTTGTAATTGATAAGTAATATAAGCCTCCTGGAAGTCTACAGTATCTCATAATAGGTTGTGTGTATCTTGGAACAAGTGAGTCTCCTCTTTCTATATGAAAATTCCAACCAGCCATTTTATTTGGGCTTTTAATCTTCTGTAAAAAAAAGCTAAAGTCAAGTTTTTTACGACTTTTTTAAAAGTTTATACTAAAAGTTTTCATAAAATGGTTTTTAGTATAATGTTAATGTAGAGCAAAAGTAGTGTAAAAACTAACCAAATTAAATGTTTATAGACCAAATAACCCAGAGTTTTTTTTTCTTTTTTCATATCTAGTAAATTTGATCGATTCTTTTATCTGGAAGAAACTTTAAGACCACTAAGTTATACGATAAATGTGAAGTCTAGAAGTAAAGGGGTATAAGTGACAAAAAGCAAATTTTGAGTAAATGCCGTAAAAGATAGACTTTCACTATAAGTGCCATGATTTACTAATGCTAGTTTTTCTTCTCCAATTTAGTAACGGTAATTATTGTTAATATTACTTGTAATACAAAAATATAATTTTATTGGTATCACTCATTTAATTGCTATTTTGAGGTTGCTAAGCAGTCTTTTACTTGTAAGAAGTGTAACATAAACGCAAAAAAAGTTAAGATATCATAAAATTAAAGTACAAATTTATTTTTTACACTAACACTAATACATAGTTGATTGCATTGGCTTATTATTATTTATTATCACCAGTATCGTAATTATTGTGATCGAAATAGTCAATGTGACCTTCTGCTTGTTCCCTGAAGAAGACATTAGAGAAGATGTCGAAAGCTCGGCGCAGTTATAATCGGCGCGGTTTTCTGTTGAGTTTAATATTAATTCTTGTAACAATATTAATCTAAGCTTTAGATTTAATATGTAGTGTGTCCGTAAAGTATGGAATAAATTCGATATTTCCTAAATGAAAAGCATGTTTAAAAAAATCTAAAACACGTCGATATTTAAGTTTATTGTTCTAAATTCTACCAAAAAATTTCATTATAAAAGATCATACACATTAAAGCGATGGCTTCATCGGCTTTTTTTTTAATGTAGCACCGTATATTTTATAATATTTTTAGATCGATCAAAATGAGCTGATTTCAAAAAAGTATAATACTCGGGGTCTAACTGATACTATTTGAAATATATGTGCTTGGAAAATAAATTATTTATTAATTGCAAAAAAGTAGCCTACTACTAGTTTTTAGTAAAATGTAATTATTTTTAGTAACGTTTAATAACAATTAAGTAGTATAATAATTGTATTATTTGTGAATGTTCTGGATTGTTGCTTAGAATTAATTTGAAGTAGAAATGAATTTGAGTGTAAAGCAAAGAATTGAAATACTCATAATAATTGGGTATAGATACAAATCGCGAACTAGATGAAAGTGTATAGTTTATTTAATGATAAATATCCAGAAATACCCATCACGCAGTCAACAGTAAGTAAGATTGAAAAGAAATTTCGAAAAACTGGTACGGTTGAAAATGCACGCAAATCAGGTCGTCCCTCTGTAAATTATGTTACAATAATGGATGTTCTGCTTGCTTTTGAAGAAAATACACACACTTCTGTTCGCAAGGTTCGTAGTGATCTCGATGTTTGCAAAACAACAGTACACAAAGTAATAAAACTTAAAAAATGACACCCCTTTCGATGCACACTTGTACAGGAATTAAACGAGGATGATCCAGATAAAAGAATACAATTTTGCGAAATAATGATGGATAACAGCAAACGAAACCCTCTTTTGCTTCAAAATATTATTTTTTTGATGAGGATACATTCAAATTAAATGGCGAGGTCAACTGTCAGACTTGTAGATACTGGGCAAAAGAAAACTTCAGCTAAATGCGGGTACATCATACACATACCCGCAAAAGGTAAACGTATGGGCTGGCATTGTAAGAAATAAAATTATTGCACCCTACTATTTCGAAGGAAACTTAAACGGGCCAGCATACCTTCAGTTTTTCAGTGGGTATCTCGTACCTAATTTAGTTCATTTATTCCCCAGTACAATTAATCTTGGAGGTTTTGATAAAATTTTATGGTTTCAACAGGATGGTGCGCCTCCGCATTATGCTTTAGATGTTCGAAGCTACCTAAACGAAATTTTTCCGAACAGGTGGATTGGAAGACATGGACATATTTAATGGCTAGCGAAGTCGCCAGACTTTAATCCTTCGGATTTTTTTATGTGGGGTCATTTAAAGAATGTTGTTAAAGAAATAAACAATATTTCTTAAGGAAGCATAAACAAGGTACTACAAGAATTTGTACAACGTTTGAGTTATTGTCAAATACAACAAGTGCAACAATTCGAACATTTAGATAAAATCATGTATTAATTACTGGATTAGTTTCAAGTTATTTATTATAATTTATTAGACCCCAGTATTATACTTTTTTGGAATCAGCTCATTTTTATCGATCCAAATATGTCCTAAAATACAGGGTGCTACATTTAAAAAAGAGCCAATGACGTCATCACTGTAATGTGTATCACACTATGTAATGAAATTTTATTGTAAAATGTAGAACAATAAATTTAAAAATCGGCGTGTTTTAGATTTTTTTAAAAAAGCTTTTCATTTAGGAAATATCGAATTTATTCCCTACTTTACGGACACACTGTATATATATATATATATATATATATATTATATATATATATATATATATATACAGTATTGGAAGATTCAAAACGGAACATACGAATTATTAATACAATTATTAAGATCTCCTGACCTGCAATTACCCAGTGTAAATTTCAATATAACGTCGCGATGTCTTATAATTAATTCATTTGTTCGACTGGACTCCTTCTCCAGTCGATATTTTTCGACTGCTGCGCACGTGCGCACCTTAATAATACGACTAATAGTTGATTGTGTCGGTATTGGCCTATCTTCATACGCACAAGTAAATAAATTTATAATATCACGGTACGAGTTGCTCCCATAATACCATTTTAAAATTTGTACTTTTTCTTTGTTTGTATACATGGTTTATGGTTAGAAACACTACTTTTATTTCAGCTTATGGCTTTATAATGAGAAGCAAAGCAAAGGGCATGTATTTGTTTTGCTCGGCCAGTGATGTTCCTTGGGACTGTTGCCAAATCGATAGATACCTTCGGCAAAAATCTGTAGATTTTGATGTATCATATAACATCCTTTTAAATTTTAAATTATCAACAATATTTGAAATAATAAATATATTAAACTATACACTAACCAATTCAAATAATATCTAATGAACACAAAAAAATTGTTATTAATAAAACATTGTTATTATCTGCACAAAAACACAGAAAATCAGTGGACGATAGACAACAGTGTCGACGTACACCTGTCGAATACGCTTATAGAAATCGCCAAGGAGTAGCAATCCAGTCGAACAAATGAATTAATTATAAGACATCGCGACGTTTTATTGAAATTTACACTGGATAATTGCAGGTCAGGGGATCTTAATAATTGTATTAATAATTCGTATGTTCCGTTTTGAATCTTCCAATACTGTATATATATATATATATATATATATATATATATATATATATATATATATATATATATATTGTAATGAGAACAGAAATACAATAAATTAACATAGAAATATATACAACCAGATATACAATGTTAATTAATAAATTTATTTAAATAGTAATTAAAGACATAATTTATAAGTTATATACTAGATAATATTATTAAAAAATAATTATATGAGGGTATTTTTAAGAATTTAGCATAAGAATTAAGTTTAAGAAGTTTTTTTATTTGATTTTATTTAATATTAGATATGTTTAAGTCAGCCAGGTGCATATGCAACCAAACATACACTGTATTCTTTGACGTTTAGACGGAAAAGTGGGGTTATTTATTTTGTAATGTTAATTTAGAATATAATTGTGGATGTAAAATAGTAAAAATATATTTATATATTATCTATTATTATATAATAATTTATTAGAAAACCGACAACTGTTTTCTAAAGTAAAAGACAAGACACCAACTTTAAACAAAACTAATGTTATCTACAAACTGCCTTGTTTGGATTGCCAGAGCTGTTATGTTGGCCAAACTTCTCAATGGCTAAAACAAAGGGTCACCCAACACAAAAGTGACTGCACAAAACGGAAGAACACATGTGCGGCAGTTGACCATCACTTAAAAACTGGCCATCAATTTGATTACTCAAATGTCAGGGTTTTACAGCAAGAAAATAATTACAAAAAAAGATTGTTTTTGGAAATGTGTCATATAAATAGAGAAAACTATGCAGTAAATTACAAGGCAGACACGGGACAGTTGAGCAATATCTACTGTAATATTCTTAGTATGTCTACATAATTTTTCTGTTAACAATTATATTTTACATCACCCTGTATATTTTTAATGTGTAATTTTATTGTGTTTTAATTGTTTCGTTGTTTTTGTTTGCTCTGTTTTTATATTTTTACATTTAATTACTAGTGACCTAGGTACTTTTAACAAAAACTGTCAGTACTGTTTTGAACAAATTATGTTCAACTTGTTTAAATACTTTCCACTCTAAATCTGTAAGTGAGTCACTTTTTATTCAAACTGATTTTTATATAGCTTTTATTCAAATTTTTAGTTGTCTCCTGATGAAGCTGACAAAAAATCAGCGAAATATAGAGGATTAAAAGAAAAAAGAGTTTTTTTTTTAATAATAACAGACCGCATACCCGATATTCCAACACAATAAATTATATATATATATATATATATATATATATATATATATATATATATATATATATATATATATATATACCATGTAATTTGGATCGGGAGCAGTCAGGCAGTTATCAGTTAGAAGTCAGTCAGTTATCAGTTAGAAGACAGTCAGTTATCAGTTAGAAGTTAGTTGAGTTATCAGTTAGAGGAAGTCAAGTACAGATTATTATTAGTAAGTTAGTTAGTTAGTTACAGATTATGATTAGTTACAGTTGATTAATCAGTTAGTAAAGTGAGTCAGTAAAGTTATAATTCAAGAATTTAGTTACAAGAAGATTATTAATTGAGTTAGGTGAGTTAGTTGGAAGAAATTAAATCAGTTACAAGATTATTATTGAGGAGTTAGTTATAACAATTCAAGGATTATTAAGTCAGTTACATGTGATTATTAATTACAAAGAATAATTAACAAGAATTTATGAGGTTATGAAGAGGTTATTAGCTAGAAGAAGGGATTGATTAAGTTAAATGAATTATTAAGTCTAATACAGTTGAGATTAATTATTACTACAGTAATATAGTGATAGTATGAAGTTAATTCATTGAAGTAAGCATTCAATAATACAACCACAAGATCCAGTATATTTGAAAGTACATTATATGGAAATTACAAGGATATAAATTTATATATTTATATGGTGAGTGGAGATAATTAAGAAGAAACATATTAAAATTGTTGGATAACCAAGGCTGAGTAAGAAAATATCGAGTGGTGATAAAAATTTTAATTTTGGAAAAACTTTAGGCGTTCAGTGAAAGAAGGTACCAAATTTTGTTAATAATTTAATAATTGTAAGAATTTCAAATTTTAGATAGATTGTTTTAAATTGATATTGCTTATATTAGATAGATAGATTTTTTTCATAATAGTTATATTAAAGATAATTTAAAAAAGTACTTACAAACTAATTCTTTGAGAATCGCGATAAAAACCCTATACTTACATATATTATCATTCAAATTTACTCATAGCTCATACAGAAACAACACATCATAACAATTTTATCGCCCAACGCGGGGCTTTCTCTACTTAAAAGAATTAGTTTGGGAAGATAAGTGCTCTCATATAATTAAATTAATTTTATTTGAAAGAAAAAGCAATTATAGCTTTTATTTTAAATTATATTTGAACAAGTAAAGTCTCAATATGTCTCAAGGAAAAAAAGGTACAAGAAACAAAAAGAATGAAGAAGATGTGGAAATAGAAACACAAGCTGTGCATGAGGAGAGTTTAGTTGAAGTTCCACAAGATTCAGTAGAAATGAATCAAGAAAGAGGAGAAAATGTCAATATGGCAGCTTTGATGTCATTAATGATGCAGATGAACAAGACAATGGAAGAGAATACGAAAAAAATGGAAGAGAATTCTAAGGATGTCAAAGAAGACATGAAAAAAATGGAACAGAAATTGGAAGAGAATTCAAAAAAATGGAAGGGAATTCAAAAGAAGTTAAAGAAGACATGAAAAAAATGGAACAAAAATTGGAAGAGAATTATAAAAAATTTGAAAAGAAAATAGAAGATAATAATAATAAAATTGTAAAACAAATAGAAAAACAAATAGATAAAAAACTTGAAGCTGCAGAGAAAAAAGTAGCAAATGAAATAAAAAATATTAGGCATGACTACAAGAAAAGGATAGAAAATGAGAGAACAGAAGTAAATAGGATTATTCAAGATAATATGATAGATATAGAACAGAAAATAGAGTTGCAGAAATGTAATTTAGAAGTTAAAATTAACGAAGACAGGAGGAAGACAGAAGAAAAATTAGACGATATACAACAAAATATCCAAATAAATAGTAATCAAATAAGAAATGTGGAACAGAGAACAGATGAAATTTCACAAATGAGAGACATAGGGAGACCTTACTTAAATTTAACAAATGACACTGGGATTAAATTTTCTGGTAATATCAAAAATTTGCATCCTAGAGTATACATAAATAGTTTAAGACATAAATTAAGATAAGTGAATAATATTAATGATATTAAAGATTATATTAGAATGACATTAAGTGATAATGCGGAAACTTGGTTTGCCAGTGTTGAGAATGATTTGGACAATTTTCAAACATTTGAAAATAAATCTTTAAATTATTATTGGGGTGAATTAGAGCAAGCTAGATTTAGGGAAGTTCTCTATTTTGGAAAGTATAATCCTAATTTAAGATCTAATATGGTAGATTATGCATTAAAGCTGATAACAGTTGCAAAGTACCACCACTTAGAGAAGATAAAACAGTTTTAAACGTATCTAGACATTTTGATGCAGATGTTGTACAAACAGTAACAGTACAAAATATTCAAACAATGGATAGTTTTATCAATTTTATTCAAAGAATACAAAGAGGTAATATGACAAGTAATAATGATAAAAATGATATTAGGATGAATAATAATAATAATAATAGAAAAAACAATAATAACTTTCAATATATTAAGAATAATAATCAACAATATAGACAATCATATAATAATAATAGATATGGTAATAATATGCAAAATTTTAATAACAATAATATTAATCAAAATAAGACAAAATTTTAATAACAGTACTAATTATTACAATAGACAAAATGTTAATAACAATACTAATTATAATAGACAAGATTTTAATAATAGGAGAAATACAGAACGACCTAATTACAACAGACAGGTAAATCATATACGAAGGAACAGAAGCTTGTAACGACTATTTTGCTTACCACAGGGTAAGAATATGGGGGACAAGATTGGGCAAACAAAATAATCGAAACAAGTGCATACGGACACTCAGTTGGTTGTTGGAGAGCTGGGTCGTGGATAAGTTGAAGATATTGGGGGTTGGATTGGGCAACTACAAAAAAAAGAAATAAAGGGGTACTTATACAAATCTCTTGGGACAAACAGAATGAAAATTAACGGAAACACCTCAAGAAATTTAATATAGGGCGCCACTTGAGGTGCCCAATTATACCTATTACAACCACTAGTTGTAACTAGGGAAATAATTGTATATCAAAAATATAGAAAAAAAAAATATCTTTTTCAAATAAAACTCAAAATAGATCAGAGAAACAAATTAAACATTTATTTTTGTCTCACCAAACAGTTTTCAAAAATACAGCTTATACAAAGGCATATTAAATAAAATTAGCTGTCAAATACAAATGAAAAAAAACTTACATATCTGTTTACAAAAGGTTACAAAACTCTTCGAAACGGTTCTTAGTAAATAATTTAAAAAATAATTTATAAAAGAAAGCAAATTTTGTCTTTTTAAAAGAAAATGTCTATTTTTACTTTAAAAATTAATAACGTAAATGTTACCTCAGTTCACACATCTTAACTTAAACTTTTGAACAACTGGCTAACTTCTGCGGAGTATCTAACTGCACATCAACGGAAAGCTTTATTGGAAGCTGAAACTGGCACATCCAAATCAAAACTGCTCCAATATTATTCTACATGAGGTGAAAAGGGCATCTCGGGAAGGAACTGGATTTCTCAAAAAAACGAAAAACAAACAGGAACTAAACTTGTTCACTGCTCAAACATCATAAATCTTCAGCCAAAATAAAAACAGTGGTTACTGGTCACTCTTTCAGAAACGACATATTACTTAGAGTGAAAATTCCACCATTTTGGCGAATGAATGCCGGCTTACAACATCACAATTAAACGACTTTTTTCTTCGAGAAGTTCTTCATCACTTCCTCTCAAATCTTTTACTCCATTCCCACATGTCTGCCCCGCTTGGAACTTAAATCTCGACTCCTTATCACATGTCTGCCCCGCTTGGAATCTAAATCTCGACTTCTTTCAAATCTTTTACTCCATTCTCACATGTCTGCCCCGCTTGGAACTTAAATCTCGACTCCCTTGCTTCGTTACATTTTACCAGAATCTAGCCAAAAATTTCCCTTCCGTCTTGCAGCTAACCTGTCCCCCAAACTCAAGAACCAAAACAATATCCCCTCGCTTGTATCGACAAAAAAAAACAAATTTTAAATGTTCCTTTATTGCCTAAACAAACAAATATTCTTTTTTTGACCCTCGACTAATAACGAAAAACAACTTTAATATTAGGGGAATTCATGGTTTATTGCGTTTTTAACGAAGAAAACAAATAAAACCTTTTTTTTATCAGGGGGCATCATAAATTTACATAATACAAATTAACAAAATACGTGCGTATTTTAAACTTGAGTTTTACCTGGCTTATAACAAAAGGTTCGATATTTGAATCTAAACACAGACAAAAAAACATCTATATTTACTTTTGAATCGGTAGAAATATACGCATTTAAAAATCTCGTCAAAAAAACTTGAAATATTATTTCGATTGTTTTCTTTGGTAAAAACAACAGGAGCGTAACACAGAAATCTTTTCTATACACTTTAAATAAAAAAACGCTACAAGCTGCGAAGATAGAGAACAAAATAGTACAAGTCGAAAGAAAATGTAAAAAATGAAAATCGAAAGAAAACGTAAGTGTGTACAAAAAAAAATATCAGTCTTTTGATTTTTAAAATAGTACAAGGCAGGAAAATATGAGTAGAAGTCATAGTAGTGAAAGACACAGGACATTAGAACCAATTGGTCAGACACACTTAGAGAATAATTCTAACAATCCAAATTTTAGGCAGTAAACTTTCTGAATTACAAGTGTGGTCATTGTCATTATGAGAAACCTTTTGGATTTATTCCTTTAGATGAAGATAAAATTATTGAATCTATTAATTTAATTTATATAAATGCTATGGCCAAAAATCAAATGATTAAGGTTTTGATAGATACTGGTTCAGAAAGTAGTTTAGTCTTGGAAAATTTTATTTTTAATACATTAAAACTATCAGATATAATAAAGATTCCAAAAATTAAAATAGTTGGTGCAAATAATAAGAAGTTGGGTGAAATTGATAAAC
Organism: Diabrotica balteata; assembly: GCA_918026665.1. Taxonomy (NCBI): domain Eukaryota; kingdom Metazoa; phylum Arthropoda; class Insecta; order Coleoptera; family Chrysomelidae; genus Diabrotica; species Diabrotica balteata. The sequence continues at coordinate 69,909,177 of OU898280.1, read as the reverse complement.
TAGCCAATTTTAAAATTAATATTCTTAATAAAGAAATTAATATGCAAGGATTTATTGTCAAGGATTTATGTGTTGATATATTAATGGGAAATGATGAATTGGAAAAGAAGAAAGTGAAGATAGATTTTGAAGAAAAAGTTGTAACTTTGGAAGGGCAAATAATTAAGTTTATGCAGAAAGATGAGGAGGAAGAAGAAATAAGAATTGATAGGATATTATTAAAAGAAACTAATGTTGTTTATGAAGAAGAAATGTATTTTGATAATAGGGAGATGTCCCAAAAGAATGTAAAAAATAATTGTAATGAATATTTAAAGAATGGAAAAAAGCAGATGGATGCCTACGAGGCGGAGTGCTTAAAACTGGAAGCAAGGAATAATGATTACATAATGAAAAATAATTTTATTTGTAAAGAAGAGGATATGATAAAAGGTTTAAGTTGCCCTGAAGAATATAAATCAATAGTCGTTTCCATATTGCAGCAACACAAGGGACTTGTTAATAAAGAAAATAGAATTGCACACAATCATATTCATAGTATTAAAGTAAAAGAAGGAAAAGATTTTAAAACAAAATTGTACCCAATACCATATAAATACAGAGAAGAAGTAAATAGAACAATTAATAATATGTTAGAAGATGGAATCATTGAGAAGGCAGATACACGTTTCATTAACCCTATAGTGGTAGTACGAAAAAGATCAGGTGAAATCAAGCTATGTTTGGATGCAAGGAATATTAACAAGATCACTGAAAAGCAATTTGAAGCACCAATGAGTATAGATGGAATACTAGGAAGAATTACAGGAATGTCATTTTTCACTAAAATCGATTTACAACATAGTTTTTGGTTAATACCTCTAGAAAGGAAAAGTAGACAATATACAGGATTTCAGATAGATGGAGTAGTATATCAATTCAAAGTAGTACCATTTGGACTTCAATCATCTTGCAGTGCTCTATGTAGATGTCTTCATGATATTTTGGATCAATATGAACAATTTGTAATTCATTACATTGATGATATATTAATTTTTTCTAAAACTGCTGAAGAGCATGCGAAACACCTAAAAATAATAATGAACATATTAGACAAAGTTGGACTAAAAATAAATCAAGAAAAATGTACATTTTTTTCAAAAACAAGTAATATATGTAGGTTATAAACTTAATACTAAGGGAATTGAAATGGATCCAGAACGGACACAGGTTATTCAGGAATATAGAACACCACACAATTTAAGAACTTTAACAGGATTTATTGGAATAATTAATTATTATAAAAGGATGATACCAGATCTAAGTATAAAAGAAATTACATTACTTGAACTGTTGAGGAAAGGTGTAAAATGGAAATGGGACCAGCGAAGAGAACTAGCATTCCAAGAAATCAAAAACATTTATCTGTCAAATTTAAAAAATATACCATCCTGACTATACAAAGCCATTCATATTAAGAACAGATGCCTCAATAGAAAGATTATCAGGGGTATTACTACAAATACATGATGGGGTCGAATACCCGATACAATTCATATCAGGAATTACAAAGCCACATGAAAAAGGTTATTCAGTGTCAGAACTAGAACTAGCTAGTATCATACACTGTGTCACAAAATTAAGATTTTATTTGTTGGGTGATGAATTTACTATAGAAACAGATCACCAAGCTTTAACATCTATATTAAATAACAAATATGGAAACAGTCGAGTACATCGTTGGAGCCTAATACTGAGTGAATACAGTTTTGAAATCAAATACATTTCTGGAAAATCCAACATAGTGGCAGATGCTTTGTCAAGGTTAGAAAAGACATCACAAAAAAGGCAGCGAACAATAAAAATTGGATTAAATCAGTTGGTAGAAAACACTGGATTATATTCTAAAGAAGAAATCATAAGAGATCAAATCAATTTGAATGAAAAACAAAAAGTCCTTAAGAAAAATGGGGTGTTTTATAAGATAATTAATGGCTTAGAAGTGTATGTTATAAGTAGAATTTTGGCAAGAAAGATATTGAAAGATTTACATAAAAGTTACATGCATATTGGTTCAAGAAAACTATGGATGTTATTTAGAGATAATTATTTTGCAAAGAGTGACATAAGTATAGCAAAAGAAATTACTACATAATGCCAAATATGTCAAATAAACAAAGAAAAGAACTTCAAAAACCAGAACACATATAAATCCAATGTTGCTTATGGAAAACTAAATACAGTTGCCATGGATTTCATCTCAAATTTAGTTCCCAGTCCAACAGGAAACAAACATACATTAGTGATAGTTGATTTATATACAAAATTTATTAAACTATATCCATGCTCAAGAACAAATGTTAAAACATTGAAATTATATATTAATCAGTTTTTCGAAGAAATAGGACCATTTAGAAATTGCATAATAGGTAACGCTACATATTTTAACAATCAAAAATTTCAGAAATTTTGTGAGAAAAAGGGGATCAACATTCATTTTACAAGTATTAGACATCCTCAAGCAAATCCTGCAGAAAGATATATAAAAGAAGTTATAAAATATTTAAGGATACTATGCCAAGGTGAACAGGTCACATGGCAGGATTATATCGAAAAAGTGGAATATTTTTTAAATAATACACATAATTTAAACACAGAGGAAGTACCAGAATATTTAATGTTTGGTCATATAGGAAATAGAAAGTGGATTTCTGAGTGTACGCAAGATATGTTAGAACAAGTCATGCAAAAGGTGAAATTCAAAGAAGAATTCAAAGAAAGGCTCAAAAATATATCAGAAGACAAAATCGAACAATTAAAAAACCAATCACATTTCAAAAAGGAGACAAAGTTTCAATTCGTTCACTTAGACAAGGGAATTAAAGAGAAAACCGTTGTAAGAAATTACAACCACTGTTTGAAGGTCCATACATAGTTCAAAACCAGAATGGACTGAACAGCTATGTGTTGATAGATGCACAGAATAAACTTAGAGAAATTTTTCATATTAATGACATTTTTAAATATTTTGAAGAGATGAAATAATGTTTTATATACTTTTAACACTGTTAACATCACAAACAGTTCACTAAATACTTAACTCTATTTCATTAAACAATCTTGATTGTTGACAAGACAGATATGGTAAATCTAATCCTTGTGGGATAATGTATCAATTAAATTGACATCATGTCTTGAGCAGCTATTGAATTTGTCCTTGGTTTGGGTCCTAAAAACCATAAATTTAATTAGAATTAAGTATAAAATCACTATCATATAATTTACAATAATTTATAATATAATTTGAATTGGTGTTATATATTCCCAGAAGATTAATTTTGTAAATATTTTTCTACTGACAGATGAAAAGTAAAACTTACCATTTATACCAAAGAAAGTCTTTAGAACCAAAAGAAAGAATTATTTCCTAAATCTAGTCTATTAATAAACAAACATAGTGTAAAAACTTATTAGTTAAATAAACATATGATTTGACATCTGTCATTTGACATGACAATTTGATCGTTGACATGAAACAAACTATACATAGCCGTAGTTAAAGGCAATTTTAGATAAAAAATTAAATTATTGAATTATATTAATTAATATATTTACAAAAGTGTATGGATAGGAAAATTAATTTTTAAAAAATAATAAATGAATTATTTATTTTGAAATGAATTTTGGGGTATTGTAATGAGAACAGAAATACAATAAATTAACATAGAAATATATACAACCAGATATACAATGTTAATTAATAAATTTATTTAAATAGTACTTAAAGACATAATTTATAAGTTATATACTAGATAATATTATTAAAAAATAATTATATGAGGGTATTTTTAAGAATTTAGCATAAGAATTAAGTTTAGTAATTTTTTAATTTTATTTTATTTAATATTAGATATGTTTAAGTCAGCCAGGTGCATATGCAACCAAACATACACTGTGTTCTTTGACGTTTAGATGGAAAAGTGGGGTTATTTATTTTTGTAATGTTAATTTAGAATATAATTGTGGATGTAAAATAGTAAAAATATATTTAATATAAATGTTTAAGTTACATATACATTCTGATCTGGAGAGCCTAAAGTCAAGTAAATTGTATAGGTTATTCCACGAATATACGACTGTTTGGAATTATTGCTACAACGAATATTTTACTGTACAAGTAGAAGTATGAAAGTAAATTGGTCTAATTATTATTCCATAAAAAAGGATCTTCTGTTACTATGACATATAAACTAAAATTATTTCAGTTAATAGATGTTCAGATAGACGCAAAATTTATTGTGAAAATTATTCCGAAAATAACAAAAAAAATTATGTAAACGCTTCTACAAATAAATACAATGACCTCTCTGAAGTTAAAATGTGTTAATCTGCCATTTGGGTTGGATTTCGGTGAAATGTAAACACCAAAGAGGCGAGCCGGGTATCTTTATTACTTTATTACTAGGTACTACAACGGTAATAAGAAGAAATATATTATTTTTAATATAAATAAAAAGAAATTGGCAGAAGGTTCAGAAACCAGAAAAAGAATCTAGTATTCCACTTTGTTAGTTTTTGGTTTGCTTTGAGTGGATATACTCTTAAAAGATCCGAAAGTAGCGGGTATAACATGGCGGCTATTGATAGTTAAAGTACCGAGTAATTACAGATATTAAAAAGTAACGAAAATTTACATAATTTCATAAATCTCCGACTGATTTTAGTCTTAAAAACTGTCCGTATAGAGGTGTCCGGTGAAGAGACGTGTCCGTTAAGAGAGAGTTTAGTGTAGTGTATTTGTTTGTAATGCTGATAAGGAGAATAAGAGTAAGAGTAAGTTTTTTTGTTTTTTTAATACTAATTAAATATTCGACTAAATAAATTAAACTATTTAATCACTTAAGTATTGTTACACTTTGTTTAAATCACTTAATTCAAAAACCAACTTGTTTACAATACTAAAGTCAATGAGAGTAATTATACGAGTATACATCAAAATCTGAATTACTACTATTCTATAAACTATCAATTCTATATTTAGATCATAACTTCTTATTTAAATCTAAGGTGTATATCTGTCATAACAGTATTTTAAAAATGGGGAGAATTTACTATTGTACAATTCAGCACATTAGACCATTTAAGTCGACACCTTAAAGCGAATTTAAAACAGTCGTATATTCGTGGAATGGAGTATACATAGAAAACTCTAGAAATGGGACTATTTGCATAATACATCATAGACAAAAAATCATTCCATTTATTCCAGAATGTTCAGATAGAAAAAATAGAATGATTCGAACATTATTTATTGCTAGTTTATTCTGGAACGATGAGGAAAGATATATATATATCATGTAATTTGGAGCGTTAGCAGTCAGTCAGTTATCAGTTAGAAGTCAGTCAGTTATCAGTTAGAAGTTAGTTGAGTTATCAGTTAGATTAAGTCAAGTACAGATTATTATTAGTCAGTTAGTTAGTTAGTTACAGATTATGATTAGTTACAGTTGATTAATCAGTTAGTAAAGTGAGTCAGTAAAGTTATAATTCAAGAATTTAGTTACAAGAAGATTATTAATTGAGTTAGGTGAGTTAGTTGGAAGAAATTAAATCACTTACAAGATTATTATTGAGGAGTTAGTTATAACAATTGAAGGATTATTAAGTCAGTTGCATGTGATTATTAATTACAAAGAATAATTAACAAGAATTTATGAGGTTATGAAGAGGTTATTAGCTAGAAGAAGGGATTAAGTTAAATGAATTATTAAGTCTAATACAGTTGAGATTAATTATTACTACAGTAATATAGTTATAGTATGAAGTTAATTCATTGAAGTAAGCATTCAATAATACAACCACAAGATCCAGTATATTTGAAAGTACATTATATGGAAATTACAAGGATATAAATTTATATATTTATATGGTGAGTGGAGATAATTAAAAAGAAACATATTAAAATTGTTGGATAACCAAGGCTGAGTAAGAAAATATCGAGTGGTGATAATAATTTTAATTTTGGAAAAACTTTGGGCGTTCAGTGAAAGAAGGTACCAAATTTTGTTAATAATTTAATAATTGTAAGAATTTCAAATTTTAGATAGTATGTTTTAAATTGATATTGCTTATATTAGATAGATAGGTTTGTTTCATAATAGTTATATTAAAGATAATTTAAAAAAGTACTTACAAACTAATTCTTTGAGAACTGCCATAAAAACCCTATACTTACATATATCATTCAAATTTACTCATAGCTCGTACAGAAACAACACATCATAACAATATATATATATATATATATATAGTTCTTACCTTTTCCCTTATTAATATTTGGGATATTTGCAGACCCAACATTTTACCAATTTCAACTCTATTGTAGTATTTATGAGCCATATTTGGGGCAAAATATTTTCTTGAATATTTTGTTAAAGTTCCTGCTCCAAATATTCTTGGATCATTTGTTTGGCAATTGCTGTCTATTACTAATCTACCTAAAAGTTATTTACGGTTTATCGCATATTTAAGTAATAATCTCAGATACAGAACTGGTCTGAAGATTTGATAAATTAATATTTAAGTTAATAAGCGGTAATTTTTCATATTTGTAAATTTTAATATGTATTATAGATAATTAAAATGCCTTTCGGATAAATCAAGTTATTTATGCAAGACGATAGGAATACTTGATGCTCTACTATATATTTTAATGTTAGAGTAACTAATTATTTATTGCAATTTACTGACAGACTAATTATAAACTTTAAAGCGTGGCTATTTTGTAAGCAATTTAAAAGACATCCAGGGACTTCCAATAAAGGATCAATGTTTTTGGTTCATCATCGATGACTCATCGTTCAAGTCAGCTACGATTGCTCTAGATTCTAGATTGCCATTCGTCTGACAGCTTATCAGTCTTACGCTACATAGAAGAGCTTACCATTCTGATTGGAAATTATTATGGTGAAATCGACAGTTATTTTAAGCTCTAGAAAATACTTCTTTTTCAACTTTATAAGCAATTCTGCTTGTTCATTGGCGGATTAAGACCTCTATGGAAGGTTGTGACTCCATCTTTTGTGCGGTCGTCCGATACTTCTTCTGCCGATTGGTGACTTATTTTGACGACAATTCTTGCTATTTTGACGACACGGGTCTCCTCCATTTTGTTTACGTGGTTATTCCATTCTTTTTTCTATTTTGTGTCCATTCATTTATACACTCTACGTTACATTTTCTTCTAATGTCTTCACTTTTCTTTCAATCTCTCAACGGATTTTCTGTAATTCTTCTCAGTATTCTCATCTCTGCCGTTTTCAGTAGCCTTTGCGTTATCGCTGTGTCGGGTCTTGTTTCTGAGGCGTATCTCATTATTGGTGTTACACTGGCTTTAGAAATTCTTGACTTCATCTCAATGTCAATGTTTCGCCATATAGTGTTATTAAGGCATCATGCCAGTCTATTTGCTTTTTGTACTTGATCTCTCACTTCTTTGTCCAGGTCTCCATAGCTAGACAGTGTAATTTCCAGGTATTTTATATCCATTAATTGTTCAATACTGATGCCATCAATTTCTATTTTACATCTAGTTGGTTCTTTGGTGATTACTAATGTTTTAGTTTTCTGAGATCAGAGTGTCATATTAAACAGCGTTGTCTTACGTTAAATCTGTGGACCAGTCTTTGCAGACTATCTTCATCTTGGGCTATCAATATTACGTTGCCTGTGTAACGGTTACAAAAGACTTGAAGCAAAATTAACAATCCACTGCTCTTAAGCTGCACAGTCCTTATTAAAAGAAAACATGATAATTGGTATGTAAGTTTCCGAAAAAAATATATTTCATGCTTCTGACGATCATGCAATCCAGGTTTTTCAATCACAACTTATAATGAATGTATGCGGAAAGTTTCTTGCTTCTTTAGTATCATTGGAGCTGACATATGGTCCAAGACAATCTATGCTTTTGACAGTTTTTTAAATCAGTGTTTTACGTAATTTATCTCCTTTTCGATGTGATAAGACTTTCTCATGTTATTTAACGATAAAGGCTCCGGCGGAAAAGGTAGATTGACAGTATAGTTATGGTTACATAATGGGAAACAAAAATATCCAAATATTATGTTACGCAGACGACGCTGCATTAATCGCCGAGATAGAAGATGAGCTCCAAAGATTAACAAACATCTTCAATACAACAGCCAAGAAACATAATCTGATAATATCAACAGAAAACCCAAATTTATGCCAACATCTAAATACCCTCTACGATGTAAAATCGAAACTGATGGGAAAGTAATAAAGCAGGAAGCAAGGTTTAGATATCTGGGAATATATATAACTAGTAACGGAGATGTTGAAGAAGAAATACGACATTAAAGCTTAAAAGCAAGTAAAACACACAATCTGGAGGAACAAACATCTAAGACAAGACACAAAAACAAGAATCTATAAAGCAGCAATTAGACCTATATTGACATACACGGCGGATACAAGCCCTGACACATCTAAAACAAGACGACTACTAGAAACAACAGACATGAAAATACTCCGACGAATATCAAGGAAAAGTCTGTTGTGTGTGTGGATAGGGAGGGAAGACATACTTGGATGGGTTGGATGGGAAACTGGCTAATCATGCAGCTTTAGCAACATACTAAATACATGCATACAGGGCAAATGTCCGTGATTCGAACCAACCAGATACAGTATTTGCATAACGCGTACCAGAGAGGCCATTTTCAGTCCAGGTGTTTCACTCCAAATGGTTGGATTTGTACACCACATAAGGAGATAGTGGCTCACTAGCTGCATTTCCACACATCATAAGAGAAACGCTACTTTTTGAAGATTTACAAATCGTTCAGGATATTTAACATCACGTTTAGTTAATACCTTTTTTTGTCCGGGATCATCTGTTACGTTCGTCTCATCATAATTAAAAATAGCATGTGGCTTCACATCAGTTAATGTTTGTTTCAAATTTTGTATGTATTCAGCCATTTGGTCTGCATTGAGTGCTGCTCGACTTCTTTTTATGTTTAAGGATATCCTTGCAGTAAGGTCCTTATGACGACTTGAGAATGATTTGACCCAATCAATACTAGGAGTATTATCCTTACAGCGAGTTATTTTATTTCCTTGGCGATTTAAATGAGTCTTGATTATTTGTCGTAATTTCATTCCAGTAACAGGAAATCCACCATCACTAAGACTATGAATGCATTGTACGAAGCACCTTTCCTCTTCATAAGAGATTATTGATGAGTATCCAGGTTTTTATCCAAAAATAATTTAATATATTAATAATAAAAAAAATGTTACAGTGTACTCCTTTTAATTTGTAAAAAATAATTCTCCTTGAAATGTTAAAGGATTCAGCGGCAACTCTTGTACTCATGCTAATATCTTTTATTGCTGACAGACATGCTTTCAAATCTTCTTCTGAGTAGTCTGCATATTTGCGAGATCCCAGTTTCCTTTTATAACGTCTGGGCATTTCCTAAAAACCATTTTCCTATTAACCTTTTACTCTTGGGGACACTTTGCACCACTTGCAAATTAGCGGTGCAAAGTATAACCAATTTCACGTGTTAAGTGCACATGTAAACAATGTTTTTTTGTTATTGATATCCTGGTTTAAAACCGTTATTTTAACAACTAAATATTGCAATAGATTGTGGTATATGTCATTAGACGTGTACTTACCAATTTGTGTCCGCTGGGACTGTCTGCACAGTATGATTTTGCAAAGTTAGACATATTCTAACTGTTGCTGATAGATAACTGGCGACCGCAGAGACAATCGCGCGCGTCTTACTCACGTATTGCGATGTTGCCTATGTTATCTAGAGGTAGTACAAATATATAAACAAAATTGAGAGCGTAGGTTTACAGAAAATATACTTTTACACGTTTGGTGCAAAGTTACCCTACTCAGTACATAGTAACCCCGTTTTACGGTATATATATATATATATATATATATATATATATATATATATATATATATATATATATGCTGTCACTATATTTCCGGGTTTGACTCCGCGTTGTAAAGTGCTGGTTTTCTTGAAAACCATTGTTTTGGCGACGTTTCGGCAAGGTCTCACTTGCCATTCTCAAGCCTGGTGGATCTACTTCTCGTCGTTACTCGATTAGTACAATAATATTATGTTCTGCAGACGACGCCGCATTAATCGCCGAGACAGAAGACGAGCTCCAAAGATTACCTATCTTCAATACAACAGCTAAGAAATACAATATAATAATATCAGCAGAAAAGTAGAAGTGTATGACAAACATTTAAATACCCACTAAATACCCACTACGGTGTAAAATCGAAATTGATGGGAAATAAAGCCGGAAGCAAGGTTTAGATATCTGGGAATAGATATAACTAGTTACGGAGATGTTGAAGAAGTACGACAGCAAAGCTTAAAAGCAAGTAAAGCGGCGGGTTCTCTTAAAGACACAATCTGTAAGAACAAACACCTAAGATAAGACACAAAAACAAGAGTCTATAAAGCAGCAATTAGATCTATATTAACATACACGGCGAGATAGGGGGACAAACAAGAAGATCATGCAATATAGAAGACATAAATGGATGGGTGACAAAACGAAAACAGGACTGGAACACATCAGTAGAATGACAGAGGATAGAATAGTACGAATAGCACGAGATAAGTCACCAAATGGACGAAGAAGTATTGGCAGACCAAGAAAAAGATGGTAGGATAATTCAAACAATTTAGAAGGCTAATATTGAAGAAGAAACAGGCTTTAAAGCCTACATACTAGAAGGAAGAAGAAGAAGATCAATGTGTTCTACATCAGAAACTTTCTAATCTAATCTCGGCGGCAAATAAACCACATGAGTCAGCATTTTCACAATCTGAGTCTTCTTCTAACAAAGCTATTAACTCTTTAGTAGTTAGTGCCATCTTCATTTCATATTTCGAGAATTTACTGAAATAAAAATTGCACTACTATATAAACATTCACTAGCATTCACCTAATAATAGTTTAGCTTACTTCACATTAATTTATATGAACTTCTTTAATACATTTTCATATTTATATAAACAAATAAACACAAGGAAACTTTCAAATTAAGTTAAAAAAAAACAAATATAACGTTTACAGCACACATCAATTCTATAAATAGAGAATGATGTGTAATGATGTGTTATTAAAATTGCAGATTGTTTTTAGTCTAATGAAAAAAAAATAAGTATTTTCCAAAGTTATCTTTTTTTTGAAGTTCTGCATTAGATACTCTCTAACAAGAATAAAATTTTACTTTACTTTGTTAGACAACTATAAGATACCTGTTAAAAGAGACATGATAATTTACTAATTAAATCGGTCTTAGATTTAATTTTTAAGTACTAATCGAGTAACGACGAGAAGTAGATCCACCAGGCTTGAGAATGGCAAGTGAGACCTTGCCGAAAAGTCGCCAAAACAATGGTTTTCAAGAAAACCAGCACTTTACAACGCGGAGTCAAACCCGGAAAAATAGTGACAGCACATATAGCTCCCGCGGAAACCTCAAAACAAACATATATATATATATATATATATATATATATATATATATATATATATATTCTGGAGATAATTCGAAAACACTTTTATCAAATTTTTTTTGTAAATATCTCAGCAAATATTAGTATACTATTCTATACTAAATATGTTTTACCATCATAAACTAATCCTGCATTGTTAATAACGTTGTATACTCTTGGACTGATTTCCTTTTCGTTAAAAACAAACATGGCCATACATTCAACTTCCAGCATTTTATGTCTTGATTCAAATTTAATTTTGGTAATGTAATTACTCTCTGCATCGTATGTCCAATCAATGAAGTAGTATGAAGAATATATCTGAAATGAATCTATAATAGTATATTAACGACTATGATAAATACCTTAGATATTATGAAACAGTAAAAAACACAGCGCCACTAGCGAGTGTAGCAAGTGAATACTTTATAGGCTCACTAGATTAGATCAAATAGATCTGATCATTAATAAACTTGATAAAATTGAACAGGAAAATGCGCAGGAAAAAGTCGCTGAAACAAATTTTGATGTATTTTCTACTGAACAGTCTAAAATCTAAAAATCTGCTCTATAGGGATATTGGCGATAGAGAATTGGTTGAAAATCCGATACATCAGGGCCAATAATATGCTTATAGAGCAGGACTCTCTACGGAAACGGCACTGCACCATCTCAGTCAGAGGGTAGAGTGCGTTCTGACAACCAAGAGATTATGCTGGGATATTTCTCGATATAGATAGATAATTTGACAATCCCTCCTGTGAAGCAATATCATGGGCGTTTCGGCTAAATATAATTGAAAAAAAAAGCTGAAGGTGGATAGAATGCATGCCGAATATGAGTATGATATACGCTTTTGTTCTGTGGAATCTAGCACAGATGGTTTGATCTGACGTCTTAGCAACGACAAGACATCAATAGGCTCTGCTTGAGGTTATAAAATGGACTCAATAATAAATGAATAAATGAAGGGATTAAGATAAACTACATGAAATTTACCAAAAGGAGAAATTTAGATCTACAAAGTGATCACTATCTACATGTAAAGAAGACATAGAAGATCTACAGATTGATGACAACGTAACAATCAAAGGAAAGGATAAATTCAAATACTTGAGGTTTATAATCACAAAAAAGGCAACAACAGAGAAATAAATTACACTAAGATTAAGATTAGGACAAACAAGAACAGCAATCCGACAACTTAACTCAGTATGGTGGGATAGACCCCTAAATATGAAGACAAAAGCACAGATTTATAAAACATTAGTGCGAAGTATTACGACATATGGGGCTGAAAATTGGATTATAAATAAGAAAAACAGCAGTAAGATAGTAGCAACAAGAGATGGAATGCCTGCCAAGATGCTGCAGACTAACAAGAATGGATCGGAGTAGTATAGACGAAATAAAGCAAAGAACATCAAAAGAAACAGACATATTAACATATATAGAACAAAAAAGACTGGTGAGGTGAAAAAGAAAAGTGGTATGAACATGTAAGAAGAACTAGCGACAGCAGATGGATAAAGAGAATAACCGTAGGAAGGAGGAAAAGAGGACGACCCCGAAGATCCTGGAGGAACGAAGTAGATAACGCCATGAGTAAGAGAGGCCTAAATATATATATATATATATATATATATATATATATTTACGGCATAAAGTGAACTCCGCCCATGTTAAAATTCAGGTTCAACTGAGCTCCGTGGTCAAGTGGACACCAATATACGGAGCTCACTTGACCATTCCATAATATTGGCTCTGTTGATTCGTTAAGATGTATAGTTTCATAATTCTTAATAAAATTTTGGAGCTCATAAGTACCCCTGTATCATAAATGTATTTCGCTTAGTTCACGTGTATATATTATAGGGGTCGTTCAGATCTTCTTGACTGTATATTGGAACCATAAGAATATCGGTTTAAGTAAGCTCTGATAGTTTGGCAACTATGCAATTAAGCCGTAGAGCTCCAGCGTTCTTGATATATACATTTTATATATTTTAAACGGTTTATACGGACTCCTGATTTTTTTATCATTCATACACATTGCAATATGTAATAGATATGTATACTACCAAATACCTGTTTTTGGTAGGTACATGCTGTTCTAAAAATAGCTTTATAAATACAAAAGGATTTCATTACCAAATTGGATGTGTTTTTCATATGCTGAAATTTCCTAATGTATTTTTTAACATGAGTATGTCTTTGTACGATTTATTTAAGGATAGGATTAATAAGAATGTCTTTTATTTCATCCATTGTTTTACGATATCTTTTATACAGCTTCTTTATTATTTTATTTATGATTTTTTCTGTGTACTACATATTATTATAATTCTAGATGGGTTATCTTAAAATAAATATTTAAGTGCTAAAAGTGATATTTTCTTATCTTTTTTTTTTATTTCTTGCAATGTGTATATGTGTTGATCTGGTCAGTGTTTTCTCGATTTTAGTCATAAATTGGTCTGGTATTCGTTGAGTGGATGTTGCGATTCTAGACTTTGTATCTTTTATTCTATAGATACTTATCTTCGGATATTAGGTGAATTGATAGCTAAGATATTGTAGAGCTTATGTATGAATGTGTGTGTCTTAATATCCGCTGAATTTGGCTGACTAATTTATAGCTAAATCTACGTGTTAAGTATGTGTTGGTATCATCTATACTTACAAGGTATATTCGGCAGCAGAAGCATAGAGTGCAAGCGTCTACGTTTTAAGGATGGAAGGATGCGCTTCTTAGCAATTTAGCTGACAAGTTTTCAGAGATTACTTTTCTGGTCCTCAGTTTACCTCTTAGTTTTAAACAAAGTTCTGTGAATGACAAAGTTTGATTCAAACTATCTTCAAGGTATTTATAGCAAGTCCAGAGTTTAAAAATTTCATGATACTATTGGATGTTTAGATTTGTAAAAGCGTCTCTGTTAGGGACATTAAAGTTTTTTGTTGTGCAACAATATAGATCGTCTACCTAATAAAAGTTCTAGTATTTACTGGTATCTTCTTCTTAAAGTGCCTATCCGTTCCGGATGTTGGCGATCATCACGGCTATTTTTACTTTGTTCACTGCAGCGCGGAACAGTTCAGTGGTAGTCGTGTTATACCACTTTCGTAAATTTTGAAGCCAGGAAATGCGTCTTCTTCCCGGTCCTCTCTTACCATTAACCTTCCCTTGGAGAATTAGCTTAAGAAGGCCGTAACGTATTTACTGGTATGAATTGTGTAAATATTATACAGTGTAGGTGCCATTACGCTACCAAAAGGAGACCGTTCTTCTGCGTTGTCCATCTGTTATTTTTACCATTATGTAATACGAAAAATCTTCTGTTGTGTAGGCATACGCGGATAATACAAGTGAGTTTATTACCTAAGGCAATGTCACAAAGATTTTGACAATGCCCTCTAATTTAAGGTGTCGTAAGCGGCATTTAGATTGACAAATACCACTCCTCATACCTGATATCTTTCGTACCCGTCTTTGCTGTGTTGGGCATGATTTAGTATTTTTGACGTACGTGATCTTCCCTGTCTATTGCCACTTTAGTCTTTTAATTTGAGTTTTTCTTCTATTATCAGTAAAATTATATTAAGGATCACGTGCAGAAGTGTTTTTTATAACTGACAGAATAAATAAATATATTGGCCGATAGCTTTTGTGGAGTTTTTGCCAGGTTTAAGTAAGGCAATAACTTTCTCTTTACTTTGCTTGTCTACAGACTTTGGATATCAGCCCTTGTTGTATTTTTGATCCAAATTTTAGAGTTAGTTTTGTGCTCAGATCCTTAGTTAGGAGCCGTAATATTGTTTATTATATACATAGATAGCAGATCCAAGCTCAACATCGCACTGTTGAAAGGTTCCCTCGGCTGACTGGTTTTGTCCCCTCTCATTTTAAGTTTTTCTTTGCTTCTTTATCGACATTTTATTATGCGATTTTTAGCGATCAGCTTAATACCAAATACAATATATTTGGCCCTCAATATGTTTCTTCTTCTTCTTGCAGTAAGTCTTCTATCGGAGGTTGGCTACCATCACAGCAATCTTTACTTTGTAGGCTGCAGCTCAGAACAACTGTATTGAACTGCACCCATACCACTCTCTTCAATGTCGCAACCAGGAAATACTCCTACGTCTTATATTTCTCTTTTCCGAGATTTCTCCTTGGATTATGAGTCTAAGCAGAGGGTACTATTCTCCTCTCATTATGTGGCCCAGATATTCAAGTTTTTTCGATTATATGGTTTTTACGACTTCGTATTCCTTCCCCATCTTCAGCAGAACATCTTGATTTGTAACTCTTTCTGTCCATGGTATTTTCCACATTCTTCTCTAACACCACATCTCGAATGCCTTAATGTTTTTTATGTTTATCTTTTTTAGTGTCCAGGCTTCCATGCCGTACAGCAGATCGGAGAAAACATAGCACCTTAACATTATTGTTCTTCAGTTTATATTTATGTCCCGGCTGCATAGGAACTTTTTCATTTTGACAAACGATTGTCTCGCTATCTCTATTCGCCTCTTGATTTCTCTTGTCTGGTCATTAGTATCATTGAAGCAAACCCCTAAATATTTGTAGGACGTTACTCTTTCAACTGGCTGATAATTTATGATTAAATTCATATTGGTGTATAGCTTATTTGTTACAATCATGAATTTAGTCTTTTTGATGTTCAGTTCTAGACCATACTAATTGGTATGAGTGTTTATGTTTTCCATCAAAAACTGTAAATTTGCTAGGTTATCTGTTACTATTAGCGTGTCATCAGCGTATCGTATATTGTTAATTAACTCTCCGTTAATGTTCATACCAATGTTTTGCTCTAGGAGCGCTTCCTGATATATTGTTTCCCTATATATATTGAATAATAGTGGAGAAAGCACACAACCCTGACGCACACCTCGACGAATCTCAATTTCTTCGGTTAACTCATTATCAACTTTGATTTTTGTTGTTTGTCCCCAGTACAACCTGGATATGATGTTAATGGCGCGACTGTCGATGTTTTTGCTTCTTAGGATTTCATACAGCTTTTGGTGTCTGACTTTATCGAAGGCCTTCTCAAAATCTATGAAACCTACGTAGAGGTCTTGGTTTACTTACAAACATCTTTGAATTAACACACTCATACCAAACAAAACTTCCCGTGTTCCCAGTCCACCTCTGAATCCAAACTGTGTGGTGCTTATGTCCTCTTCTAATTTATTAAATATTCTTTTGTGAATTATTTTTAAAAATACTTTTAGTGTGTGGCTCATCAATGCTATAGTTCTTTGGTCTGAACACTCTCTGGCGTTATTCGTCTTCGGGATTGTGACAAAAGTAGAGGAGAGCCATTTCTTTGGTATGATGCCTGTTCTATAAATTGTGTTAAAGAGGTTCAGTATTATTTCAAGTGCGTCGTCGTCTATAAGTTTTAACAATTCTACAGGAATTTCATCTGGTCCTGCAGCTTTACCCCCTTTTGTGTTCCTTATAGCATATTCTACCTCGCTTTTTAGGATTTCAGGCCCTGTTGTGTCGTCTGTAGGTTCTGTCACTGCTATTTCTGGTCTTTCGTCTGCAAAAAGTTCTTCAATGTATTCTGTCCATCTTGACAGTTTTTTATTTAAATCTGTAATTATTTTACCTTTTTGTCCTTTACGATGGATGCTTGTTTCACTTTTTTACCTGTTATTTCCTTGATCCTGTTATTCATGTTAAAGCTATCATACTTTCTATCATATTTATCTATTTCCTAGCAGTTGTCCAGAACCCAGTTCTCTTTGGCTTCTCTAATTTTTCTCTTATCATCCTTCTTCTCATCCATTCCTTTTTCTTAATTTTGCTTGGAGGTAAGGAGCCTTCACCAGCTGTCATAAGGGTTTTTTCTATCTCCGTCCATTTATTCTCTACATTGCCTGTGTTCCTATTTTTTGCAGCGATGCTTCTAAGATTGTTGTTTACCTGTTCTCTTGTCCTTTCCAGTATAGTTGCGTTTCTCAGTTGCTTAACGTCTATCTTTTGTTTAGCTGCACTTTTCTTTATTTTCTTGAATCTTATATTTACTACCGCCACCACCGGATTGTGATTCGATTCTATATCAGTGCCTGGATAGGTTTTTGTAGACGTGATGGAGTTTTTAAACTGGCTTCTGATTATTATATAATCGATATGATTCCTGACGATGTTGTCTGCATTATCCCTTGGTGATGTCCACGTGTACAATCTACGGTTTGGTAATCTAAACATTGTGTTCATTACTACAAATTCTTTTTCTTGGTAAAATTGTACGAGACGAGATTTCATCAAGTAACGTTTGAATCCATCACTTACTAAAAGAGTAGAAAGAGACATGCTTATGCTTTAGAGTACGTCTACTTTAGTACACTCACTATATCAAAAAGAGTTTAGGCTTTGTAAATGGGTATATTTATTTAAAAAACCCTTAAAAGGGCTACATCAATAAAACAAACGTTTTCGGACCACACAGTCCATCATCAGGTTTTAAAATCGAAAATGCTAGTTCACAATGCCTGAGCCACCAAAATACTAGGGTAAAAACCCTTTAAATTACATTTAGTTATAAAAGATTGTACATTGTGTTATAAAATAACTGTGATGTTCAGTATTAAATTAAATTTGACTAGAGGTAACACATGGCTGAATCGAGTTACCAGAGCCGGTGAGAGAGAACCTCTACACGCGGAGAACCCCAGCTGTTCCCCCAGCTAGATAATATTTATTTATTTTGAGTATACTTATTTTACAACATAGTAAAAGAATAAATATTTGTGTTCTCAGTGTTTTCTAAGTCTGCCAAGCATAAACAGGCGGCCCTATTAGATTACACAATTATTAAGAATGTCCAATATCTGAATTGAAGATTTTATTTCAAAATATGACTGTACTTTATACAAATATTATTCTTTTCTGAGATACCGGTATAAATATGAAATTTGAATTACGCAATGATTTTTTAAAATTATTTTCTTGTGACGTTATGTCACTGTTGGAGAATAATGCTGGGAATAAGGTACAATAGGTTTTTATATTTTATTTGACGTTTTAATATTTAAATCTGAGTTCATTTTTCGAAAAACTATAAACTTATAACAACAAATTACTATATACCAGTACGAGGCAATATTCTTATGCTGTGGCAAAATCATCATATTTGAGTTACATTGCCGTTTTTCCTGCCGTATCATATTTTAACATAGTTTTCTAATTTATTTTATAGACAGGAGGTAATGGATATCCACAATTCGTCTAATAATATTATGTTTTAAAAACAGCTGTGCTTTTATGCTGATTTGTTCACCTTTCGTAAAGCAACCTGAGTTATGAATCACTACTTTTTTGTATTTTTGGGAGGCAAACTTCTACCAGACAATTTTTAATATGTGAATATTAGGGATTTATATAATATTTTTGTGTATATAATGTGTTTATTGATTTTACTTTCATTTGGTTTGTTTATTCATATTTTCTTATCTTTAGAAAACAGATGTGTTATTGTAAATCATCTGACCATTTTGTAGCAAATTGTTCATCCTGTACAAATCCAAATCAAAACGTTATAACAACAGTGCCAACTACTACTATAAATACAGTAGTTAATACTCTTCAACATGACGTCACGATCACATCAGCATCTTCAGCGAATTCATTTTCCTTACAATCCTCGACTATACCTTCTTCATTAATTATACTAATATGAACTGAATCCAAAATATCATCCTCAACATCATTTCCAAGTTCTCAAACTACATGCACAGATACAAATATAACAACTACCGAGTTATCAACAACACCTAATCTTTCACAACCTCATATATCAAGTCCAAACTATTCCTCAACACTTGCATACTCTATCAATAGGATATTAATAGATACCACTAATACACTTAAAATAACTAATACACCTAGTAAAAAAGTAAACACGTAGCCTTGATGAAATTTTAACCCTACCTTTAAAAGAACCTAAAGAAAATTTTACAAAAACCAATACAAAAACTTAAACAATCCAAAACTATTGACAATTCTGAGACCTTCTAACAGCATGTAACCCGTAAAAGATTTTATTACTAATAAACTTGTAACACCGATATTAAATTTTGAACAAATATCTCCCAAAATCTATTTTTATAGATTCTCAAAAGCTCCCAAATCTATTTTTATACAATTTTCCTATAGAATATAAAAAAGAAATAAAATTCCTAGAGATGCAACTGGACTCAAAATTAAGTTAGAAAAGTCATATACACTCGCTAAGCCTATCGTGCCTAGCTGGACTAAACATTATGAAATCTGTATCACATAAAAATTGGGGAGCAGATTTTCCAACTCTAATAAATATATGTAGAGCTTTAATTAGATCAAAACTGGACTACGGATGTGTTGTGTATAACACAGCAAATCAAACATTGCTTAAAACTTTGGATGCTCTTCCGAGTTCAGCCGTTAGACTTGCTCTAGGAGCATATTGCACCAGTCCTGTGGACAGTCTACTCTGTGAAGCTGGAGAACCACCCTTAACCCTAGGAAGTAAATATTTAAGTCTATCATATGTCTCGAATATAAAATCTAACCCAAAAAATCCAGCTCTTCATCATGCTGTTCCTAACAGGTTCTAGGAGGTCTATCAAAAAAAGAAATAGGGGTCCTGTACCTTTCTATGAACGAGCCAATAGATACTTATTCGATTTTAATATTGAACTACCTCCCATTTATCCTACCTGTGTAATAAATTTATGTTGTCCTTGGGTTGTTCCCTCTCTGCTTTGTAACCTTTAAACTTACAGCATATACCATATATATAAAATTCGTGTAAAGTTAGTGTATATAAAATTACCATTTTATATACACGAACGCATCAAGGCCATAAATCGAGTAGGAGCATGCTTTGTAATATCACATGAACATTCCATCTATAAATTGTCAAATTGTCTCCTAAGACAAGTATTTTTACAGCAGAACTATTTGCCATCAATAAGGCCCTAACCTTTATTCTAGAAAAAAAACTTCCCAAATCTCTTATAATATCTGATTCACTTAGTTATCTGACATCCATTCCTCAGATTTATCCCTCTCATCCAACATTATGTACAGCAGATTAAGTTAATATAATATAGATTACCATATATACCAAAACAATTTGACAGTAGTTCCTCTGGGTACCGTCACACGCTGGAATAGATAGTAACATAAAGGCAGATAGTCCAGCTAGTTCCGCACTAACCAATTCAGTCGCATCAGTCGAAAATCTAACTGTGCATTTAGATTTAAAACCTTACTTAAAATTAAAATTGCACAATGTTTGGCAAAACCAATGGAATAGAAGCACAACTAAATTGACAGAAACAAAATCTTCCTTTCTTCCATGGAACTTCTAGCTTTGAAAGCAACAACATTAAGTCCTTATAACACGTCTCAGATTATGACACGCTTCTACAATACATAAATACTTGTTGAAGAGAAAAGAGGAACCAGTGTGTTTTGTCTGTGAATGTAAAGTGACAGTGAAGAACATTTTGATTGACTGTCCAATCTACTTAGTTGAAAGACTATATTACCACATTCCAAAAACATTAAAAGAACTTCTAGGAGAATCTAAATATGTAGCTGACTTGATAGAATTCTTGAAATCAATAACTTTTTTAATAAAATTTAATACAATACATCAATAATTTAAATATATATTGTATACATTATTATGCAATTGATATTTGGTATATGCCTTAAGTCTTTATCACTTTTTGTATTTTTCTTATGCTAATAACCCTAAGTGGTTGAAGCAAAATAAATAAAAAATAATACGACAATTTTCAACCTCATTATCATATCACTACAAATCCGTATCGAATAAGAACACATACTAAATTAAGAAAGCTCTTATAACGATATTGTCCAGGAAAAAAAATCGCTTAAGGTAGATCGGACACATGCATAGACGCCAAGATGTCAAACTTGTAAAACTGTATGGAAGGAAGTTAGCACAGAAGAATGCCACTTAAACATCTCAATATACAATGGAGAGACAACATACAATCAAATTTTAAAAAATAAACATTTCATTTGATTGCAGATTCGTGGGAAGATCGGTCAACTTGGAGAAAAATAGTAGTTAGCGAAGACCCACCCAGTGTTGTAGCGCTACGTAATGATGATGATAAAGAGAAAGGAGAAACAGTGACAAAAATCAACAAAAATGGACTAATGGAGCAAAGCTGCTTCAAAATCTTTGACTGGGGAAGATTAAAATAAAAGTATAAGAAATGCAATGGCTGATTGATGGATTCGAGATACTTGAGGCTTGAGAAGAGCACTCTGCCGAAACAGCTGTAGTGATAAGATAGAATTAATTTTGTCGAAGTTTTAAAAAAGTTTTCAGTGTTTTATTGTTAAATAAAATGGAATTTACATACGACATTATATACGCTATTCGCTCCGTGCGTGACTGACACGACACCTACCGCCTTTTTCTGACAATTTTGGAGTCCCAATTTTCAGGTTAAACATATGACATATGTTTGACATTGTTAAATACATGCGAAATTGACAATGATTAATAAATTCGTTTTTTAACTATATTTTATCAGTTTATGTACGAAATAAATGTAGTGTTAAAAACTGGGTTTCTCAAAATTCATCATAATATATCTTTTCAACTCCAAACGTAAGAGAAAGGGAAAAATCTAGTACTGACAAATCAAGTTTTTCACGCAAAAGAGCATATAATTAAAAACAATAATAGTAAAAGTTATGATATAAAAGCTAAAGTCATCTGCAGTTAGGTTGAAGCCTTATGAAATATCATTCAAGGTAAATTATTTAAATTTTTCCTATTTCAATTGCGTAAAAATAAAATTATGTGATATTTACTTTTTCATATTAATAGCAGGAATTTATCTTTTTCTTTTCTCTAATTTATATGTAATCTTTGGGAACCTATAAAAACTACACTCACTGTTTTTGCTATTATTAGCACAATTAAATACGCAACATGTATTTGCACACATTTTTGATAAAATTTATGCGTAAAAATATTTTGTCCAATATTCCAATTTTGTCATATTTCGCCGCTATGCACGCTGGCGTCGTTTCAATGTACCCCTACCATGGTCACGCACGGAGCGAATAATAACTAGACAACTTATATAACACCGACATATAAGGAGAAAGTTTACTGAAACAATAAACTACTCTAAAATTTGTTATGAGTGGAAACGATATAAATAAACAAAATGGAGATAAAGAAACAGACGACGACAAAGAACGTTTTAAATTGATTAATTTATTCAATTTTTAACAATGTATATTTAAAGGTCATTGTCAGAGCCAATATGCTAAATGTATGTAAAATAAAACTGTTTAAGGTAGATATGTTACAAATACATTTAAAACTAAAAACAATCGATGTTTATATGAAAGATGAAACCGTATGACACACTACTGTGCAATGTCCAGGATCCGGTATCGTAATAAGAACTAAAATTTCACTTCCAGACCATTAAAATGTGTTAAATTTTACTTTAGATATTCTTTTTATGAATATAATAAGTAAACATATAGTAAGCTTCATCTTCTTATTGTGCCGTATTCTAATAAAGGTTGGTGATTACTTCTTTAAACACTTCACATAAATTATTATTGTTTAAATTTAACTACTTAAAACAAATATTGCACGTCATAAACTACAGTAATTGAAAAACTATAAAGATCTGTTTTCAGAGTTCTCTTTAATTTTATGTAGTTTATTGTAATCCTACCGAAAGGCTTCTACTTTCTTCAACTATTACAAGATAACTCTACTCGATATTCGTACATTTAGAGACTAAATGTTTCAGTGCCCATGCATTTAAAAAAAAATAATATATTAAATGGAAACTAACCTTTTTCAAGTTTATAATAGATACTTTTTTAAGTTTGAAAATAATTGTAATTAATAAAGTAATTGAAAATAATAAGTTCCAAAATGTACCGGCTATAAAATTTTAAAATCTACTACTAATACTAATATTGGCAACATCGCAGGAGTTTAGAAGTGTACGCGAAAAGTTATATACGGGCCCCAAAAATGTTTTATCCTATTACAGAGTCCACTTGATCCGACGTGTTGGTCGGAGTCTACATAAAGCGCTACTTAGATAATAATATACACGGCGTATATTCTCCTGGAGTTCGTATAATACCCTTTTTTTACGGAGCCTACATTAACCGCTAGAAGTATATATATATATATATATATATATATATATATATATATATATATATATATATATAGTACTTGAGTACTTGGGACATGTGATGAGAGAGGGCAAAAATACGCATTATTACAACTTATTATGCAGGGGCAAAATCCGAGGAAAGCGAAATGTGGGAAGACGAAGGAAGGAATATCCTGGCTTAAGAACTTAAGGGAATGGTTTGAATGCAGTAGTGCAGAACTTTTTAGAGCGGCAGTCAACACAGTCCGCATAGCCATGATGATTTCCAACCTTCGATAGAAGATGGAACTTAAAGAAGAAGATATACATACATATATATATATATATATATATATATATATATATATATACATATATATATATATTATATATATATACATATATATATATATATATATATATATATATATATATATATATATATATATATATATAATATATATATATATATAAATATAATATATATATATATATATATATATATATATATATATATATATATATATATATATATATATATATATATATATATATATATATATATATATATATACGCTATCACTAGTTTCAAAGCCGACCAATTTTGAGGACTACAATTTTGAAGTTTTGTGAACGATTCCATTAAAATGAAATCGTTTTCGAATTTTTCACGTTAATAGAGAGTTAAAGTGCAGGTAACACGTAAACGTTAACACTAACGTAAACGTAAAGAAATTACGTTTACGGAAACTATACGTTTTAACTGTAAAGTGTAAAACGTTAACGTCTAACGTATGTTTCTAACCTTACTTTTTATACATTACGATTTTTTCTTTATTTTTAGGTTACAATAACACAAATAAAAGATAAATCTTTGATTAAAATCACAAAACAACAAAAAGTTTTTAATTTTCGGAGATTTGACAGACATTCGGTAATACTCGGAACAATTTGGATAACGTTAAGGGAATGAGTAAACGCACGCAAGGTAACGGAGACCCGTTAACGCAAACGTGGGTATTCCTCTACTGCGCATGAGTAGCTATCAAATTATACGTTAACGTTAACGTTTTGCCCTGCACTTTAACTTCCTAATACCTTAAAGTATGTTCTTTCAGATGACCCTAATAAGGTCTCGAAACTGCTACAAACAAAGCTGCTATCAATTTATAAAAAAAAGCACTAACTTTATTTCCTATTAAATTTGCAAAAAAATTCAGGCTGTCAAAATATAAAAAAAATCAGTTTTTCGCAGTCCATAGTTAAAAAGTTATTTTAATTGTTTATAAGCAAAAAATTGACATGGTTTTGCCAAAATATTTTGCAATATTTCAAATTATTTTTCCTATTTTTTTTAATAATATTAATAGAATAAATCTTCTTCTTCTAGAACTTATTCGTATATTTAATATATTTAATTTAATTTTTCATTAAGAATATGTCTTGGAGTCTTCAGATCTAGCCCTACAGAAAGCATATATGCCGAATCGTGTGAACCCCCTCTAAATATTAGAAGACAACGTCTATTAAACTCCTATTTTGCTAAGGTTTCTGCAAACCCTAATAATATATCTTTCCAACTTATTAAAAATTTTTAATTAACAGGAGCACACAGTAGAGCTACTGCCAATTCATCACTACAGTTTCTATTGCCCCTCTTAGAAAATATTGACCTAAATCTCACCACTCCCATTATTTAGCCCAATACTCCACCTTGGCTTAAAATATTACCTGACTTTAACGTAAATTTCTGCAGATATAAGAAAATGGAAACCTTCACAATACTCATGAAACAAACTTTTAACGACATAATTAATAGAGGCAAGTTTGATAACATAATATTCAAAGATGCATCTAAAGACGAAGAAAGTGCCGGATGTGCTGTTACTTCCACAAATAACATACTAGCAATGTATAGACTACCCAAGATGACCAGTATATTCACAGCAGAACTTTACGCTATACTTAAAGCTCTAGAAGTTCCAATCCAGGGTACCAAAAACTTAGCAATCTGCACAGATTCATTATCATCCATAAATTCGATTAGAAAAATCTACACTTCGGTTTCGATGATATGGAATCCTTCACATGTTGGTATTAAAGGAAATGAGAATGCTGACCACGCAACAAATGAAGCACGTCGCTCTGACCTTACAGATGAAAAAGTCCAAATGTTTCAAGACATAATAATTGAAATTAAAAAGTTATCCACCTCAATGTGACAAAATCAATGGAACAGGTGCACTACCCAACTAAAGTCTATCCAACCAAACATATTAGGACCTAGAATTGTTACAATGGAAAGAAAATCGAAGACCATCATTAGAAGGCTCAGAATTGGGCACACCCGGCTAACCCACGGATATTTGACGGTTCCCGAAGAACCTCCAAACTTCCAATATTGCAACTCCCGTTTAAGTGTACACCATATACTTGTGGAAAGTAACCAGTACGCAGCAGCACGGATCAAACATGGTATCCACGGAAGTTTATGTGATATTTTAAAATCTAAAAACAATATGTCTAATGTGATAGAGTTCCTTAAAAACTGTAAATTATATCACCTGTTGTAATTGTATCATCTATCTATATTTCAATTTTGTAATCATCCGCTAGTTTTTCTTTATTTTTTTTTTGATCTCATCTGTATTGAAATTTATTGAATCAATGTAACTTTATTGTTATTCTGTAATACAGTTTCTCGTGTCAATGGCCGTAGCAGTCGAGACATGTAATTAAAAAAAAAATTAATTTTAATTTTCTGACTTATATTGTTGCAAAAAAGTTTAATTTGGGATAAACAAATTAAATAACTTTTAAACTCTTTGACCGATTGACTTGAGATTTTGATCTTATTTTAAGCACCACAAAACCAACGTTGTGTGTAATAAGGTTATAAGTTTATTTTAAATAATCAAATTTTTGAATTCTTTTGCAACTTTCTAAGCAACAAATAAGGATAGGAACGTTTAGAAAACGTCATTTTGAAGGTTTTTATATCGCTGCCGTTAATGCAAAATCGTCATTATCATCAATGGCGCTACAAGTCTTCGTGAGTCTTTGCCACGTTTACTATTGCCGTCCATGTTTGTCGGTCCTGTAACAGTAATTCCCATTGTCACACTCACATTTTCTCTAGATCTTCCTTGACTGCATCTTTCTACCTTTTTCTAGGCCTCCCTACAGACCTTCTTCCATCTGGCCTTTCCCAGAACACATTGGTTATAAGGCGATTGTCGTTACTGCGTATCACATGTCCGGCCCATCTGAGTCTAATGGCCTTTATATATCTGACTAGATTTTCTTTTCCGAATAGAGACTCTAGCTTGTTATTGTATCTGCGCCTCCATTCGTTTGTCACGCTGTATCTGCAAGGGCCATATATTGTTCGAAGAATTTTACGTTCCCACACCAGCAATTTATTTACTTCTCTTTTTGTCATCGTCCATGTTTCGCTTCCATACGCGACTGCTGGTCGTATTATGGTCTTATATATCCGGATCTTTGCACCTCGTGAAAGAAGTTTTCATCAGATGTTGCATTGCAAAAAAGATCTGTTTCCTGCCATTATTCTCGTTTCAACTTCTCGCTCTGTGTTGTGTTGTCATTTGTGATTGTTGCTCCTAGATATTTAAATTCTTTAACTACTTCGTTGTGATCATTTATAGTAATGTTTTGCCTTATTCGCCGTCGTTCTTGTTTTAAGACGACCATGTATTTTGTTTTGTCTTCATTTATTTTTAGACCGATGTTTAATGCATCTTTTTCAAAGCTCGAGAAAATATCCTTAATTTCTAAGATTGATTGTGCTACTGCGTCTACGTCATCGGCAAAGGCGAGTATGATTTTTGCTCCCTGAGCAGTTGTGTCTGGTTTGATTTTTGTATAAATTTTTCGCATGACATATTCTAAGGCCAGGTTTAACAACAATGGGGACAACGGATCTCCTGTCTCAGTCCAGAATTTACGCAGAAAGCATTTGATATTTTTCCCCCTATTCTAACTTGTGTAAAAGAGTTACTTACACATATTTGTGTTACCGCAGCTAGTTTCTTGGGTATGCCGAGCTCGATCATTGCCTTCCATAATGTTGCACGATTAATTGAATCATAAGCCTGTTTGAAGTCTATAAAAATCTGATGCACGTCGTGATTATATTCCCAATACTTTTCAAGCATTTGTCTTATTGTACATATTTGATCAATAGTCGATCTGCCAGGCTTGAAACCACACTGGTAGTCACCAATTATTTCTTCGGCGTATGGTACTAATCTTTTTATTAATATCGAAGAAAATATTTTATATGTAGTGTTGATTAGTGAGATTCCTCTGTAATTTATGCATGATTCCTTTTTTCCTTTCTTGTGTATTGGTACAATAATACTACCACACCATTCTTTCGGCATTATTTCTTGTTGCCAGGCCATTTCTATTATTTATTGATGGATTTTATTTATGAGTTCATGACCGCCTGTTTTAATTAGCTCGGCATCAATATTGTCCAGACCAGAAGATTTATCGTTTTTAAGCGTTTTTATGTAATTTCTTCCATGCTTGGTGGGGGTATTTCTAATTCGACCGTTTGATACTCATGTTCTCCGTTGTTTCCACCATTTTCATTTTTTGCATCAGTGAAATTTTGGATATTCAGGAGCTCTTCAAAATATTCAGCTCATCTTTCTATTATTTTGTTTTCGGTAGCCAGCATTTCTCCATTTTTATCTCTTACGAAGTTGGGTGTGCTTATATACGAGCCTCACTTATGTTGTCTTACCTCTCTGTAGAACTTTTTACTTTGATTTCGTCTGTGTTCTCCTCCTACTTTTTCGATTTGTTGCTGCAGATATTGTCTCTTTTTTTGTCTAAGTGTTCTTTTAGTTGCGGCTCTCTCTCTCTCTCTCTCTCTCTCTCTGTGGAATCGTAAACGCTTTTCTTCTGATGGATTCGACAGATAATCAATTTTTCTTTTGTTTGCTTCTTGTAGATTTCTTTCACATTCGTCGTCGAACCATTTTTTCTTTTTTGTTTTTTTCGTTCTTCCGATAGATTTCTCCGCTGCTTCTGTAACCTGAAACCTATTTCTTAATTCTACTTGGTACTGTCTTTGATTATTTTCTTCTTTCAGCTTCGTCACATTCCATCGTTCGATCTTTGCGTGTTTATCTACTGTTTGTGTTGAAATTCTTGTTCTGAGCTTGGCCTTTACGAGAAAATGGTCTGTGTCGCTGTCCGGCCCTCTCATAGTTCTTACACTTATTATGCTGCTAGAATGTCTCCCATCAATCAATACGTGATTATTTGTTCTTCCATAGTTTGATCTCCATGTTGCTTTGTAAATTTTTTTCTAGCGAACTGGGTGCTTTTGATGGCTAAGTTGCAGCCTGTCGCAAAATCGACCAAACGTGATCCATTATCGTTTGTAACTTCATGTAGACTATATCTTCCTGCCACCGGTATTACGTAGTCTTCCGTGCCTACCTTTGCGTTTAGATCCCTTGGCATTATTTTAATATCTTGTTTAGAAGCTTCTGTGTAGAGTTGATTTAGATAGTCGTAGAATTCATTTTTATCATCCTCTAATGCGTCTTCGGTTGGTGCATACACTGAAAATATAGTTAAATTGGACCATTTACCTCTTAATCTTATGATGCAGATTCGTTCGTTTATTGGTTTAAAATCTAATAACTCCGGTTGTAGTCTTTCATGTATTACAAAGCCACATCCTCTTTCATGTCGAGTTTCATGTCCAGACCACAGTACTAATGACTTCTCCATATGTATTGTTCCAGACCCTGTCTATTTCATCTCCTGAATGGCAACTACATCATAGTTCAAGTTTTCTAGTTGTTTTATCTCTGTCGTGGCAATTCCAGATCTGTACCAACTTAGTACATTCCATGTTCCTAATAGAATATCCTTTGTCCGTAGCTTTTGTCGTTTGTTTTTATAATCTGTCCTATTCCTATGCAATAATATTCGTTTCGTAGCAATATTTTTTTTACTTGTATGGGTCTCTGGTCCGTAGCAAAACCTCCTTTTCGGAGGACCATGTTCTCCCTTCCACGTTCGCCCTGACTCTGCCTTCCATTAGGGTTGGTTACTCTAGTATCTCCATGGTTATCTCCAACAAGGTTGCTCAGGTTTCCGGGGTCCACCCGTGAGGTCAAGACCACACTTCGTGGAGGTGAAGATAGAAATTGAGTAGGAGAGACTAGAGATGCTAACTGAAACAGCATCTTATAATGCGAATCACTACTCCTTTGAACCATTGCAAAATGCAAAATGTCATATATTAAAAAATGCACTTTTCAGGAGACAAAAAAAAACTAAATAATATTTACTGAGTGAGTGGGGTTTTTCTTTAAATCAGAAGATATACTCAAAAACAAAGGACAGTACATAATGTATATCTTCTAATTTGGAGAAAAACACTACTCACACAGTAAACATTATTCAGTTTTTTGTCTCCTGTAAAGTGCATCTTGTAACATATGATATTTTGCATTAACGGCAACGATATGACTAATAAGTTTCTTTTCTTCTAAAATTTGTTTCACACTCTTTACTTTTTGCTAATAGACGAAAAAAGCGAAAATTAACCGTTTTTGACTTAATTTGTTAATAATTAATGTAGCCAAAAAAATCGATTGCAGGAAACATATAGCTTTTTGTGAGAGAGTACCATACTATTTAAAACAACTGTCGTTTGCCTTGGCGTTTCAGCAAACAGTGTACTTTTTTTGCTTATTTCCCTGGTCTATAAGAAAATATAAATAAAATGTAAATTCCCATAGCTCCCACCCACAGATTGAACACAATAGGGCGTGAGATACACTCAGCAAAGAATATAGACGCATTCTCTCAGACTCACAACTTCTTATTGTTCTTTAGCCTTAAGTAATCCAACTTTGGACATATGCCTTCCCCAAATCAATCCAGTGTCTCCTATTTTGCGCCACTTGCTTCCAGTTGTGTCCTCCGATCTTCTTAATTTCATCCGCCCATCTCATTTCTGCTCTCTTCTGCTTCTCTTTCCTAACCATGGTCTCCATTGTTATATTTCGTGGTTCCATCTCTTATAATTCAGTCGGGCATTGTGTCCTACGAAGCTCCATTTTAATTTGGCAGCATATTCTCCTGCGTCTTCTAATCCATTTGTTTGTTTATTGTCTATAAGTCTCACCCCGAGCATTGATCTTTACATCGCTCTTTGTGCTTTTATTATTTTATCCATATTAGACTTATTGAGTGTCCACGTCTGTGAACCATACGTGAGTATAGGGAGAATACACTGATCGTAAATTCTAGTTTTCAAATATTGTTCTATTTTAGTGCTTTTCAAGATCCAACTCAGTTTTCCAAATCCTGCCCACGCTAACCTTATTCTTCTGGTAATTTTGGCAGTTTGATTTTCTTTGTTAACTTTCATTACCTGTCCCAGGTAGATTGTATTCGCTTACTGTTTCTAAATTTAGGTCGTTCAACGTTATTGCTCTAATGTTCGTTATATTTGTCATTATTTTTGTTTTTTCCAAGTTCATCTAAGACCTACTTTTTCCGAAGCTTGAAATAGTTGCGCCATCATGGTCTGTAGTTCTTCGTAACTTGTAATGAACATTATCTTAAATGACTCAGTTTTCTTACATTAACATTTATTCCTTTATCTATCCAGTTAATGTCTTTGAATACGTCTTCCAGTCCAGTCCAAGTGTAAATAGCTTTGGTGAGATAACATCTCCCTGGCGAACTCTGTTGATTGGTATAGCTTTGGTTTTCGTATCTAATTGTATTTTCATTGTAGCTTTTTTGTAAATATTATGTATGTTTTCGGAATGCAGTGGGTACGAGAGAGGCTCTCTTTAGTATACAAGTGCTATTCCAACGATGTAGAGACGTGAACTGCGACATTTATGCGTGCTTCATTGACTACCATAAAGCGTTCGATACAGTAAAGCACGACAAGCTGATGGAGATACTAACCAATATTGGAATAAACACTTGTGATTTAAGAATTGTCAGCAATCTGTACTGGAATCAAACATCATCTATCCGGACAGAGGCAGGAGAATCCGACGACATCAAAATCAAACGTGGCGTCCGTCAGGGATGTATACTATCACCACTGCTGTTTAATATATACTCTGAGGAAATCTTTCAAGAAGCAGTGGGTGATGTTGAAGCCGGAATTCGAATCAACGGAGAATTAATCAATAACATTAGATACGCGGACGACACGGTAGTATTTGCTGACAGCTCTGAAGCCCTCCAGGAGTTAATGAACAGAATCACAGAGGTCAGTCAGAGATACGGACTTTCACTAAACACCAAGAAAACAAAATGCATGATGATCTCTAAGAAGGAACAGCAATTTGAACAAATCAGTGTAAACGGTCAACAAATAGAAAGAGTAAAAAACATACACCTACCTTGGTACGAACGTCAATGAAAATTGGGACCATTCCATAGAAATCAAATGTAGAATAGAGAAAGCAAGATCTGCATTTCAAAAAATGGCCAAGTTATTCAAATGTCATGATTTATCAATGCCCATAAAAATCAGGTTACTACGATGTTATATCTTTCCTATACTGTTGTACGGAGTTGAGTCATGGACTCTCACAGACGCCACCTGCAAGAAAATTGAGGCTTTTGAAATGTGGCTTTATCGTCGCATCCTGAAGATATCGTACACCGACCACGTTACTAATGAGGGTGTTCTGTTGAGAATGAAAAAAGAAAAAGAGCTGTTAACCACAATAAAAACAGCTAAAATCGAATACCTCGGTCACATCATGAGGAACAGCGAAAGATATGGACTGCTGCAACTAATCTTGCAGGGAAAAGTAGAAGGAAAACGGGGACCAGGAAGGCGAAGGATTTCCTGGCTGAAAAATCTACGAACGTGGTTCAATACAACAACCACAAATCTTTTTAGAGCAGCAGTGTGTAAAGTGCAGATTGCTATGATGGTCGCCAACATCCGAAACGGATAGGCACTACAAGAAGAAGAATGTATGAGCATTCTGTATCGGAAGTCTATCCTGCAGTTGTTCATAGCTCTCTCTATTGCCCAAAGTTCTATGGAGTCGAATGACTTTTCATAATCAACGAAACCAATGTATAAGTTCAAGTGATATTTATTGGCTTTCTCTATTAGAGTTCGGACTGTAAGATAATCCGTTGTACTGTAACTCTTTCGGAATCCTGCCTGCTCTACCGGTTGATAGCTATCGAGTTTCGACGTTAATCTGTTAGTTATTACTGTCTGCCAATACTCACGACAGTGGCCCTTAAATTTAAGAAAACAAATAATGTACT
Organism: Diabrotica balteata; assembly: GCA_918026665.1. Lineage (NCBI taxonomy): Eukaryota > Metazoa > Arthropoda > Insecta > Coleoptera > Chrysomelidae > Diabrotica > Diabrotica balteata. The sequence goes on along the minus strand of OU898280.1, from coordinate 69,876,100 downwards.
GGCTGATTATTGAGGAAACTAAAAGCCAATACGAACGAAGAAGAAGAATGTTTTGTTTTTTGGCAGTACCTAAGCCGAAAATATATGAAATAAGGATATATCAATGGGTAAAGCTTATCTTTAATCTTTTCTTAATATTCGGTTATAATATGATTGCTTGTGTCTAACAATGGATTAAAAAGGGATAAGCTCTGTGTACAACAGTATTGCTCATGTGATTTTACCCTAACTAATCACTTCTTTTGTCCCATGAAAGTTTTTTCTATAATCATAAGATACGATTTTCATTTCTTCAGTCCAGTGTGCAGTGTGGGTTATGTGTCCAGTGGCATTAGTTTTGTTTCGGACCCAGGGAAGCACTTCCTGAAAAGCTATACTTTAAAAAAAAATAATCTAAATTATATAATTGATAACTTTCTTCTTCTTTCTTCTTGTATGTAGGCTTTAAAGTCTGTTTCTTCTTCAATATTAGCTTTCTAAATTGTTTAAATTATCGAAACATCTGTTTCTTGGTCTGCCAATACTTCTTCGTCCATTTGGTGACTTCTCTCATGCTATTCTTACTATTCTATTCTCTGCCATTCTACTGATGTGTTCGTTCCACTCCAGGTCTTGTCTTCGCCGTGTATGCCAATATAGGTCTAATTGCAGCTTTATAGATTCTTGTTTTTGTGTATTGTCTTAGGTGTTTGTTTTTCCAGATTGCGTCATTAAGAGATCCCGCTGCTTTACTTGCTTTTAAGCTTTGTTGTCGTACTGCTTCTTTAAAATATCCGTAACTAGTTATAACTATTTCCAAATATCTAAACCTTGCTTCCTGCTTTATTATTTTCCTATCAATTTCGATTTTACGCCGTAGTGGGTATTTGGATGTTGGCATACATTTGGTTTTTTCTGCTGATATTATCATATTGTATTTCTTGGCTGTTGTATTGAAGATTGACTGATTGTTGTATTGGTTTTTTCTGCTGATATTATCATATTGTATTTCTTGGCTGTTGTATTGAAGATGTGTGTAAATCTTTGGAGCTCGTTTTCTGTCTCGGCGATTAATGTGGCGTCGTCTGCATAACATAATATTTGGATTTCTTTGTTCCCCATTCTGTAGCCATGACCTTTACGAACTGCTTGTATTATTTCGTGCATTATTATATTAATGAGAAGTGGGCTTAATGAGTCACCCTGTCTGACTCCGCTTTGTACTGGTAGATACTGTGTACGTTTTCCATTTATCTTTGCCTGTATTCGATTATGAAAGTAGATCTTTTTGATGGTTTGTGTAATATTGATTGGTATGTTTCTTTCATACAGTAGGCGTAAGATGTCTTCGACTTGGATGCGATCGAAAGCCTTTGTCAAGTCTATACAACATAGATGCTGTTTGTTTATTGTACTCCATGGCCTTTTCTGTGATTTGTCTTAGTACAAATACGGCGTCTATGGAGGATCTTCCTGATCTGAATCCTTATTGTTCATCTGATAAAGTTGTTAGTTTATTGATTTTGTTGGTTAGGACTTTTGCGGTAAGCTTAAGTGCGGTATTCAGTAGATTTATACCTCTATAATTGTTGGGTCTTCTGTATCTCCTTTCTTGAAAATTGGTATCATTATGCTGTTTCTCCATGCGTCTGGTATCTTGCAGTGCAATATTAGTTTTTGTATAAGTTTGGTCATCTATAAGGTTATACTTTCTCCTCCGTGTTTTAAAAGCCCGTTGGTTATTCCGTCTGGTCCTGGTGACTTGCCATTTTTGAGTCAATTTATGGCTGTTTCTACTTCCTGAAAACTGATTTCTATTTCGTGTCTTAATTCAGGTACTTTCTTGTGTTGATTAATATTTTCCTTTGCTTTAAACAGTTCCGTCAGGTATCTTTCCCATTCGTTTACTGGTACGTTATTGTATTCCTTCAATTCTGTTTCCATTTTTTTTGTAAACTGTGTCCAGTGTTCATTTTTGATTCTTTTTACCAACTGCTTTGTTTCATTTCGTATTCTTCTATAGTTGTCTAGGGATTCTGGGGTATTTGATGTTTTGTACTTTATGTAGGCCTCTGGTTTCTCTTTACATTTTTCTTTTATTTCTTTTCTGAACCATGGTGTATTATTGTTTCTTTTGTTCAGTATGACTTTGCGTTTTTCAAGAGCTTTTGTTGCTGCTTCTTCACTGTTGTTTTTAATTTTCTCCCAGCTCGCGTTTATATCTTGGATGTCGTCTATTTATTTTAGCTGTATCTTCTATGCTAGCTTCCTTTGGTACATTTCTATTGTAAAGTTGTTCCACAGTGATTCTACATTGAATTTTTTCTCGGTGATTTCCTGTAGAAAATTTTGTTTTGGTGTTATTTTCATTCTTATCTTTGCTAGTACTAGTTTGTGTTCACTCCTGCGTCTGCTGAGTTTAAAGTTCGGATATCTAGAATTTGATTTGGGTGGATTTTTCCATTAGTGACTATAAAATCAATCATAAATTTATACCCCTGAGTTTTTAAATGTATATTTATACTGGAGCTTATGGACGAAAAATGTATTATTAATTCTCAGTTCGTTAAAAGCAGAGATCAGCTATAAGTTCTCCATTTTAACTTATATTATAATTGATAACCTTAACTTATATTATAATTGATAACCAAATGTTTAAAATAATATTATCTACTAAACTTACGTTTTTTAAAACGTAAATAAATATTTTGTCTTACCTTTACACCTTCTTCTCTTAAGCAATCATAAACAACAGCATCTATTTCAGGATTGTTGTATACCGACACGTTGTGTCTTTGACGTTTTTCTAAAGCCATGCTGTAGGGAAACGGTTCCACCAGAACCAGATGGTGTCCACCAATTCCAAAACTTATAAGACCGTTTATGGTTGCATGCGCCTGGAGGAAATGGCCATAGATAATAATGACGTCTAAAGAACAAAAATCAAAAAAATAAAAGGTCATATGTTTTTAGTGTAAGAAGAGTAAGAGTAAGAACTCACAATTCCTGTCGTTGCCTTTGTGATACAAATGTCTTAATTTGGTAACTGCTTGGTTGGCATCTAAAGCATTATTGATAACAAAAACATTATCTGGACTTTCTTGGAAAGGAATTTTATTTGGTCTTGTAGGTTTCTGGAATTGCTCCCCAATCATTAGAAATAACATGTCATAGGGCAGAAAACTGTCGTTGTTGATAATTATATATTGCTCTTTTCTGAAATGTGTGGTGTAAATTAGCTAATTTCCGCCGGACTATGATCGTTTGAACATGTAGATTATGAATAATTTCCGCGAATTTATGAATTAATTACGGAATCGCTTTAAACTGATAGGAAAAAGAAGGCAAAGCGAAAAATTGTTTTACTTGTTATTTAACTCTAGATGCACCAGTATCTAGATCCTGATCAAAATCAAATACCAAAATATCAAAATATAGGCTCAGAAGACATCCCAGATATTATAACAGAGGAAATAAAATCAGCTCTCTCGGAGATGAAACAATAAATCACCTGGAGAAGATAGGATAGTCATTGAACAAATCAAAGAAGGAAGAGTAAAGTTAGTAAATATGTTGAAAAAGATGTTCAATGCTTGTTTGACAAGAGGTGTAACCCCCTCGCAGTGGCATAATGCAATAAAAACCATAATGCATACAAAATTTGACATTTCAGACCTAAAGAACTACAGACCTATTAGTTTGCTCTCCCATGCATACAAACTATTTATGAAGATAATAACAAAACGGCTTGTGAACAAACCGAATAGTTACCAACCTTGTGAACAGGCTAGGTTCTGCTCCAGATACGGACAAAATGATCATCTACAAGTTATAAAAACGCTAATAAAAAAGTGTACAGAGTATAACAAGCCTATCTTTCTTATATTCGTAGATTATGAAAAGGCGTTCGATACTATAGATGATCATAAAATGCTTCGAGCATTGACTGACTGCCGCATTGACTACCGATATATCGCCTTAATTAAAAGTATTTACGAAACTGGTACATCTTGTGTCCGTCTTCATGAAGATACCAAGAAGTTTCGAATAAAATGTGGAATTAGACAGGGTGATTTTATCTCCCCTAAATTGTTTACAGCTGTTCTTGAATATATGTTCAAGCAAATGGAACGAGAGGATAATATGGGAATTAATATAAATGGGGAAGATCTGAACCACCTAAGATTTGCCGATGATATCGTTTTAATATCTGATAGAGTTGATAAAGCTACAAAAATGCTGCACACGCTCTATAAAGTGCCAAAAACAATTGGTTTTAAAATTAACACCTCAAAGACAAAATTTATGACCAACCTTGTAGTCAGCGGCAAAATTCTGATTGAGAGCCATAGCATCGACCAAGTAAGCTTACAAAAATATTTAGTGCATGAGATTCGCTTAGGCCGAGATAATCAGACAACTAAAATACAAAGAAGGATATGTCTCACATGGGCTTTGAGCCTTTGATAGATTGAATAACATTTTCAAGTGTATTATCCCAGTTTGTTTAAAAAGAAAGGTTTTTAACCAATGCGTTTTACCGGTTGTTACATATAGTACAGAAACACTGACTCTGACAAAAAGAACAATAGAGAAAATAAGTGTTACACAACGCGCTATGGAAAGATCAATATTAGGTATTACCATCAAAGATAAAGTACCAAACCTAGAAAAAAGAAGAGCAGGAGTCAGAGATGCAGTTGAAAAAATAGCCATGGCTAAATGGGCTTGGCCAGACATGTTACCAGATTAACGGATGATAGATGGAACAAAAATATTCTGGAATGGCGACCAAGGCAAGAGGCATATCGAAGCAGAGGACGACCACCAACTAGACGAATGATATCAAGCGCATCACCACAGACTGGTTGTAAGAAGCTCAAGATAGAAATAGGTGAAACATTTTACGGGAGGCCTACGTTTAGCAGTGGACAAATATAGGCTAATTGATGATGATGACACCAGTGGCGGCTCGTGCCTTTAGAGACAAGGTCGGCAAGGTTTTTTGTTTCCTCAGATAGGTGTACTGTCTAATAAAAAGACTTCAATCATCATAGAAGAATATTTTTTTTTGTTTTTTGTTTGTTTTTTTTTTGTTTTTTCCTATAAATTTAGAACCTAAACATGTTTATAAATTATCTCTAGTCTACGTTGTTTGGAAGTAGCAAAATGGGTAAAATTAAAATTAAAAATGAGTAAAATTAAAAGTAAAATGGTACGTCATTGTAAAATTTATTAGAGTTTTGGAGAGATTTTAAAAGTTTTTTTTTTATTGACCTATTGCTTAACATTCTTTTTTGTTTCAATGGTGTTTCGGCAATACGCTTTGATTTTTTTGAGACAAGAGAAATCTCTTTCATTTGAGGCAAACGTTGGTGGTAATGAGAGAATGAATGACAATAATTTATTAATTTCGGAAACAGTTTGTTGTAATGAATTGCAATATATAAATTTGTACATATCTTGTAACTTATCCTACATTCCGAAAATATATGGATCAGCATATAAAACTTTTAATTCATTTTCTAATTTTATTTTATTTTATTTTATTAAGGAATGATGGATAATTTTTAATTAACCCGTCTAATAAATATCTTGGAAATTCTTTGGCGTAACTTTAAAATTTTGAATCATCAAAGAGGTCAAAAATTTGCAAATCTTCAAAATTTGAAAAACGAGTATCTATTTGCATAATAATGTTATCCAAAATTTCAAAATATACTCGTTTTCCGAGATCCGTTTCGGTGTCAGGCCTTTGTCTTTTTTTTTGGGGGGGTTCGGAAATATTAAGCGAGTCCAAAACGTCACTGCGTATATACGAGTACTATCATTACAAAAATCTCTGAGATTTGACACCAGTTTTGTTATTCTATTTTTGGAATGAATAATGTCCGTTAACTGATTTTGAACAACATTGAATATCAAATCGGTTTGGGTAAACACTTTAAAAAAAAACAGAGGGCTCTGCAGTGAGCTTAGCTTGATTCAAAATATGTTGTTTGACTTTAAACCAAGCATCAAATAGCTCTTTGGCCGATTCACCACCATCTCATTTTTGGCCACTGCTTCGGAACTGACGAACACGTAAAGAAGGGAGCATTGACTCTAGAAAGAGTAAATGTTCAGTATTAAATTGGCATGGTTTGTCAACTGTTCTACTTTCGTGACTGTAATCAATATTTTTTTTATCAAAAGGGAAGATTTCACATTTCTTGAAACCATTCTTCAAGACATCTTCGTTTGCTGCTTGTAAAGCACTTTCAATTAATGGTGCGAAATTAGCTCGTGTGACAGCCCTGGCTCCAGTCTTATTCAACCAATCTGAAACAAGTTTCTTCCAAGAAACTTAAACTTTCGTCCGTAAACGGACGAAATACTAAAACGTCTGCTGGTTGTAAAATATGAGTGGCATTGGGCAGCAATGAATACAAGATGATACCATTTTCCTTACAAAAAGTAGCAACTTCAAAGCTTATGTACGATCTATGTCCATTGACTAAAACACTTGTAAAGCCATTAATTCACTTTTAGATCTGCCTAATGACCAGCTAGGATTTAAGTTTCTACTAATTTCTGCAGGTATCCTTTCATATGGATAAATGATGCAAGGAGGTGCCATATTTCCACTACCTGTAAATGGTACCATTACCGTAATACATTTCTTATGAGTACCTCGAACCTGATACAGATCTTTAAATCCTTTGGGACCTATAACTAAAGAGGTTCCTGAGTTAGTTCGAAAATCCGATTCTCCCCATGGAGAATTCTGGAAGGATCTTTTAGCAGATCGCTATTTTCAGTTTCTTCCATTATATAAGTTTCCAAGTTCTGATGCCATTTACTAATTGCATGTTCAGTTACCAACCCTCTTGGTAAACCAAGAGCTTTAGGTTTCCGCAGTAAAATACTTGGTTGTCTCTTAAAAAAAGATCTAACCACTTTCTTCCAGGTCTTTCTTGAGTAAATGGACTTAGTCGTCGATCTTTTTTTATTACCTCTTGAACAGCATCAATTACTTGTCTTGGTTTACTCGGTATTCCTATTTTGGCCATTCCCTTCAATCAACAAACTAATAGGTTTTCTTCCTGCAAAACGGGAAAAGGGTTACGCACAAATCAATAGAAAATTCTATATAAATATACATGTTTACTAAAAAGATAGACCTACTAACATCTGAAGTTAGAATGGTTGGAGGACCCTTTCTAGCATCCAAAGATGTTTTTTCTTTTAATTTGTTCATAAATGTGACATGTGGAATGTTCTACTTCCTCTCAGTTTCCCGTATTTTTTATCCTTCATGAACTTCATTAATAGCATTGACCAAATCGTCTTTAGAATAATTTTTAGGTATCTAAAATAAATAATTTGATTACTGTACCAATTTATGACCATCATTTTGCTCCAGTAGCCGACCAATGGTCGGTTATTGGACAGATATTAGATTTACCTACGTATAAAAATTAAAGTCCCCTATTCGTACTACTAGCAACAGTCTATTTAACAAAACATTCGTGGATACAAATCCAAACCAGAAAGCGACCAGCTGGTCATCTAATGAAAAAGTTTTACAACAGTGACCCGTAAAGCGACCACCATAAATGAATCACTTAGTTACAGATATTCAGAAAATTAACAAGTTACCTGTATTTATTACAATTTTATAATGAGTAACATCACATTTCAACATTAAACAAGTTAAAACAACATTCGATATAATTAGATAAAAATTGCTCACCTTCATGGACATCTAGTTGCACGCTCATAGATTTAACTTATTGGCAGTATTACCAATTCGCTCCGAGGGTTAACAAAGTGTCAAAGCAAAATCGACTGACCTGCTCATGGTGGTGATTACTTGAAATTTTATCAGGACGCTTTTGTGAATCGTACAATGAACATATTCATTGTATCATGGATGTTGATCATGTATATATAACCTCACTTTCGCAGATTATGTTAATAAATCTTTATTAACGACAAAAAATATTTTTGTTGAACTATAAATGTCACTATAAATAAATAACTAATTAATTCTAAAAATTGTATCCGGATATTAACACTACAAAATCAAATATTTAAGTTTAACAAAATATTCCCATAAGACTCAATACTAAAACGTCCTCACAAATCTGACAGCGTGTCACGTGACTGTAAATAGAGGGGACACCCACGGAGCGAATACGCCAAAATTTCCACTTCCTTAAACTTGCTTTGAACAGATTTTGAATAAGTAAACGAAACCTCCCTACACATCTAAAGCCACGTAGTATACGTGGGCGGTGCAATAATTTCTGAACGTTCTAAGATTTTCTTAGTTTTAATATTTGTTTGAAGACAGGTCGGTAACTGGTGCATGGTCGTGGTCGGTTATTGGTGTATTCACCCTAGTTGATTTACACCATTGTTATTCTTTGTGCCTTATACGCCAACGTAATAAACCCAGAACGGTGAATAAATAACAATGATCCAAAAAATAGTACCTGTCTATTTTTGTAACTTTCCCAAGAACAAAATTGACATATGTTTTTAGACTTATCATGTCCATGTATCTTGCATCCATAAAATTCTTTTTTACCATAAATCCTTCTTTAATTTTATTTGATATTTTTTTGTGCGATAACCCATTTGGACATACCATGGTAATATTATTATATGTAACCTACAACAAGAATATTGTCAATCTATATTTAAAAAAACCTATCCTACAAAATCTTTTAAAAACAACAAATAATAAAAATTGTCAACTCAGATATATAGTGAACGGCTAAATTATGGAATCTTATTATTATTTCGAGAACCGTCGAGTTTTGAGGGAAATCCCGAAACAGGTCGACTTTTTTATAAAATACATGTCTTATAACGTACATGACGGAGTAGGGATGACGTCATCGGTGTGGGTGTAGTGACATAACCGTTAATTTTTTTAAATAGAAATTGGTATAATGCCACAACTTATTTGAAGGAAAATTTAATTCTCTATTTAGCATTACATCTTTAACTAAAATATTGTTTTAAGCGTATAAAAACAATTTTTTTTAATTTAAATTCAACTAATTTATTACAACTAATGATTTAATTCATAATGTACTTTAAAGTAACCAAATTATGCATAACAATTATTTTAAATTAAATGTTTGAAATGCCATCCATCGGTTCCTGCCATGACGTTCTGAAGTAAATACTTAAAAAAGCAAAAATAAGTCAAAATAATAATGGACACAAAAAGTTATCTCATAAACACTGAAACTTTTTGTCAAATGTTAATTCAAGCAAGTGATAGTGGCTGTAGTTACTGTAATATATATTGACACAAATGTTTTGATTTTGTGAATTGTCATCAGTTGTCAATTGTAATTTTTACTTTTGAATACTAACTTTAAATGAAACACAACGCATAAAAATATTCCTAACGGATGCGGAGATAAAAAAGAACACAGAACGAGGTATGCAATTTATTCGACTCAAAATATCCAGACAGACCTATCAGCCAATCAAAACAAAACAATCAATCCAAACGCCGTGCGTCCTAAAATTGAAGACAATGTGAAACTTGATATTTTATTAAATGTACCGGGTGGCCCAATAAGCCGATCTCTCGGCTATATATCAGAAACTATTCATGTTATAACTTTAGAAGAAAAAATTCCTTGGTAAAAGTGGTCACAGGTTACGCCCCCTAGCGGTTAACCCAGAAACTTGAAAGTTATTTCCAGCGATTTCTCTTGACCACTTTTACTAAGAAATTTTTTCTCCTAAAATTATAACATGCATAGTTTCTGATATATAGCCGAGAGATCGGCTTATTGGACCACCCGGTACATGACAATCCTCACAGTAGTTCAACACAAATGGGTGAATATGCTGGAGTTTTCCAACGATCGGTATTACGTATAATACCATCCCTACAAAATTCAACTACAACAGGAATTAAACAACGACGATCCCGATGGTTGGCTTCAATTTTCTGAAATTATACAGGAGTTATGTATCCGCAATCCACATTTCATTTTCATTCATTCATTTCATTAACCCTATAACGCCGAATTTTTAATGTATTCAAAAAAAATTTTTGTTTCTTATTACTTATTTTGCTATTATTAATTTACAGATTAAAAAAAAAACAGTTTTTTTTTTAAATATTAGGTGTTTTTTTGAAACGAAATCGCCACAAAAGTCCTTTGTTTAGAAATAACTCATGATTTAAATTTTAAAAAGTTTTGATTTTTTGCTTAATTTTACATACATAGTAATGCAAAATATCGATATAAAAGACATAATATGTTTGAAAAACATCAATTTATTATAAATTAAATACAAAAATAAAAGTTATTATGTAGTGTGGAAATGTATAAAACAGTTCTTTTCCTTTGTAATGCACAGGTGTACTTTAAATTTGGTGCACATATATACTGAAGCACTTTTACAATTGATATTTTTACACCTACCCCTATCTGTGACCATGGGCAAGTGATCAAGCCCATCTAGACGCATGTCTGCTACCAGAATACTTTTAGTGGCTGGACCTAGCTTCTTCTTTTTTGAAAATTCTGCATCTGTGCTGGTTTTTGATGGACGACCCCCTTTTTGATTGTTGGGTTCTTTTCCCTTCCAATAGCAGTGTCTCTGCAATGCTTATTTTGAATTCTTGGAGATTAACTATGTTTCTTTTAGGTACCTGTAAGGATTCGCAGTCTCTTCTGTAAATGAGCCAAGAGTTTACCACAGTAACATCTAAAAAGTGAAAAAACAATTTGTGATAGAACTTTTTAGATCTAATATGAATTCTGTAAAGAGCAATTAATCCATTAGGTCCACTCCACCCATAAATTGGTTATAGTATTTGACAATAGCTGGACAGGTAATTGTAATATTCTGTTTAGTCTTTTTGTCATATAGCTCGCATGTTTCAGTAGGTTCTGCAGACGAAAATGTTGATAGCAAATTGACTACCCGATTATCAACCCATTTTACTGCTCTGACTTCAATATTATCTACTAGAGTCAAGACTTCTTGGAAGGATCCTTTACCTTTTTTAGTAAATCTTTATCCTTGTTTAGAGGAACTCCCGATAAGCGATTTATCCTTACTGTTCCAAGGCAATAAATTTTCTTTTTTGCCAAATGCACCATCAGAGCTAGAGAGGTAAACCAATTATCGAAATATAGGAGATGATTTGCACCTATAGAAATATGAGTGGCTAATTGCAGTACCACAATGGAACTAGCTCCTAAATCTGGTTCTCCAGTTACTGGTTGGATTTTTTCAGAATATATAAAAAAATCATACATAATTCCTTTCTCATCACAAAGAGCAAATAATTTGTAACCCCATTTGTGTGGCTTGCTGGGTATATATTGTTTAATGCTAGATCTGCCTTTGAATGGTACTATCTGTTCATCAATACATAACATTTGAGGCTTTGGAATTTCTCTAAATTTCGCCTGTAAATGATTTATCGATGGCCTTATTTTGAATAGTTTGTCATATGTGGTATTATCTTCTGGTATTGTCGAATTATCGTTAAAATGGATTTTGGATTTTATTTCTTCTCACCGATCCCTGGTCATTACTTCCGATACAATTGGACAGTTTAACTTAGTTTTCCAATACAATCTTGAGTTGGATAGTTTTACCATGGACATTGCCAATAAGGACCCTAAAAATTGTTCCAATTCAGGAATTGACAATGACAGACTTTTATTGGGATTTTCTTGAATGGCATACAAGTTTGACTGCTCAACTATGTGCGTCAGAATATCTTCCGAAAAAAAAATTCTAAAATATTCCACAGGTCGTTTTACAACTCCAGACGGCTCTAGTTGACCTAACCATATAGGAAGTGGTTTAGCAGAATCTTTAGTTGACACATGTCGCCAAAGTGGATAGGTTTTACGACTCTTTGATTTTAATGTTTATGGTGCAGCTACTGTTTCTCCACTGGCTTCACTTTCTTCAGTACTATCGTCAGATTCATCTATAATAAAAAAAGAGTATAAATGAGTCATTTCAAACTATAATACAAAGAGACAAAGCAGTCAATACAAATGACTAGAAAATTATAAAAAGAACTATAAAAATAATTACCCAAATCCTCGAAATTAATATCAGAACCATCTACAGTATCTGTACTACTCTCATCCATTAAGGGAAGACGTTTTTTGTCATAAAACGCTGCACAATCCATAATTATTTTGATCAATCTAAAAAAATCCAAAAGACGAGAGTGGCAATTTCGTAACGCTTAAAATTTTCAATAAAAATACAGAAAAATAATTAATTTTAGCACATATTACCTTCGCCAAACGATAATCGTCCTTCTAGAAGTATGTAAAAAAATCCAACGTTCATATGCTGCTTGATTTCAATTTATAACAATAAACACTCCACAGTACACTATAACCTAACTTTTCATTAGTGCACTGTCAAACAGAAACATCTCACGTGAATGTGCCGCGCGAACGTAATCAAAACGGGTTTGCTATATTTTCACTGAAATGTAACAATACCGATCCCGTCGGCGTAGCCGTCCTACATGGGTTATTTTGTGCATAAGACCCATGGACGTATAAATAAAGATACGTCCATGATAAGACCAGTGTTTATCAAACGTTACGAAAACGTCACGCTCAGCGTTATAGGGTTAAGGTTGGTTTGGTGATGAAACATTATTAGGGTGGTAATAAATTAGTAAAACATGGGTGAAAAAATGTTACGTAGGTTAGTCCTGAATTTGACATTTATCGGGGACCAAATAGTTAAATGATAACATAAAAAAAGTGTTAAACCGTTTAAATGTTGTATTTGTTGTATCTTACCATTTGATTAGTAGTTTGTTTGAACAGTAAACTCTGTATAAATGACAAAGCTGTGTGACTGCAACCAACAATTACTATTTTTGTATTTATCACTTGCCGAGAAAGACTTGACAGATTAACCGTGGATACATATAAAGCAAATGGTTCTTTTTTGTCAGTTACTACGTCAGATGGAGCACATTCTAAAATAAAATAAATAAAAATGTAGTTTACATTAAAGAAATTTGTGAATAGATTATAATTAGGCTGTAATTTTTTTTTTAAATTATATTGTTCATTAATGAGGCAATTAATAACTTAACTGTTTAATAAAGAGAAAACAAGGGACTGGGTAATATAAAAATATAATGGTACAGGAATTAACATTGAAAATATACAAAACAAATACTAAAACTAATCTACAAAAAAAAAAAAAAATGAAAAAATAAATAAACGTTATTAAACAAAAATTGATAAAACAAAAATAACTATTGGATTTTCGATCGAACCTCCGAACAGTTAAACATATTAGCATTTAGCGATAACTGATATTTAATATTAGCTTGTTAGTTTGAACAAAATAACGAATTTTTTGATTCAAATGTAGAATTTTTTATATCTAAATTTAAACAAAGGTGCAATGTAAAAAGTGTAAGTTTGATTTTTTTATTTCATCTATAACAAATCAGGGGTAAACAACTACACTTGAGAGCAAAATAATCGACTCAAAAGTGATGTTTGAGATTACTTTTTTTGTTTCGATGTAAGAAGTATGGAAATAAAATAATAATAACTCTATTATTGAACTTACAAAAACCACTAGTGCATTATTTGGAAGACGCATTATAAAAACAATATGCAATACAAACAGAGTTTTCTAAATATTCATCATTGGAACTAACAAAACATGTTCCTCCAAAATGTCTCTGATGTTACGATCTGCCGTTAAATCTCCTACATGTCCTCCACCAAGCACGAAAATCAACGCGGTTTTCCCATCCATAAAACTGCTTGCAAAACACATACAAGAACCGCCTTCATGACACAATTTCCCGTATACAAAATTGAGAAAATCGCTCTCCTGGCCCTCCATAGACTCGACGTCTCTTGTCGTTGCCATGTAGACAGATCCTCCTATACCTGACTCCATTGATAGTCGTCCCAATCCAGATGTTCGCGAGCAAATTCAAATCGCCTTTGTTTCTGGGCTGCAGTTAGCTTGGAATCCATAGCTGCCCTTTTTGGTGTCAGGTTGGCTGCCCTTAATCTCCTTCTGAGTTTACAAACGGTGGTCAACACACCTCGAGCCTCACTAAGCTCTTCTTTGAGTTTAGCACCACTCAAATGTCGATCTCTCAGGGATTTCGATACAAGAAATCGATAATTTCTCTTCGTTTTTATTCGTTTACGGTCTCTTCCTTGTCGACGGATATAATAGAAGTATCTTGGTACCGACGATATACTCGGGACACAGCAGATTGGCTTAAATTTAGTCGATTTGACACGGCCCTCTGGCTCAGGCCTTCTCTCAATAATGCTACTGTTTGAGTTGCGTTGACGGATGTGGTATCCATTTATAAGGCAGTTGCAAACTTAATTGGCTAATGTATTAGTGGGTTGCTATGGAAATTGATGCGTACGATATTAACCGAACGCGTTAAGTCGGTGCATCGATTACAATGAGTCAAATTCTGACACCTCTCCACGTGTTGTATTATTTATTCGTAATGTAATCCAATTCACCAAAAAATGAGGATTAAACCCAATAATGAGGTTAATGATTTTACACTAAATATTTTTAAATTTACACTTTTTAGATTGAAACAGGAGACGTACTTTCACAAAATAATTCTGAATCGATTATTTTGCACTAGAAGTGTATTTTGCCGATTTGGCGTGAGGTTAATTACCAGTTCTTCCGATAATGAGCCATTATAATCACCAGGGTCGTATTCAGGATATTTAAACCAAGCATGGAAATGGATTCAGCAGCGGGAACTTGGAACATGGAAATTTCTCGTAATCTAATTGTAAATAAACCATCAAAATTATATTCTACAGTTCTTAATCAATCTACAAATAAATTTCCAAACAAAAAACAAACAATTCTTTTCCACTAACTCCCAAACTGTAATATTGAAGTTTACCCTAATGCAGTAACTTCTAAAGTGGATCCCAGAAAAATAAATTCTATTTCTAAAATTATAAATGATTGTATTTGTATCTTCTTTACCAGTGAACAGACAGTCAATGAGTTTCTAGCAAACGACAATGAAATTGTAGTAATTAATCAAGAACGTATTCAAGACTGAAGACTAATAACTCCGAATGAACGATTTATAATTTCCAACTCATGTCCAAGTATTCTGCACAGCGTTATAGAAAAACAACTGAAAAATTTAATCTAATAACTTCAATTGACTTTCTCACTATAGGAACTTCAAATCCAGAATTTAAGCATATCTTGAGTTTCCGACGATACACTTTTATAGGGCCAACTAACATAGTTGATCATAAAAAGCATCAAGCAGAGAAAGCTGGAATATTTCGGACATGTAATGAGAGGTCCCAAATATAGATTACTACAAAATATCATGCAAGGAAAAATAGCAGGCAAACGCAGTCCAGGACGAAGAAGAACCTCATGGTTGAAGAACTTGCGAGATTGGTATGGAGTAGATACAAGCATGCTATTTAGGGTGGCAGTGAATAAAATTAAAATAGCTATGATGGTAACCAACGTTCTGAAAGGACATGGTACATGAAGAAGAAGATTTAGATTAATTTACCATGAGGATAACAACTATTGAATTTTCTTTTCCATCGAAAAGCAATCTTGCTACTTATGCAAGCAGCAAGGCCATTTTGCATCTCAGTGTCCCAAGAAAAATAATCAGACTTCTTTAAACAACACCCAAAATATTGTTCATCTAAATTCTCTACAAGAAGTACAGCAATCAGCTCCGCTTTCGATAATTTCTTCTACACAATCTTCTACTATTGTGACTGAAACTACAGTACAACAATTAGCTCATTTTTAGCTAAAATCCTCTACACAATGCTCTCTTACTGAGGCTAAAATGTCTAAAATAATCATTACCTCTCAATCAAATGAGCATACATCGATAAGCTGCGACCTACCCAATGAGACTCAAATGGATACTTAAACAAGATACATCTTTATCCCAGCACCCCGAACAAAACCTATCTGAAATAATATCTCCCCCAATAAGAGATAACGAAAATGCCTTCTCTGAACCGAAGCCACGAATCAAAAAACCAAAAATTCAACAAGAAAACAACAGAAACTTAGTAGAAGATCTTACCAAATGCACCAGTCAATTCTTCAAAGAAAACATAGATTACACAGGAAGAACTTATTGACTTCATTGAAAATGCGCATGGTTCTACAGATCCTCTAAGTGTCACCAGAACTTACTCGGAAGATATCGAGAGATTAATAGACTTTCTTAAGAACATACATTAAGTCCAAGATATCTTAAATCCCGTTGTTCTAGAATTAAAAACAAAATTACAGAACAAATTTTAAGTAATACTTTTACCGATAAACCTAGCGACTCCTCTCCTCAGACTTATTAATTAAACTATTTTTAATTCTATTATTTAATGGAACCTAAATGGGTACCATATCCATTTAGAAGATCTTAAAATTTTTATAAATAAATTTCATATATGTTGGCAAGAATTCATCCTATGTTTGCAAGAAACTCATGTCAAAGGAAATTCGGGTCACAATCTTAACAACTTCGTGTCCAGACTACGATTAGGACATACCAAGATAACACATGATTTCCTACTACAGAAGTAACCCAAGCCTTTGTGTTGCGCGTGTGATAGTGATCTAACAGTACATCACTTAGTAGTGAAGTGTACTTTCTACGCATTTGAAAGACAATATGAACAGTTACCTATAACAATATGTATTATTATTACAAATTGTATTAATTACAATTGCAATCAAAATAGATCAGTATTTTTTGCGTGGAGAAGCTACAACCTAAAATAGTATTGTTACAGTGAAAAAAGTTGGGTTTATTATAATATTTGTATTTAATTTAAAATATCATTTTCTAATAGTTGTAAAAGGTTAGTATTAATTATCCTATTATTAATTTTTCAAAAGATTTGCTCTAAAAGCGATTATTTTGACTTAGGTTAGAACAATCTTTGAATACTAATTTATGTTAATACTGTACATTTTTGTACAGTGTCTACTGTACACCGAAGAATCTTTTCAATATATTTCTATTTCCTATGGTATATAATAAAACACCGAAAAAGTATTTTCAATCCTTTTCCATCGCAGGAATTTATAATAAACACATTTTAAAGTTTTTTTATTCATCACAGATGCGTATTTCCTTAGTATTATTTGATCTAAAGCCGCTTTAGGATATTTTGCTCGTCAAATAAATAAAATATTTTCGTTAATGTCGAGTTGGGCGAATGAATTTTAAAGATAATTAAATGACTCTTAGTGAGGCCGCTGTCAAAGGCTGTTGGTTTCAGTGTCAGTCCGAATCTAATTCGAAATCGTTTTTCCTTATTGTTTTTTTGTTCTCGGAAATAGTGAAGTTTGGTAGTATGTAGTAGTTGACTGCTAGGTAGGTAGGTATGACCACCACAGAAATATTTTGAACAGCTACTAATAAAATACGATGGGCGATTGTGGTAGCCAACATCTAAAGAGGATAGGCACTAGCAGAAGAAGCAGTTAAAGTGAAGTTGGGTTAGATATCTTGACGGGGTAAGAGGTTATATGTAATCTTCAAAAACAACTATCAATTTTGTTTGTGAAAAAAGTGAATTATACTCGAATGTAATGTATCGATTTAAATAAGAGTAATCACTGTTTCGTTTCGTACCGTCTCTCGCCTAAGGTATTTACACAGACAAAGACACAGAATTATAAACAATCAGAATGACCACTCTGCTTAAAAAAATAAGTATGCGCATCTCGTTCGCGCAGACAAAATCAGCCATGTTTTAAACGGAACTAGTGCTGTTCAGTGACATTTTATTTGGTGTGCATAGACAAATAAACCCGGTTTAATTTATTTACGGCAACTACAGACATAATATGTACTATTTTATTCGTACTTTTAGTTGAAGAATAAACTAACTGATTTCAAATGTACTAAATTATTAATCTCTAAAAATTTAAATTACAGTTCTGTCGTAGCTTGTCATAAATTTCTCAATTTGAGTCTATGTTTCCGTCTAACATATGGCGTTCGCGTGCTGACAAACTTCAAAGCATCAGAGAATGGACATTCTGATTGTTTATTATTCTGTGGCAAAGCTTGAGTGTTCATAAAGCCGAGTTTTGAAGATTGCGTCCCAGTGCTCAGCTTCCACCCTCATTTTGTTTGTTCCAAGTAATTCCAGACTACCTATTTACGCAGTTGTTTGTGTTGCAGTGAAATTGAGTCCAGTTCCAAACCCAGAAATTTTAAAGAAAAAAATATTTAGAGAAATTCAGGTAACTTCGTTGTTGAACTTTTAAAGTAAAAATAGACATTTTCCATCAATAATTGCTCTCATGACAAGTTAAGAAATTGTTATCATAATAAGTAAAATCATAAATGTTAGGGAGTGGCTAAGCTGTCACATTTCTTGACATTTGGTACATATCCAACCATAAACTAAATTTTATGCAAATTTCCATTTAAAAAGATATTTTACATTTGTAAGAATTTATTTCTGCTACAAAATATCGCCCATTAACAATTGTAAGTTCTTATAGTATATCCAACTTCTAAGAGTTTGTAAACCTATAGTAACATAGTAAGTTTGTTTTGTGTTATTTTGTATTATTATTTTTATTTGTAACTGTTTGTGGATAGACAGCAATAAATATTTAATTTTTTCCCTAAAAAAGAGTATTATTTCCTTTAACAAGTCTCTAACCCTTTTTTATATTCTTAAGGAAAGAGAATTCTATCTATCCACCCAGCAGGAAGATTCTTCTAAGCGGCGATCTTATTTTAAATAGCTTAAGAACCTTCTTGTATTGTGTTTGTCCAGGAGATTCATGTAAGTACCCCTTTTTGATTCATTTTTGTAGTTACCCCATTCAGTCCCATTGTAATTCACTTATCTGCGGTCCAGCTCTCCAAAAAACCCTAAGTAGCCGTTCGCAAATGTTTCGGTTTGTTTTGCTTTCCCCTTTCTCTAGCCCTGTAATTTCTGTCCCCAATTTTCAACCCCCTATAATGGTCCCAATGTCGTAGGCAGAATGATCCTTACAATACATAAAAGAAAAATATAAACTCTTCGTATTGGAAATAGAGTTGTATAGTCATCAAACCATTTGGGGTAGCTTGCCATGCAATGTCAAATGACAGCCTAACTGAACTAGTTTTATAGTACATATATAGGGTGTCGTTATTATAAAAGATATACAGAAAAAGGTATTTACAAACATTATAGGAAGCTATATTTTAAATTATAAAACTATTTTCGTCTTTACTGAGTGGAACCTGTTACTAGGGTAACTGGAACATGTTTTTTATATTGCGATATACTTTTATACATACTTTTAACATAAGATTTTATTTTATTTTTATTTTAAGGTCGTATATACACTATATAAAAAAAACGGGTGTGGCAGTCCAGTGGGACTGCCGGTAGAAGTTATACTTCTATACACGCGTTCGCCGTTAAAAATTTATATGGGAGTCAATCTGCACAATTATTACATATGTAATGCTATAGGTAAGAGAGAGCAGAAAGAGAGAAAGAATTAGTTACATAGGTATATGGTGCATCGTTTGCTGTATTATAAATATTATTAATCTTTAATAGGAGTATAGTAAATGAAGGATTGTATCAATGTTTTAATGAAAATATATATTTTTATATATGTATAAAAGGAGTTGAATTCAAAAAAAAATTTTACACATACTCTGCAGTAAAATTCATTGTTTATTTTGTTATTAATATAAAAATTACAATACAATAAATACACTGCAACATAATTCAATATAATAATACAATATAAATTAAAATATAATATTCATAAGTATTTAAAACTGCCAATACACAAAGCTTACTTTACGAAGATAAAAATAAAAAACCAACAACTCGGATTATGTTGTAAATTTTCATTTTATTTTAAAATTTAGCATTTTTGCGTATATTACATATACTTAAAAAAATTAACGTGAGGTTTTAAAATATTTTAAAAATAAAAAAGGAGATTCATAATTGGGATTCGAACTCACAACCACCAGCGTAACACTAACGGATTTTAAAATTGACAGTTCTCGGTCAAACAGTGATTATTTTGAAATACAAAAGCCTAAAATAATTATAAAAGTTTAATAAATAATACAAAACATATCACGTAAATAATAATATTTTTCCTCATAGTCCGGTTTTGTGCAGATCACAAATAATGTTTTATTAACATCAATTTTGTTTGTGTTGATTAGGTATTATTTGAGTTATACAATTTATACTTAAATACATTTATTATTCCAAATATTGTATATAAGTTCAAATTAAAAAGAGTGTAATATAATTATTTTATTTTTAAAATTCCTTTTTATTTTTAATTTTAAAAATCAACTTTTTTTTTCAAGCCGTTTTGGCAATAAAACATAACCATTTTTTTAATTATAAAATATTTTCATATCTACATTTATAAATAAGTACGTTTTCGTTGAATTGACATGCGATCTAGGTGTGTTCCGTTGATCGAGCAAAAAGACAATAGAGGGAATGTAAAGGTAGTGGGGGCAAACATATTGTTAGACAGGAAGTGCGATCTTTAGAGGCCACTTTAAACAAGGATAGAGAGTCTCTCTCCTTGTTTGACATCAAATTTAGTTGGGTTATGTTATTGTTTGTCCCCAATGACGTATAATATATAGACTCGGTGAACGCTTTAAAAAGTGTCCAAAACATGAATACCTTTGTTATTGTTTATTGTTTTGATACGAAGATGCACGAAGTTCATGATTTCTTACGAAGCATCACGAAGTTGATCTTGTGTTTGAAAACATCATGGACGTACTCCATTTTGTGTGACAAGCAAATTTTATTTTAAATTGTTGATAGTTATTTACTTACTATTTTAGTAAAATGCCATACTATTTTATCAAAATAATTATTTCTCTTATAGACGGGAACAAAAAGAAATCATAAATATTTAATTTTAATTAAAAAAATAATTATTGTCATTAACATATAAATGAGCACGCCGCTGTTGTGATAAACATACCTTCAATCTTGAGCCGAGATCTTTCGGACACTTGATTCTATAGCGAGAATAGGGGACTGCGTAGTCTATATATTATACGTCATTGTTTGTCCCAAATGTCACATGAAATCTTATTTATATTGAAGTTTTTTAACAATTGTGTCGCATTTTAGACTCTTATCATTAATAATTAATTAAAACTTTCTCGTCTAAGACACATTCTGAAAAATATTATATAGCTACTGTTGATAAGTGTCGCAAAATTTAAATTTCGCGCATTCGCATTTCCGGATATGTCCGCCATCAGAGGCCACTTTTTTGGTCTCCTTTTCATAAGGATTAGATTCCCTCTTTTGTCTTATTGCTCGATGGTTTCGTTTTTACACTTACACTGGCAGCATCGCGGCGTGAATTGAGACTCCAGTCGAACAAATGAATTAATTATAAAACATCGCGACGTTGTATTGAAATTTACACTGGTTAATTGCACATTAAAGGATTTGAGCTGTATTAAAAATCCTATGTTCCGTAATTTTTTTTCCAAATCTGTATATATATATATATATATATATATATATATATATATATATATATAACTATATATATATATATAATATTAAATATATATACAAAAGGAACATTTTTATTCTCGAGAGAGGATATCTCTTCCTCTCTCGAGAATAAAAATGAGATATATTTTCTCTATCTTCTGTCTCTCTCTTACTTATTATCTTACATATGTAATGTTTTCACAGATTCACTTTCATGCAAAAATGGTGCGATGATCTTTTACCTAGTGCAATTTGACAGAAACTGTTCACCAAGTTTTTCACAAAATTTGACTATTGTATTATTAATTGAATGGAAAATTGATATGAGTGCTAAAACTTATATGTAGCTAACTTCTATAAGATTGCTGTAAAATAAACATCATATGGACATACATTAAAATATATACTGTACCTTCGTTTTTTAAAAGACCAATATCAAATTCAGGCTGCATAATTGGTAATACTGGAAGCAAGTTTTGTATATTATTTACTAGTGGTCTCTCTCGATAAGCTTCAGAACTGTCGTAAGGCGAATGCCTGTAAAACAGTATTGAATAATCGCACAATCGGTGTATGTCTCTCAGAAAAAATTTATCATGTCTTTGAAAAATCGGAGATATCACAAAAATTTCAATGATGCCATGACTTCCTGGAGAAAATGAGCTTGCATGCACTTCGCTTAGTTTATAGTGGGAAGTTAAATAATCCAGATCAATTTCTTCTGATACAACTAAAAAATTAAAAATAGTCGTAATTACTCGTGGGTGCCACGAATGTGTCAAAATAAGAATACAAAAAAGTGAGAGGTTCATAATAGATATGAAAATATTTTTAAACTCTACCTTCCTTGAAATATTTCGGTAATTATTTATATGAAGAGCTATATTAACCCTAGAACAACAACGTGGAGCCGCCGATGACCGGTGAAAAATGACTATAAGTCATTTTTCACCGCTATCAGAGTCTAGAGCCTGACCCATGATACAATTATACAATGAAAGGAAGATATGATACGTAGCGTTCCTAATTTCGTTAGGGTTTGCGCATGACGTCAGGTGGTGAGAAGATCTTTTAAATTTCTAATGTATTGCTAATGCATTCCTATTGTATTGCTAGGCTACATGGTTTAAGGATTTAAGCTTTTAATATCAAATCAAAAACTTTATAGAGATGCTGTTTTGCTTAGTGTGATTAAATATAATTATTGAGAATATGTTTAATATCAGAAATCAATCAAAAACATGATTTTTTATTATTAGGCAACATACATGTAATATAATATACTAATACTCGTACTTAGCTACTTTGAAATAAAGTTAATAATTAAATTGTAATGTGTTACGTGATAAAAAATGTGAAAGCCGCGGTAGTAATGAAGCCTATTAGTTATATTTTATCAGATCAAGATCTCTTATACATTACTTTTATATTTAATGGTCACACAGCTTAAGTAGTATTCAAATCTAAAGATGAATATAATATGTATTTATCTATACATTTTACTGAATAATAAGAAAACATTAAAGCATATAAATTATTCATTAAACATTTGAGGGAAAAGGTGTTTTGATAATAATAATAATAATATTTTCCGCAAATCGCCAGGAAATTTTGACATTCCTGTCAAAATTTTTTGAAGAAAAAGTCAGGACTTCCTTACTGTAAGGAAATGATATTTCCGTACAGTTGTTAGTGTTCTACCACAGAATAATAAACAAACAGAATACCCACTCTCCACGGAAAATTAAGTACGCGCATCTCCTCGGCGCAGACGTTCCGCCATGTTTTAGGAGGATTTTAAAGAAATTAGTGTTGTTTATGTGGTGTGCATGGAAAAATTAACCAGGTTTATTTGACTTACGGCGATCATAGACATACTATACAATTATATTAACATTGTTAAATATAATAACATAAATATAATATAATTAAACATAAATATAAACAATTACATAACCACACAAATCATATGTCTGTGTCCTCCTAAAACATGGCGCGCGTGCTGAAAAACTTCAAAGGCGGCATCTGAGAGTGTCCCTTCTGATTGTTTATTATTCTGTGGTTCTACCATCGAGCAATAAGACAAAAGAGGGAATCTAATCGTTATAAAAAGGAGACCAAAAAAGTGGCCTCTGATGGCGGACACATCCGGAAATGCAAAGGCGCTAAATTTAAATTTTCCAACATTTGTTAACAATAGCTATAAAATATTTTTCAGACTAGAAAGTTTTAATTAAATATTAACGATAATAGTCTAAAAAGTGACATAATTGGTAAAAAACTTCAATATAAATAAAATTTCATGTGACAGTTGGGACAAACAATAACATAACCAAACTAAATTTGACTTCTTAAACAAGGAAAGAGACTGTCTATCCTTGTCTAAAGTGGCCTCTCAAGATGGCACTTCCTGTCTATCAATATGTTTACCCCTTCTACCTTTACATTCCCTCTTTTGTCTTATTGCTCGATGGGTTCTACATACATAAGCGTCAAGTTTGACAATTCAACCTCAATACGTTTCCATAGTAACCCAAGTAATTTTATTAGGAATTTCAAAGCACCATTTATTTGGGAATAAAATTATCGCGTTTTTTTTTAAATCAATCAATATCTGTCGAATTTTAAACGATTTGCGGAAAAATAGTATGTTTACCTCGTAGGAAAAGCCACATTCCTGGACTCTGTGTTGCTAAGTCGAGGCGCAAGCCGATCTTCACACTCGTCCAGGAATGTTAAGCTTTTCCTACCCGGTAAACAATGTACTATTATTTAGAAACTTACATAGATTACAAGCAACAAAAAACATATTAAATACTAGGTAAACATAAAACTTACTAAAGTAGAGCTACTATAAAAGTAGCACCCCTTGTGTGTGAGACTTAAAAATATATATTCAAACAAAGAAATATTTAACAATAATATACATATAAATAGTAAGATACATATGCGTACTTTCATTAAATATATTAATTTTAATTATAACATGTGACACAACTGTGAGTACACAAATGTAAGTACGTGATATTAATAGCAGTAAATTCAATTTGTAGTTTTTAATCAAAGTTTATTTAGATATTTATTATTTATTACTATTATCCATAAATTAGTTCTTCATAGAATTGTGTTGTTTTGTTTTTAATCCATTGTCTAATTTCTTATTTATAACTCTGGTGGACAATTGTAAAATTTGGGCCCTATGTAACCAACATTTTTCTTGAGTATGGATTTATTATATTTAGGTAAAATTCCATTATTCCTTGAATATCGAGTTTGTTGGGCATGATTGTCCAAGTTTATTATTATCTTTTTTTCTTGTATATGCATGGGTTAGGGCTTTGTTACAGAATAATTACGTACAGTTAAAAATCGACTTTTAATATATAAAAGCTCACTAGAATATCTTAAATTTTTTAATTTTTTCCATAAACAATTCTAATTAGCCACTTCTGAAAAATGTTTATAGAATGCAAGTAATTATTGAATATTCCACCCCATCCTAAAAGAGCATAGGTAAGTTGAGATTGTATAAGTACAAAATAGAGAATTCTTAAATCAGTTATTCCTAAAAATTGCTTTAAAAATTTAAATCTTGATAATAGCCCTCTTAATGTAACTAATATATTATTTGCTCGAGAATTCTAACGTAAATGTTTATCAATTATTATACCTAGATATTTAATCTGATATATATATGGAATTTCATTTTTTGCAATGACTTTTAATGAGTCATGCATGAGTAAAAGATTTGGGAGGTTATATACATACGATGTAAATGGCACATATTTTGTTTTATCTACATTTACAGTGAGCTTATTAAACTGAATCTATTCCTGAATTGTACCAAAGTCTGTTTCGGCTTTTGTGCCAACTGCAAAGCTTATTATCTTACCTGTAATATTCAGTCTGAATAGATCATTGCTGTAGATATTGAAGAGAATTATTCCTAAGACTGTTCCCTGCGGGACTCCATAGGATATCATTCTTTCTATACTAATTTCTCCATCTATATAAACATGTTGTTGCCTCTATAGAAGATAACTTTCTAGGATATTATATGCAAACCCTCTAATACCATATTTTTTAAGTTTAATTAGCAATATTTTATGTGCAACAGTGTCAAATACCTTTGATAAATCTACACATATACAAAGAGCTGGATGTATACTAATATTCAGATTGTATCTGTGAGATTAGATATACCATCGTTTTTGTTAAATGTTTCTGAATTGTATATTAATCTATAACCCTCAATTTGACATAAATCCAAATCATTTTGTTTAAAAGTTTCTGTTAAAATTACACAATGGAAATCTGTTACATTCAGATAAAATAAATTACAAAGTCATCAAAATTTTTTTGACAGCTTCTTATATTCATATACATTATATTGAGAGGTTGTATTAAATTATTAATTAAGGCATTAGGTTTGTGATTGATTCTACTATGTATGATTTTTTATCAACTCCTTCATATTTTTAAATAAATGCATCCATATTTAGTGAATTAATTTTAATAGTTAAATAAAAATTTTAAAATCTGTTAATATGAAAAATAGAAATATTTTTCAAACAAATTATGTGTAATGCCAAGCCTTACGTGGGAAAAGTCTTTGAAGTCTGTTGTTCACAATATTCAATTCCAACACAATATGTACCTACTGCATCTTATAAGTGATATATATATATATATATATATATATATATATATATATATATATATATATATATATATATATATATATATATATATATATATATATATATATATATATATATATATATATATATATATATATATATATATATATATATATATATGAAACCAATAGAAATTGCACCATAGATAACTGGTTCACTTCGTATCAAATATAGAAAGTGTTAAGAAAAAAAGGCTTTACTGTAGTGGAAACGCTTAGGAAAAACAAGCCAGAAATACCACAACTAATTGAAACACAAGGGAAACAAGTTTCATCATCTCTATTTGCTTTTGATGAGAAAAACACTTAGTGTCATTCGTTCTAAAAAAACAATAAAAAAATAAAAACGTCATTCTTTTATCGTCTAGCATACTCAATATGATGTACATGAAGAATCGAAAAAGCCAGAGATAATCTTCTTCTACAATAGTACAAAAGGTGGTGTAGATACGTTTCATCAACTCTGCCATTTAACAACAGTCGCCAGAAAAACTTGCAGATGGCCATTGCGAACTTTCTATGGCATGTTGAATATTGCAGGAGTCAACAATTACGTTATATATAAACTAAATGTTAATAAACCACTGGCTCGATAAAACTTTCCAAAGGAACTGTCGTTCATTATGATTTAACATTGTTTAAAAGAACGAATGTATAATAATCACTTGCCAAGACAAATCCGCAGCAGTATCAAAGACATTTTAAATTGTAAAGATGAAGAAATAATAAAACAAAAGCTCCAAGGTTCAATGGGTGGCTGTGACTTTTGCCCAAGAAGCAAAAACCGAAAAGCGCGCGATAAAGGTAAGCACTGCCCGAAAATGGTCTGCGCCGAACACCGCCTGTGCATTTGCAGTGACTGCAAGTAAATTACTTTTTGTTTATAAAAGTGTATCCTTTGGTTTGTTATGTGTCATTAGATATAAAAAAATGTTCAGTTGTTGCATTTTGTCAAAAAACTATCGCAAATATTTTTTTATACTTTTATACAGTACCACAGTTTTATTTTAAGTTTCTCAATATGCTACTTATGAAAAAACATTTTTGAATAAAATTAATGAATATATATGTTTATAACCAAAAATAAAAATACTTTATTTCAAAAATAATGTACTTTTGTTATGCTTTACGGCCAGTTTACTTTCACGTTGTTGTTCTAGAGTTAAGTATCGATAAAACATTTTATTCATTTTAAATTGCAGATCTCTGGGAAGAATTCTGGCAAACACAAATCATTTACACTGACAAAGTCTCATATTTGACGACTTTCTGTATCTAATAATTCTTTTGTGTACATAAGTTTAATCAAGGCCTTCAACAAAACTCATAGACCGATCGAGGTTTTTTAATTCTAACAAGTGATTTTCTTCAGTATCTTTTTTTCTGATTTTTACTTCAATAATATATAACCATTTTTTTTATTATTTTCCCTTTATAACCAAAATATCCATACGTGTCAGAACGGAAATTAATTGCTGCCATCTTGTTCTAATGTGAAATTGGTAGATGGGGTCAATAAAAACGGGCTCTTAGAGAACTACCTTTCAATTACTCGAGCTTTCAATTGTAGTTACAATTATTTTCAAGAGCTAAAATAAAAATACAAATCATCTAATAAAGTAAAAATTTTAGCTCCTGAAAATAATTGTAACCACAAATGAAAGCTCGAGTAAGTAAAAAGTAATTCTCTAAATTGAAATATCCAATTTTAATAGTTCTGTAACAATAAAATACTGAAAACTTTGTTTTCAAACTTCCACAAAATTTATTTTTGGCATGCATTTACACTTTATAGTCTCTAATAAAATAGGTTGAGGAGGGGAGAACTGTTAGTCTCAAGTTAGTTATTCAGAATTATATCTTAAAACAAATATTATAAAAACAAACATGACTTCTCCATATTTCATAAACCTACCCATACTGATACGACTATACACAATTCATCATCCCATCCAACACAGCATAAACTGGCAGCCTATCATAGTATGTTACATAGATTAACAGAAATTCCGATGTCAAAATACAATACTTTGAGACAAAATTAAATATCATCAAGAAAATAGCAGTAAACAACGGATACAACGAACAAACAATTAATACAATGTTAAATCAAAAACTACACAAGAAAACCCTGAAATTAGTATTTCCACCACCACAGAAAAAACCCAGTACCTTCTGTTCGATTACATATACAGGCAAAATATCAATAAAAATAGCCAAACACATAAACAAGAACGGAATAATACCAGCTTTCCGAACACATAACAACCTAGGCAAATATATCAAAAACAACAAGAGCCAAAATAAAAGACACTTACACAGTGGTGTGTACAAATTTAAATGTGTCGACTGCCCAAAAACTTACATCGGTCAAACTGGTAGAAACTTTAATAAACGAATAGCAGAACATAAAAGGGCTTTCAGTAATAGAAAAACAGATTCAACATACGCACTTCACCTTCTAGTTCACAATCATTCTTTTAATGACGAATTTAAAATTCTTCACATTCAAAATAAAGGCTGACCAACTTGAGACAAACAGTTCTTCCCTCCTCAACCTATTTCATTAGAGACTATAAAGTGTAAACGCATGCCACAAATAGATCACTTGAGAAAGGCAATCAGCCGAAACAGCTGTAGTGATAAGAAGTTAAAATAAATTTTGTGAAAGTTTAAAAACAAACTTTTCAGTGTTTTATTGTTACATAAAATGAATTTCCATCAAGTTGCGGTCGAATCCATAAATTATTTAATAGTTCTATTAGGTTAAGTAAAAGCTATTAGTTGGACTCAGATATAATTTAGGTAGACCCAATTTTTGAATATTAATTTATTTAAATACTTACTGGCAATTCCTACGACTTCTTTATCACATAACATAACAAACGAAGAATATAAACTCTTCGTATTGGAAATAGAATTTTCATACAGTTGTACAGCCATCAAACCATTAGAAATTGTCGAGCATAACTGTTTTATTTGTTTCTCGTGAACATTTGAAGCAAGCTGAAACATTTTTGACAAATATTTTTTATCTATTTTTTTTCTCGTAGTGATTTTCTTTGGCTATTTCAATCGTTACACTACATAAATAAAACAACAATAACTAAACATAGCTATATGAACTAATGAAAATTAATTTTAACTTCGCGAATTTAAACAAAATGTTTAATAATATATCAGCAACCACATTATAATGGAGTTTAGATTGTTTAAAATCAGGGTTTAAATTTAGTCTTCAAGAATAACAATAAGAATACTAGGCAGTTGACATAAGTCGCTGTGATCCAATTTAACTCCTTACTTATCCTGGGAAGTGTTGTCGTTCACCTACGGCAGCGACCATTACCCCATAAAAATCTGCAATACTAACACCCTACCGGACATCTTTGTCTTAAAATGGAAAACAGAAAAGGCTGATTGGGTGAGATTTTCAACATATATTGATAATTCTGTGAAGAAATCTGTGAAATAAATTACTGTGGTATCGATAGAATAATCACCATAACGACTAGAAGAATAACATTTCATGTTGCCATCTTGCCAGGATGATTTTGACATATTTCCTTTACCGAAAATCCAAGTTTCATCTAAAAATACAACTTGCCTCGAAATATCAGACGTTTTATTGGTCATGTATTTTCTTAAAAAATGCCACCGTTTTAAAACAACATTAGAGAATTCAGACAATACTTGTCTATTATTTGTCTTTTATATCGAAAACCTAAATATTTCAGCACTCTCCACAAACTTGTTAAACTAATATCACACAGTTCCTTGTCTTTTATTTTTTGTAACACAGCACTAACTGTTACATGTTGTTTGACTTTATACGATTTAAATATAATATTTTTAATGGCAAATTTAATTGACTGGTGCAAATCTAAAGTTTTTGGATGTCGACGATTTCTTTTACTTACTTTACTTATTTCATCCTCACTTATGTTAATAATTCTTCGGAATGCCCTCTCTGAGATACCGGAAGTATCGCATGTGCGTTTTTGAAGTGTCAACACAGATGTCAATGGACCCCTATTATTTTTTTTCACATTGAAATAACTTTCGACTTTTAGAACTAAACGCCGTTCTTCTGGAGATAACACTACGTTTCGACTGTATTTTATTTTCTTCCAAATTACTCATTTTGGTTTAAAGTATCGCTTTACTACACTACTATAAAAAATAGGTACTTATAGACAACTACTACACCCTAAAAAGGAAGAGAGTTGTACAACACAAATTATTGAACAGCCAATGCTAAACAGGCATAAACACTGCATTTATTGTGATTGCAAAATCCGTTCGCATGTTTTAAATAAGATTTTTGCTGATTATGTATTTTGTTAGATTATTATATATTACCATTACAACCCACGACCATCAAATAATTTTTAACGATAAACAGAAGGGATATATAATGACGTTTGAATTTGATATACTTTGTCGATGACAGTGTCGTTAACAGCATGAATCATTTTTAATGATTGTGTGGATTTAAGAAATACATTATTAAACAAATTGTTAAATTGTGTATAAAGGAGATTACAATTATTATGACACATGGTATTTACTCCTTATTTTTCAAATAATATGTTCTTGTAAATGTATAACTTTGATTATTGTGTAAACCTACATTATACGATACGTCAGAGCAGTTCTAATAAAATGAACATGTAATAAATTCACTGTTTAAATAAATAATCCGTATTCATACTATTGCAATGGACTACCTAAGTCTGACGTCACAATTGGCGGGGCTTAGAAGACCTTTCCAAACAAATCTCGTTTACATGTGTTTCTCTCATAAGACGCCCATAAGACGTTGGAAAAGTTGATTTTTTAATATTTAAAAGAATAAATATGGATTTTAGCTTCCATATATCCATTCTGTGCGATTGGTTTTATAAGTTGTTCGTGAATTTGTAAGGTAAGAGTATCAAGGTATTAAGATATTTACCGTCAAATTTCATATTTTGAGGTTATATTGTATTAGATTAATACCACTTAATACTTTAATTATTTTTTTCTTTATTTCAATGTTTTTTGTTGCTATTTTATCAGGGTAATTTTATAATATAAATCATTGAATTTATTTACGAAATTGAAAAATATTTAAATTAATGTTTTATTCTTTTTAGGTGTCAGTGATTCCAAAGGTGATTCTATCCAGTAAAAGACTAAAGATATTCGTTTTCTCCTAGTTTAAGTAGTGAATAAGGACTTTTAGTTGTAATTTAACATTCTGTGAAAACCTTTCTATTAAATTGCCATAGTGAGTACTTAAAGAATGTGTAAATTTATATAAATTTTATAACATTAATAAACTTTTCAAAAAGTAAATAGGGTTTCATCAAGTATATACAAGGGTTTGCGCTGGGAAAAAACACAGAATGAATTTAAAAAATATATTTAATATACCAAAAATTTAAATAATTTATTATTGTTGTAAACAATGTAATTATCTTCTCTACACAAGAAGCAACTGCAGTAACATAGCAGTAGGTAGATTTTAAAATTATATCCGTGGTTTGAAAACAATTTGGAATAAGTGACAATCATATTTCATGTTAAAAGAGATCAAATGGTAAAATTTAATTAAAAATATTAGGCGATTCGACTCTGAACATAGTACCTAATACGTGTTTTAAAATCGAGCTCTTAAATTGAATTTAAAAAGTAGTGAAATACTAAAAATATTTTCATTAATTAGTGATCCAGCAGTGAAATATCCAACATAAATACAATAGAGATAGTAAGTTACTTTAATCATAGGAGTTTTTACTACATATTATCAAATATTATTTCGGATAACCTACAAAATCTAGGACAGGTATTTATACCAAACCTGTTCTACTATAGACTAAGAAGGTTGTTTGCCAGGATCGTACTCCATTTACCAATGATAATTAAAAATGGATAGTTCTATTCAATCCGAAATTCCTGCAACTACTAATACACCAAACAGCACATTATCATATCAATTTAATGGATCACGTACATATTCTTCCGTAACAAATCAAACACCACAATCCAATATATTTCCATCAAGAAAACAAGCAATTATTTTTGATTCAGTTGAAAATACCAAACTAGATGATTACTTGTTCGCTCCGAGTCGTCTGATAGAACCAACCCAGATCATCTTCTGTTCGAAATTATCAAATAATAGAGTATGTATTTATTTAGCAAACGAAAAACTAGCTGAGGATTTTATAAACAGAAATGAAAAAATTCAAATAGGCCAGCAGCTTTTACAACCTCGTAGACTAATTAGCCCCAGTCAGCGATTAGTATTGTCCAATGTCTGTCCCTCAATCTCACACTCAGCCCTAGTATCAGCATTAAAATCACATGGATTAAATCTTCTGTCACCTTTAACATTTTTAAGAATAGGCACATCAACACCACAATTCCAGCATATTTTGAGTTTCAGACGTCAAATATACTTATCTCCACTAAATAACCAGTTCTTATCTGATTCTTTTCTTATCACACATGAGGAAACGACATACAGGATTTTCCTTTCATTAGATAACCAAGCTTGCCAAACATGTAAACAAAACAACCACTTAACAAAAAATTGTCCAATGTCTACTGCGATTACAACAGATAATTCAACATCAAATAATGCAGTTCCAAATATAGACCCAATTGAAAATACAACTAATCTATCAACTCAAAAAACCCAGACAAACACTAAACAACAACAATCAAAAGAAGAAAGCACACAACAAGAATTCCAACCACAAACTACCCAACAAGAAAAACTACACATGCAACCAGCCAAAGAAGATTTAGAAACAACAAACGAGCCAAAAATAGATCTAGAAAATAAGACAACGCATATAAACACAGGCAAAGCACAAAACAAACGCACAATCTCCCAAATCTCTCCACCAGCTACTACATCTAAAGAGGAACCTACCTTTATTACACCAAAATATAAAGAGAAGAAAGTAAAATCAGATCAAAATGTCAAACCACAAAAAACACTAGAAGAAATGCTAAGATACTGTAAAACTTTATTTGAGAACCCAAATTCTAACTACCCTATAACGTACGAACAGTTATTAGACTTTATTGAAAATTGTGAGAACTCATCAGACCCGTTAAGTATCGCCAAAATGTATATAGAAGAAACAGCAGAGGTCACAGATCTATTAACTAATATATATCCTTACCTAAAGGACCTACAAATTAAAGTCAAATGCACTCGAATAAAAAATAAAATATTAAAACAAATCAACTTAGACATCCAAACAGACTTAGAAAGCGACACATCAACAGAAAATTAATAACACATCATTTTCAACTCTCTAATTCAATGGAACATAAATGGGTATTATACCCATTTAGAAATGTTAAAATTATTAATTTCAAAACATAAGCCTAGTCTGATATGTTTACAAGAAACCCACTTCAAAAACAACAAAGCTCATGACTTAAAGAATTTCAATTGTTTTTTTAGAAATCGAAAAAATTCGAAAATTGCAAGCGGAGAAGTAGCAATCTACATAAAAGATAGCTTTGACGCTAAACCAATAAAACTTAGAACAACTATCGAAGCAATTGGAATTAGAGTCACAGACACAATTTCTTTTTCAATTTGCAATATTTACATTCCCCCCAATAAAGAACCCGATTCAAAAGAAATTTCAAACCTATTAAATCAACTACCTGCTCCACGGATAATAATTGGAGATTTCAATGCACATAATCCGTTATGGGGTTCAACAAAACTAACATCTCTAGGTCGAAAAATAGAAAAAATAATAGAAGAAATCAATCTAAATATTCTTAACGACGGACAACATACGCGCTTTGAAATAAGAACAGGTGAAGGCTCTAGTATAGATCTAAGTATTTGCGAACCATCAATTACACATACTCTTACATGGGATGTGTTACCAGATCTATATGATAGTGATCACTACCCTATCATAATAAGCAATGAACTACAATCAACTACCCCGCAACAACTAAAATGGAATTTAAAAGGCGCAAATTGGATAGAATTTCAAAATTACGTTGAAAACAACCTGCAAAATCTAAATAACAATGTAGATATAGACAAAACAATATACTCTCTGACAAATGTAATCACAGAATCAGCAAAAAAGTACGTTGGAATAATTAAGTACGATTACAAACATCAGTCGGTACCTTGGTGGAATCATGACTGCAAAGAAGCATTAAAACAATCGAAACAAGCTTTTAATAAATTCAAACGACACAAAAAATTAAGAGCAGTCGCTAGGTATACCATTAAAAAAGCCAAACGTGACTCTTGGAGGGAATATGTTACCACAATACATAGTTCAACTCCTATAACTGCTATATGGAAAAAAGTCAACAAAATGTCTTGTTCCAAACCCCATAAATCAATCAACTTTCTAACTCAAAATAACACTATTTATAAAAGCCCAGAAGAAGTATCCAATATACTAGCATCTACTTATGAATATAACTCAAGTAACTTAAATTATACTTCCAATTTCTTAAAAATCAAAATAAAAGAAGAAAAAAATCCTATAAAATATTTCGATCAAAATAATAACGATCTAAATATACCAATAACAGAGGAAGAATTAGAAAATGTATTTCAAAATTGTAAGAACACTTGTCCTGGACCCGACAATATACCGCTTATATTCCTAAAAAATTTAGGCCCTCAATCTAAAAAATATCTACTCAAAATCTACAATATAATCCTATCCAGAAACGTATTTCCTAAATCATGGAAAAATTCAATCATAATACCTATTCTAAAACCAACTAAACCAAAATCAGATCCACAATCATATCGACCGATATCACTCACATGTAGCATAGGTAAAATATTAGAAAAGATAATAAACAATAGGCTTATGTGGTATCTAGAATCAAACAACTTAATTATTCCAGAACAATGTGGTTTCCGAAAACGTCGCTCAACTTTAGACAACCTCGTTGACTTAGAATCAGAAATCCACGAAGCATTTGCAATAAAACAACATTGTGTTGGAATATTTTTTGATATAACCAAAGCATATGATACAGTTTGGAAATATTCAATCATTAAAATACTCAGCAACTGGTTAATAAGGGGTAACA
The DNA here is from genome assembly GCA_918026665.1 of Diabrotica balteata. Lineage (NCBI taxonomy): Eukaryota > Metazoa > Arthropoda > Insecta > Coleoptera > Chrysomelidae > Diabrotica > Diabrotica balteata. The sequence goes on along the minus strand of OU898280.1, from coordinate 69,840,757 downwards.
TATTAAAATACATTTCAAATTTTCTTGAAAACAGACAATTTCAAGTTCGAGTTGACGGAACATTCTCAAACAAAAATTCAACAAAATGGTATACCACAAGGATCAAATTTAAGCACAACTTTATTCTTAGTAGCAATAAATTCAATATTAACAGAAATTGAAAACCCTGTCAAAGCTAGATTATACGTTGACGACCTAGTTATTTTCTGTAGAGGAAAAAACAGCAACGATTTACAATCACATTCAAAACGCGTTAACACACATTAAGAAATGGTCAGCTACAAGTGGACTTCAATTTAACACTTCAAAAACGAAAGCAATCTGTTTCTCAAAGAGAAATCAAATCCAAACAAAAGAATTATATCTACACGAACAAAAACTAGATCATGTAGAAGAAATCCGATTCTTGGGTATGACGTTTGATAAAAAATTAACTTGGAAGACACATATTCAACAGCTGAAAAAATCCTGTCTTCCTGGTATAAATTTACTTCGATTACTTGCCTTTAAAAACTGGGGTGCTGATTATTCAAGTTTAATACTTATTTACAAATCCATAATTCGATCAAAACTTTACTATGGAGCCATAGTGTACAACTCCTCCAAAAAAACACATTTGAAGTCACTGGATATTATCCAAAATAGATGTCTACGTATTTCTTTAGGTGCTCACTATACAAGTCCCATTCAAAGTCTTTATTGGGAAAGTGGAGAACTTCCTCTTTCTTTCAGAAGACAATATCTAAGCCTAACATATGCAGCGGCAGTGTCATCAAACCGAAATAATCCAGTACTGCATAACGTTTTTGCTGACCGATTTACAAATAAATTTCAGCAAACACATCAAATTGATCATCCTTTTTTACTTTCGTATACAATCATACTTATCCAAATTAAATTTTCAATTTCCAAAAACCTATGATACCTCATCAATCCACAACCCTGCACCATGGACAATATCTATTCCTGCTATCGACATCAGTCTAACAAACCTAAGAAAATCAGAGATGTCATCAACCGTCATTAAACAAAAGTTTCATACACTATTAAACAGATATGGCAATACCTACAACGTATACACAGATGCGTCAAAAAATGAAGACAGAGTTGGAGCAGCAATTTATTCGGAAGACTCCTCAGTTAGTTTCAAATTGTCATCAATTACAACCATCTTTTCGGCTGAATTATTCGCAATTCTAAAAGCACTATCGTTAATACAAAACAAAAACAAAGAAAGATGTATAATAATCACAGATTCTCTAAGTTCATTAACCTCACTGACTCAATTATACTGTGACAACCCCCTTCTACTTCTTATTAAAAAAGAACTTAAAAACATTTCAAATAAGAACATCCAAGTGCACTTTTTATAGGTACCTTCTCATGTAGGAATTGAAGGTAACGAAGCTGTAGATAAACTGGCCAAAAACGCACCAACTAACCCGATGTCCGAAGAAACCAACATATTGGTACAAAACGATCTAAAACCATACTTAAAACAAAAAATAATTCACAAATGGCAACAAACTGGGAACAACACTCCATCAAGGCTATACGAAGTCAACAAACACCCACATCTATGGAAACCAACAATAAAAGACAGAAGAGAACAAGTGATACTTACCCGTCTCCGTATCGGCCATACACGACTTACTCATGACTATTTATTACAACGCAAAAACAAACCAGTGTGTGAGGTGTGCAACAGTGTTCTAACGGTAAAACATTTTTTAACACAGTGTCCCAAATATAACAGTGAACGACTCAAATATAACATACCTAACTCCCTAAAAGATGCCCTAGAAGAAAATACACATGTAACAACTATTTTGCTTACCACAGGGTAAGAATATGGGGGACAAGATTGGGCAAACAAAATAATCGAAACAAGTGCGAACGACACTCAGTTGGTTATTGGAGAGCTGGGTCGTGGATAAGTTGAAGATATTGGGGGTTGGATTGGGGCAACTACAAAAAAGGAAATAAAAGGTACTTATACGAATCTATTGGACAAACAGAATGAAAATAAACGGAAACACCTCAAGAAATTTAATATAGGGCGCCACTTGAGGTGCCCAATTATACCTATTACAACCACTAGTTGTAACTAAGGAAATAATTGTATAACATCAAAAATATAAAAAAAATATCTTTTTCAAATAAAACTCAAAATAGATAAGAGAAACAAATTAAACATTTATTATTGTCTCAAACAGTTTTCAAAAATACAGCTTATAAAGCAATACAACTTACAGCAACAAAGGCATATTATATATAAATAGCTGTCCAATACAAATAAAAAGAACTTACATATCTGTTAACAAAAGGTTACAAAATTCTCTGAAATGGTTCCTAGTAGATAATGTGGCCAAATTTTATGGATATCCTTTTATAAAGTATAAAATTTAATCTTTACTACAAATCAAAATAGATTAAAAATCAAACTGTCATACGTCAAAACAAACATTTTTTAAAACAGGATAAAATTATGACATGACAGTTTAAACCAGGCCCTAACATAATATAATTACAAATATTTTTTTTTTTAAATAATTTATAAAAGAAAGCAAATGTTGTCTTTTTAAAAGAAAATGTCTATTTTTACTTTAAAAATTAATAACGTAAATGTTACCTCAGTTCACACATGTTAACTTAAATTTTTGAACAACTGGCTAACTTCTGCGGGGTATCCAACTGCACATCAACAGAAAGCTTTATTGGAAGCTGAAACTGGCACATCCAAATCAAAACTGCTCCAATATTATTCTACATGAGGTGAAAAGGGCATCTCGGAAAGAACTGGATTTCTCAAAAAACGAAAAACAAAACAGGAACTAAACTTGTTCACTGCTCAAACATCATAAATCTTCAGCCAAAATAAAAACAGTGGTTACTGGTCACTCTTTCAGAAACGACATATTACTTAGAATGAAAATTCCACCATTTTGGCGAATGAATGCCGGTTTACCACATCATAATTAAAACGACCTTTCGCTGCGAGCAATTATTCATCACTGCCCTCGCTGACCCTCTCGATCTCAATCTCCGAATAGTAACCCCTCTTTTCCCCGCACAAAACCATTGCCATCTTGTCAAATCAACAAATTCTTTACTCAAATTCGTTCAAAACATCCGGCGTTACTGCGCTTTAGAAAAAATAATACCAAGCTTGCAATATTCTTCTGGGAACGTTGAAGTTAAAAAAGCCATAAATTGTTCTCTTTAGCAAATACGTTTTTATTTATTGAAGAATTATTGCGTATTTAAAAATCTCTACAGACAACACATTTCTAGCGTACCAGGGGCGTACTATATAGAATCGAATTTATATTATTATTTAGATATTAAATATAAAACGCTACAATGCCCCTTCTTAAAAGAAAAAACTCGGATAATTCTTATCCAGTTTTTGATAAAAGCAAAACAAACAAAAACAAAATCAGAAGATGACCTCCTAACTGAGTCGAAACTTCTTAATAATATCTTTTAGATGATGGCTAGCATGGGATTAAACAACAAAAACAAAATTAGTTACAAGAATGGGCTAGCGTGCCATCGATCGCCAGACTCTTTAAAGTCGAGTAGACTGAAATGTTTGACTCTAAAATGAACTGTAGGTGACATGAGTTTCTATGCCTTGGGGGAAGCTAACCTTATGCCCTGCAGTGAACCTCGCTGACATTCACAGCAGTAACACAAGTGATTTGTCGGGCAGGCATAGCCATGACACCTCGTTGCCTAAACCAAGTGCTACGCACAAATCCAAAATAAATTGCTCTACACTTAACAGGTAGGCGTCTACTATCTCCACTATACGCCTAGCGAGACAGGGAATTCGGCAACGGTTCTACAAAAAAATAATTAGGATATAGACCCTAAATCTATATACCTACATATGACAAAATGTGATTCTCACATGTGTCTCCCAAATAAAATAGGTTACCTGAATTAAAATTATCAAAAGTGAAACAATATTCCAAAGGGATGAAATCAAATCAACATACAAACTCGAAAATACAGACATATGGGATAGGATGAACTAATTACTTAAAGATGACATATTGTCCTCATCTGATACAAAAGGCTTTAAATCCTTAATGTGCCATTTACCAAGATCCGAACCATTTAAATCTGACAAACGATAAACCACTGGTGACAATTTTTCCTTGATAGTTGCTTCAATATACTTCGGTGCTAGTTTGGACATAAACTTGTTGACAGCACAAGACAAAACCTTATTTCTTTTCCAAACTCTATCACCCACTTGAAATTGGACTTCTCTTCTACGTAAGTTGTAACTCCTAGCGTTACGTTCATATCCTTTTCGAAGATTAGCCTTAACCTTTTCAAAAACTTTATCCAAACCTTTGACTTCTGAAGCATACATGTTACGGTCACCTGGAATTATCTCGATATCTTGATTCTGTTGATCCTTATGATCAACACCATAATAGTTTCCACTTAAAGGAACATGACGGCCATAATTCAGGAAAGCTGGAGTATATCCAGTCACTTCATGCTTTGCAGTGTTAATAGCTTGTCTGATCTTTGCTAAATTCTTGTCCCAATCTACGTGGTCTTTAACATACGTACGTATTGCTGTACCAATGGTTCTATTGTTCCTCTCCACAAAATTACACTGAGGTGCATATACTGGGCTAAACCATACTTTCTGAACGTTATACCTATTACAGAGCTCAATTAAGAGAGGATTGTTCAGATTTGAGGCATTATCACAAATCACATATTGAGGAACACCAAACATTAGGAAAACATCATTTTCCAAAAACTCAACAATATTCTTAGCCGTGGCCTTTCTCAAAGGTTGGACTAAAGTATATTTACTAAACCAATCAGCAACTACTAATAACCACGTATAACCTTTCTTTGAACGAACAAAGGGACCTATCAGATCTATTGCAACTATTTGCCAAGGAAACTTGGCCTCTCTCTGCTTACCCATTTTACCTAATGGAGCATAATTTGGTGTCTTCTGAGCACCACAAACTTTACATGACCTGACAAACTTAAGCACATCAACACGCATCTGGGGCCAATAATATCTTTCCTGAATACGGGACAAAGTTTTGGAAAATCCAAAGTGAGCACACGCAGGTGGCTCATGACAAGACTTCATAACTTCAGACCTTTGTGGTTTGGGCACAAGAATTTTCCACTCTACTTCATTAGTCTTAAAAGAATTTTTGGTAGGGGCAAACTTATAAACAAAATCATTCTCCACCTTCCACTGTGGAAAATCAAGGGGGGATCGGATTATCTTTGATCTCAAATTATCGAACCAAGGGTCTATTCTATCTACATCAACTTCTAAACAATTGATCTTTTGGGTAGTTTCTGTTTTACTTTTTCTTCGGGAAGACTGCCATGTCCTATCCTCAAAGTTTAATAACAGTGAGAATTGACGCATAAAATCATTTCCCAAAATGAAACTGTAAGGGACAGAAGGTACAACAAAAAATGTAACTGTATGACACACACCATCAGCCTCTACTGGAAGATCAATGGTACCAACAACTGATTTATTGGAACCATCTGCTAAGCGGACATGCTTAGTAGATGTAGGATTGTATTTAATTTCTTGGGAATTTAGAAATTCAACTCCAGCGGCACCTACAACGGAAGTAGTGCAACCACTGTCTAAAAGAACTACAAAGTTTCTAGAAAAAATAGAAATACTAACATGGGGACGACTATCAAAACCTTTCTTTTCAAAAATTGGGTTCAAACATGGCCTGTAAGGTCTATTGGTCTTAGACCTATTCGAAATACAACACTTAGGACAAGAAGATGTGATCACACCTTTGTGACCACAACGCCAACAAGATACTGACTTACTCCTACAGTCACGGGAAATATGACCTGGTCTATTACAATTGAAACAAATAATTTTTTTCGGATTTCTTGGAGCTTGATAAGGGGCAGACTGCATTACTGGAGGTGGGGACGAAAAAGATTGCATCATTGGAGGTGGGGACGAAAAAGACTGATTTCTTATTTCAGTATTCTCTGGAGGACTGGGTCTATTATTCTCATACTTATGTTTGGGATTGGGTCTCTTAGAAGAATTTTCTCTGTCCTGTCTGTTACCTACTCCACTTCTATCTTGCTTGGTTTGATTATTCACCACATGAACTTGTTCTTTGGGTTTTTCTGAATCATCAATCGAAATACCTGCAAGACCTTTAGTAGTCTGCAACAAGGGCAGGACATTCTGCTCTAAACGTTTTATAGTTGCTACTAACATTTCTACTGTAGCAAAATCTTGAAGGGCTATCAGTGGAATGTAATCCACTAAAATATTTTTCCTCATTATTTTCACTTTTTGGGCTTCACTAGGATATGTTTCCAAACGTTTAAAAAGGTTTTCCATCACTGCTGAATAAATGGTTATGGATTCATTCCTTTTTTGCTTTCTATTTTTAATTTCATCAAAGAGATTATCATTATAATCTGGGTGTAAAAAAGCAGATTTGAGTAGGGCTACCAACTCATCCCAACTATTAATTTTATCTCTAACACTCCTATACCAAATAGCAGCATTACCTTCAAATAACTCAATGGCTGAGCGAAACAGGATGTCTTCGGAAATATTCCGAGACATAGCAGAGTCTCTAACTTTCTCTAAAAATGTGGGAAGGGCTTTACTCTCACCATTAAACTTAATATGTAGATCAGAAATAATTACAGGAGTTGAAACCTGTATTATTGGAGCTGGGGCTGTACAACTGGGAACTACAGGGACTGAAACTGGGCTACTAGTGGATGGTTTTACTAAATCATCAGATAATTCTAGTTTTTCTAACACATCACCCTGTAACAACAACAAATCATCTTTACACTCATTGACAAACTTTTTAACATCTTCCTCAACATCATTCATAGGGAAATTTTCTAATCTGGTATTTAAATGTGTAGACCTTGTCTCAAATCTAGCAAAATCAGCTTTGGTTGATTCTACATTTATTGATTGAGCACTAATACATAAATCTTCCATAATCAACTTAATCTCACACAACTCTGTCTCAGGATCTACTACATTACTAACCAAATCGACTAAACTTGAAGACAAAGTGGCCTCCTTGGCCAACAAAGCTCTTAACATCTTTCTCTTATCATCAACTGTCTTATTTGGGACATTTTTACCTCTTATGAAAAGCTCATAAGATAACTCTCCTGATTTCAAATGATTAACCTGAGTAGACTTCATTTTTCAAAAATTGGATGAAAACAAAACACACAAAATAACTAAAATCAACTTCAACAACTGGTAGAAAATATGACAATTTTAAGAAACAACCGTTTCCATTTATCACCTGATAGTAAGTCTCACTTGCACTCCCGCGTACTGAAATCCAAAACTCAATCAGTTTGCTGCAACTTCTGCTCTTGACCTAGTAACAGTTGGTAAACAAAAATGAGGTCTTTGACCTGTCTCCTAAAAGTTCACACTTCCACTAACAGGGACTAAAAAAAATGGTTTCAAACAACATGGGACAACATGGACACTAACAAACAACATAAACCGTACATACAGGGAAAGACAAAATACTAATAATATTGAAAACTTGACCTTTGAGTGAGCTACACTAAATGATACCAAAATAAACCAACTCTTGTTCCGAAAACTAAATGAGACTGCTCCTAGTCAAAACTAAAACAGCATCTCCTGATCACAAATATTTACCTGTGGTCATTCAGATACAAGAAAGGATACACAATAAACACACAGTCTACTACTGAGACTAAACTTGTCGAATCTTCTCTACGACTCACAATGACTACTCGTACAACAACTTTAATTAACCTTTGGCATTTAAATACACCTTCAGAGACGGTTAATTAGAAGACAAATTGCATAATACTACTTCTCAACTACATAGCTCAAACAAAGTCCTTCAAACAAATACAAACATTTACTTAAAATGACCGAACAAATAAAAAATTACAAAAACCGATTATTCTGTAAAATTTGTCAAATCAATATAAATGTAACAGTAACTGTATAATTTGCTACTGTTTTTTAAATTCTTTTCAATATCAATACTTCAATCAAAATTCATATTTAAATATTCAACTCAAATATTTGCTTTCATTTACTTACCAATACATATAAAAAACAATACACATATGTTAATATACACAAATATAAATTTTGGTACAAAATACATATATATTTAATATATTACAATTAAATATGTTTGAGACAATTGGGGCACTTATTCAAAAGGAAACAAAAAGTTGATATAAATGGCAGAAAACTGGGGAAACTGAAAAAGATAGTGGCTTCAGGAAAAAGGATCAAAAATCTAAAAAAAAATGGAAATATTCAAAAGCCTCGCACGTTGGGAGCCAAAATTGTAACAACTATTTTGCTTACCACAGGGTAAGAATATGGGGGACAAGATTGGGCAAACAAAATAATCGAAACAAGTGCGAACGACACTCAGTTGGTTATTGGAGAGCTGGGTCGTGGATAAGTTGAAGATATTGGGGGTTGGATTGGGGCAACTACAAAAAAGGAAATAAAAGGTACTTATACGAATCTATTGGACAAACAGAATGAAAATAAAGGGAAACACCTCAAGAAATTTAATATAGGGCGCCACTTGAGGTGCCCAATTATACCTATTACAACCACTAGTTGTAACTAAGGAAATAATTGTATAACATCAAAAATATAAAAAAAATATCTTTTTCAAATAAAACTCAAAATAGATAAGAGAAACAAATTAAACATTTATTATTGTCTCAAACAGTTTTCAAAAATACAGCTTATAAAGCAATACAACTTACAGCAACAAAGGCATATTATATATAAATAGCTGTCCAATACAAATAAAAAGAACTTACATATCTGTTAACAAAAGGTTACAAAATTCTCTGAAATGGTTCCTAGTAAATAATGTGGCCAAATTTTATGGATATCCTTTTATAAAGTATAAAATTTAATCTTTACTACAAATCAAAATAGATTAAAAATCAAACTGTCATACGTCAAAACAAACATTTTTTAAAACAGGATAAAATTATGACATGACAGTTTAAACCAGGCCCTAACATAATATAATTACAAATATTTTTTTTTAAATAATTTATAAAAGAAAGCAAATGTTGTCTTTTTAAAAGAAAATGTCTATTTTTACTTTAAAAATTAATAACGTAAATGTTACCTCAGTTCACACATGTTAACTTAAATTTTTGAACAACTGGCTAACTTCTGCGGGGTATCCAACTGCACATCAACAGAAAGCTTTATTGGAAGCTGAAACTGGCACATCCAAATCAAAACTGCTCCAATATTATTCTACATGAGGTGAAAAGGGCATCTCGGAAAGAACTGGATTTCTCAAAAAACGAAAAACAAAATAGGAACTAAACTTGTTCACTGCTCAAACATCATAAATCTTCAGCCAAAATAAAAACAGTGGTTACTGGTCACTCTTTCAGAAACGACATATTACTTAGAATGAAAATTCCACCATTTTGGCGAATGAATGCCGGTTTACCACATCATAATTAAAACGACCTTTCGCTGCGAGCAATTATTCATCACTGCCCTCGCTGACCCTCTCGATCTCAATCTCCGAATAGTAACCCCTCTTTTCCCCGCACAAAACCATTGCCATCTTGTCAAATCAACAAATTCTTTACTCAAATTCGTTCAAAACATCCGGCGTTACTGCGCTTTAGAAAAAATAATACCAAGCTTGCAATATTCTTCTGGGAACGTTGAAGTTAAAAAAGCCATAAATTGTTCTCTTTAGCAAATACGTTTTTATTTATTGAAGAATTATTGCGTATTTAAAAATCTCTACAGACAACACATTTCTAGCGTACCAGGGGCGTACTATATAGAATCGAATTTATATTATTATTTAGATATTAAATATAAAACGCTACACACATAACCGAAAAATTTTTTCCTATCTTAAAGACTGTCAACTTCTTCAAAAGATCTAAAACGTACATTTTAACATACACACATATTATTATTATTATTATTATTATTATTGTAAACTAATGTATATTCACATATTGTATCAACTGTCACATATGTTACATAATCTAAATACGCTAATGACCCTGCGTGGTCGATGCGTTATTAATAATAAAAAAAAAAAAAATATTAGGCAATTGATCGTCGAATAATTTTTATATTACAACAAAGCTCGCATGTCATAAATTTGTTTAACGGTTGATTTGTAAAGATATATTTATACCTTCACGAGTTAAAGCTATAAGCAACATTAAATATTCAAAGCCAAGTTAAAAAACATATTTGTTGTGAAATATAATGCAATTTTTAAAATGACACAGTTTAATAATTTTTATTTGTTAGAGAGTTGTATAAACATTATTGTATTTTTTATACTCCTCTATAAACATAATGTTACTGGACATAAAGTTACGTCCCTGGATTATCCAATGTGTGACGACATATAGAAAGACTATATATAGCAGTGTTTAATTAGATTAAGAGCTTTTTGTTTTGTAGTTGTTACCATACCTGTACGTTCTCAAAAATAAATTTTATTACGAAAATAAAATTTTTTAAAAATCCGTTTTCGGTTTTGACATTCGTAACTGGCGCAGTCATTCGGATTTTTCGAAGTTGTACAAGTGTTCGTGTTAGCCTTGCCGAATTTCGCGTACAATTTTTCTTTTTAAAGATTAACGGAAAAGATCCAGCTTTCGGGTACGGTAACAGCCAAACGTCCAGGGTGAGGAACAAGCATCGTCCACAACCTATTGGAGAAGCCAAGACCAGGGAAAAGGAACAAGCATCGTCCAGAATCCTATTGGTGCAGACGGAGGAACAAACATAGTCTGAAGTCTATAGAAAATGAAAATATTCATGTAAGTGTTTCCTATTTTACCAATATCCATATTTTTACCTATATATTATATATTTTTTGATTCACGGTGGAAGATATTTTAGATAATTTAGTAAACTTAACATTTAACGAAATGACTCAACCTAATTTTCAATTAATTAAATATCAAGCTGATAATATTCCTAATTTTGATGGCAATCCGAAACAATTAAATAGATTTATTAAATCATGTGAAAATTTCTTAAATAATCATAGTAATAGAGATGCAAATAATCCTATAAATGTTTGTCTATTTGATACTGTTTTAAGTAAATTAACTGACAGAGCAGCAGACCTTATTGCATCAAGAACAGAACTTGATTCTTGGGCAAAAGTTAAAGATTCTCTTATAGTAACATTTTCTGATCAGAGATCAATTGATTGTTTAGTACAAGATATAATTTCAATGAAACCAGAAAGAAATGAAAATGCACAAAATTTTGGTTTAAGAATCCAAGATGCTAGAAGCATTCTGTGTTCAAAAATTAATATGTCTAATGACCAATTAAATGTAAAAATATTAAAAATTCAACAATATGAAGATCTTTGTCTTAAAACTTTTATAAATGGCCTTAATTATCATATGCAGTTAGTAGTCAGATTAAAGAATCCTGATTCGATAGAGCAAGCAATGGCTTTCGCTAAAGAAGAAGAAAATTTTATTTCTTTCAAAAATCGAAGTAATAATACGAGACCCTCAAATTTTAATAATTCTCGATCCTATAATAATTCTAATAGAAATTCAAATATTAATTCCCAACACTCTTCATTTCCAAATAGAAATTTTTCTCGAAATCAGAATTTTTCTAATTATAATAATTTTCAAAATCGACATTCTTCCCAAAGTTCTAGTCAATACAGAAATAATAATTTTTTCCGAAATCCAAATAATAATTTTCAAAATCGTCCAAGTTTTTCGAACAATGGTTTTAATAATAATAATAGTAACCAATTTCCAAGACAATTTCCAAATATACCTAGATATCAGCCATCTATTCCTACCCAAAGTCAAAACAGAAATTCAATGCGACCTGAGCCAATGGATACAAGTTCCAATAACTTTAGTTTACGAAGTAACTTTAGAAATGATAGACGTTCTCCAAATAATTTATTTAATCATAAAATAACGAGTAATAATGTAAGAGAAGAAAGATATAATGATAATGAAAGAATATATATTAATAATAATTCAAGAAGATATAATGAAAATGAAAGAATATATAATGATGAAAATTTTCCAGTCCAAGCCTCAACAAGTACAGCCACATAAATTTTAATGCGATTAAACAATATGATAAATTACCTAAAATAATAATTCCAGAAATTAATGCTACATTTTTAATAGATACGGGATCAGAACAAAGCTTTTTTAGACCTGACCTCGCAAAAGAACTTTTTTTGAAATATATAATTCCTGAGCAATTTGCTGTGCATACTGCACACGCTACTTCAATTCATGATGAAACTATGACCATTCCAATATTCCCTAGTTTCAGAAATCCAAATTGTCATAAATTTTATCTTTTCGATTTCTCTCCTAATTTTGATGGTTTGCTAGGATGCAACTTTTTATCACAAATCAATGCTATTATTGATTTTAAAGATTCAAAACTAAAGACCCCAACCATTTCTCTTCCCATATTTTTTTGCATCACAAGACCCAACGAAACAAAAATATTTTAAACCAAGTAAAATAATAATACCACCAAGAACTGCTCAAAAAGTTAAAGTCCCAGTTAACAGAAGATCTGGTACAGCGATACTAAATTATACAAAAATCGGAAATGCAGAAATCCCTTCATGTTTAATTGATATCAATGATCACAACGCTTTTACTATGATAAGTAACCTAGGAGAAACTCCAGCGGAAATTAAATTTACGGAACCTTTTAATGTAGAATATATTCAAGAAGAAAATTTAAATAATATTCAGTCATATCATATTGAGGAGATGGACATAGAAGAAGAAGAAATAGATTATCTACAAAAAGAAAATCTCAAGAAACTTAGACTTAATCATTGTAACGAAGAAGAATACGAAGCCATAAGTAAATTATGTTATGAATATAGAGATATTTTTTATATAGACGGAACGCCCCTTAGTTTTACGAATGAAATAAAGCATAAAATAGATTTAGTTAATGATACTCCGGTTTACACAAGAAATTATAGATATCCGGAAGTTTATAAAAAAGAAGTTAGTAGACAAATAAATGATATGTTAAAAAATGGAATAATACAAGACTCAAATTCGCCTTTTAATTCACCCATCTGGGTAATAGAGAAGAAAATGGATGCAAGTAACCAAAAGAAATATAGAATAGTAATAGATTATCGCAAATTAAATGAAAATATTATAGAAAATAAATTTCCCTTGCCATTAATAGATAACATTCTAGATGGTCTAGGAAGAGCTCAATATTTTACTACGTTAGATTTAGCAAATGGTTTCCATCAGATAGAAATGGAACCAGCCGATGTACCAAAAACAGCATTTTCCACGGAGACAGGACATTATGAATTTTTACGTATGCCGTTTGGATTGAAAAATGCCCCAGCTACTTTTCAAAAAGTTATGAATAATGTATTAAGAGGATACCAGAATGAATGCTATATATACTTAGATGATATAATTGTTTTTTCCTCATCATTGCAAGAACATGTTACAAGACTGAGAGCAATTTTTGAAAGACTAAGAAAATCTAATTTAAAAATACAACTAGATAAATCAGAATTTTTACAAACAGAAGTGGCATATTTAGGTCATGTTATAACAAAAGACGGAGTACGACCAAATCCAGATAAAATAAATGCAGTCAAAAACTTTCCTATTCCTACTACACAAAAAGAAATAAAGTCATTTTTAGGATTAGCGGGATATTACAGAAGATTTATCCAAGATTTCGCTAAAATAGCTAAACCATTAACAATGTGTCTAAAGAAACATGCAAAAGTAATACATACTGCAGAATTTAAGAAATCTTTTAATCATCTTAAAGAACTTTTAATTAATGCCCCTATTTTAAAATATCCAGATTTTTCAAAACCATTTATATTAACTACAGACGCTTCAAATATAGCCTTAGGTGCAATTTTATCACAAGGAAAAGTACCAAATGATTTACCCGTAGCGTATGCCTCAAGAACTCTTAATCAAACAGAACAAAAATATTCTACGATAGAAAAAGAACTTTTAGCAATTGTATGGGCTTGTAAAACATTTAGACCTTATTTATACGGCAGATCTTTTGAAATTTTATGTGACCATAGACCCCTTATATGGTTATTTAATTTAAAGGAACCCAACTCCAAATTATTAAGATGGAGATTAAAATTAGAAGAATTTAACTATACTATAAAATATAAACCCGGTAAAACGAATATTGCCGATTCTTTAAGTCGAATAAATATTAATGCAATTGAAACAGAATCAAACATAAATAATCCCGGTGACATAGATTTTGATATCGACCAATTTTTAGCTGAATTTAACCCAGACATAGTTGATGAAAATGTAATAAATGAAACTTTGCAAATTCTTGATAATAATGAGGTTACAGAAAACCCACTAGTAAATAAAATTATATCAACAGGAAATGAGAACAATGAAAACGTTGAGATAGATAACTCAGACACAGACACAGCTCATAGTGCTGAATCTTCAAATGAAAATAGGTTCTCATTGTTAGATGAAATAATAAACAATAAAGCCTATCAACTTATCGTTAAAAGAGCGCCTTTTGCAAATTATTTAAAACGCGAATGCGAGAATTTTGAAGGACATAAAATAATAAAAGCTACTATTTCAGCCGACGAAGAAAGTGTAACCCAATTCCTAAAAGAAAATGCGTGCAAAAATACTTTATACATTTATTTCTTATCTCAAGAATTACGACCAATATTTCAGAATGTATGGCGTAAATATTTTACAAAATTAAAATTGATTGAATGTACAAAATTAGTTAACAATGTATTACCAGAAGAAAGAAATCAACTAATAAAATATAAGCACAACGGAAAAACAAATCATCGAGGAATTTCAGAGACTCTTAGAGCTTTAAAACTAAATTACTACTGGAAAGCAATGAAAAAGGACATAGAAAAATATATAAATGAATGTGAAATATGCCAGAGATCCAAATATAATAGAAATTCACATAAAGAACCTTTAATATTAACCCACACACCCTCCAAGCCTTTTGAGATAATACATATAGATACTTATAAAGTTGGCAATCAAAGATTTTTAACAATTATAGATAAATTTTCAAAATATGGCCAAGCATTACCATATTTTGGCACAGCTATATCAGCATGTCAACAATTAGTACATTTCTTTTCATTTTTCGGAATACCGAAGCAAATTGTCGCAGACAGTGGTGGAGAATTCAAAAATGACGTTGTAGATGAATTACTAAAGACCCATCAAATAAAAATACATTTTACTACTCCATATCATCACGAATCCAATTCCCCAGTAGAAAGATTCCATTCTACTTTAACTGAGCACTTAAGAATACTAAAAGAAAAAGATAAAGATGCAGACGATATTTCTATTATGCCTTATGCTCTTATTGCCTATAATAGTACTATACATTCAGCAACTGGCCATACACCTTTCGAATTAGTATCGGGACATACAGACAGTAAAGATCCCATGAGACTTATTCCAGCACAAGCTTATACTCAATATGTTAATGCACATCAAAATAATACTCAAGCTCTATATACAAGTATACAAGAAGAAAATCAAAAACTGAAAGAAAACGTAATTGGAAAAAGAAATAAAGAAAGAAAATCAAAGGATCCTCGTTTAGGATCACAAGTTTATAGAAAAACAGAAACTCGCGGAGGAAAATTAAGTAGAAAATATACAGGACCATATATACTTACACAAATATTAGAAAATGGGAAAATAGAAATTGAAAATCCCAAGAATAAAAAGAAGATAATAGTCCACATAAACGAAACTAAAATTTTGCCTAATATTTCAGATTCATCGTCGGAATCTTCGGAGCAGTCAACTATATCAACGCAAGAGACAACTTAGTCAAGTTTGAAGATGTAACTTCATATCCAGGACTCCTACCTTTCAGATTAGGTACCTCTAAAATAATTTCTACACACTGGACATTTATACAAATTTACAATTTAACTTCTGTCAAGAATTTTATTTATTGAAAAATGAAGCTCAAAGACTACACACAAGCTTTAAAAATCAGACAAGTTATTATTCAGAATTAGAAAACTCATTTATCCCTCTAATTACATTACAAAATAAAATAGAAGAGCAGATATATCAAATTAATCCGCCTTTGTATAAGGAAGAAAAGAGAACAAAAAGAGGACTTCTAAATCCTCTAGGAACAATAATAAAATGTATTACAGGAAATATGGACCAAGAAGACGCACAAAGAATAGAGAACGAAATAAAACAATTAAAAGATAATCAAAATAACTTAAAAGTAAATTCCCTAAGACAAATATCTTTATTGCAAGATTCTATAAAAATACTTTTAATAATGCTATCAATAATATTTCACATAATCAATTGATTTTAAAATCAAAAATTGAAGCTATAGAGAATAAAATAGCTTTATTTGAAAAAAGTATGTATACACATATTCAGTCATTTATAATAATAAATCAAATTACTTTACTTTATCAAACAATTTATGATATTTTTGAGAAAGTAGAAACTGCAATCTCATTTGCTAAAATAAATACCTTGCACAATTCTATAGTAAATCCAATTGAACTTTTAAATGAAATTAAGAAAGCAAAATCTGACAAAGTCAAAATTAATGCCTTTTGATACTACACTAGGAAAAATAATTCAGTACGAGAAAATAATAAATATTAAGAGCTATTCAGTAAATTCTATAATAACATTTGTATTAGAGATTCCATTAGTTGAATCGGAAATATATGATTATTACCAACTATTCCCTATTCCTATTCCTACGAACAACTCAAATTATCTTATTCATTTACCTTACAAACCTTTCCTTGCACTTAATGAATTTAGCTATATCTATATGGAAGATATATGCACAGAAATAGACTCAGAAGAGTACATATGTAAAGGAAGTAATAAACTAACGATAACCGAAGAAGCCCCTTGTGCAGTCCAATTAATAAATTTTAAGAAGAAGGCATTATCATGTGAACATTTTGAAGTAAAGATAAAGAAGATAGAATTCACAAGAATTAGCGACGGAAAATGGATAGTTACAGTTCCAGAAGAAGAATTAGCAATTATCGAATGCCCAAATTCAAAAGAAAATTTACCAATACATGGAAGCTATGTTTTAGAATCAGTTCCCGATTGTACCGTGAAAATCAAGAATGAAGTCTTCCAAACAGAAAAATTTAGTAAAACTCATTTTGCTCATATAAATCTTCCAAAAGTTATTCCTTCTATTAATATTTTTCAAAATGAAAGTTCAAATTTTTCACCAATAAATCTTAATACAATTAACCTTAGAAAGACTAAAGATATTTTAGAAAAGTTAGAAACACAAAAATATAATTTGAAAGATAATAATTCAATTTATTTTAAACAAACAAGTTTTTGGACAATCTGTATATATATAATAATTTTCATTTTAATTTTATATTATTTAACTAAATATTGTAAAAATGTGCGTCAAAGAAAACAAGAAGAAAGAAGAAAAGAAGAAACCCCGGAATTAATTTTGTAAAGAAGCACATCCCAAGGATATCCTTCTTTCTAAGGGTGGAGGAGTTACGTCCCTGGATTATCCAATGTGTGACGACATATAGAAAGACTATATATAGCAGAGTTACGAAAGTCAAAACCGAAAACGGATTTTTAAAAAAATTTATTTTCGTAACAAAATTTATTTTTGAGAACGTACAGGTATGGTAACAACTACAAAACAAAAAGCTCTTAATCTAATTAAACACTGGTATATATAGTCTTTCTATATGTCGTCACACATTGGATAATCCAGGGACGTAACTCCTCCACCCTTAGAAAGAAGGATATCCTTGGGATGTGCTTCTTTACAAAATGAATTCCGGGGTTTCTTCTTTTCTTCTTTCTTCTTGTTTTCTTTGACGCACATTTTTACAATATTTAGTTAAATAATATAAAATTAAAATGAGAATTATTATATATATACAGATTGTCCAAAAACTTGTTTGTTTAAAATAAATTGAATTATTATCTTTCAAATTATATTTTTGTGTTTCTAACTTTTCTAAAATATCTTTAGTCTTTCTAAGGTTAATTGTATTAAGATTTATTGGTGAAAAATTTGAACTTTCATTTTGAAAAATATTAATAGAAGGAATAACTTTTGGAAGATTTATATGAGCAAAATGAGTTTTACTAAATTTTTCTGTTTGGAAGACTTCATTCTTGATTTTCACGGTACAATCGGGAACTGATTCTAAAACATAGCTTCCATGTATTGGTAAATTTTCTTTTGAATTTGGGCATTCGATAATTGCTAATTCTTCTTCTGGAACTGTAACTATCCATTTTCCGTCGCTAATTCTTGTGGATTCTATCTTCGTTATCTTTACTTCAAAATGTTCACATGATAATGCCTTCTTCTTAAAATTTATTAATTGGACTGCACAAGGGGCTTCTTCGGTTATCGTTAGTTTATTACTTCCTTTACATATGTACTCTTCTGAGTCTATTTCTGTGCATATATCTTCCATATAGATATAGCTAAATTCATTAAGTGCAAGGAAAGGTTTGTAAGGTAAATGAATAAGATAATTTGAGTTGTTCATAGGAATAGGAATAGGGAATAGTTGGTAATAATCATATATTTCCGATTCAACTAATGGAATCTCTAATACAAATGTTATTATAGAATTTACTGAATAGCTCTTAATATTTATTATTTTCTCGTACTGAATTATTTTTTCTAGTGTAGTATCAAAAGGCATTAATTTTAACTTTGTCTGAGATTTTGCTTTCTTAATTTCATTTAAAAGTTCAATTGGATTTACTATAGAATTGTGCAAGGTATTTATTTTAGCAAATGAGATTGCTGTTTCTACTTTCTCAAAAATATCATAAATTGTTTGATAAAGTAAAGTAATTTGATTTATTACTATAAATGACTGAATATGTGTATACATACTTTTTTCAAATAAAGCTAATTTATTCTCTACAGCTTCAATCTTTGATTTTAAAATCAATTGATTATGTGAAATATTATTGATAGCATTATTAAAAGTATTTATAGAATCTTGCAATAAAGATATTTGTCTTAGGGAATTTACTTTTAAGTTATTTTGATTATCTTTTAATTGTTTTATTTCGTTCTCTATTCTTTGTGCGTCTTCTTGGTCCATATTTCCTGTAATACATTTTATTATTGTTCCTAGAGGATTTAGAAGTCCTCTTTTTGTTCTCTTTTCTTCCTTATACAAAGGCGGATTAATTTGATATATCTGCTCTTCTATTTTATTTTGTAATGTAATTAGAGGGATAAATGAGTTTTCTAATTCTGAATAATAACTTGTCTGATTTTTAAAGCTTGTGTGTAGTCTTTGAGCTTCATTTTTCAATAAATAAAATTCTTGTATGACAGAAGTTAAATTGTAAATTTGTATAAATGTCCAGTGTGTAGAAATTATTTTGGAGGTACCTAATCTGAAAGGTAGGAGTCCTGGATATGAAGTTACATCTTCAACTTGACTAAGTTGTCTTTTGCGTTGATATAGTTGACTGCTCCGAAGATTCCGACGATGAATCTGAAATATTAGGCAAAATTTTAGTTTCGTTTATGTGGACTATTATCTTCTTTTTATTCTTGGGATTTTCAATTTCTATTTTCCCATTTTCTAATATTTGTGTAAGTATATATGGTCCTGTATATTTTCTACTTAATTTTCCTCCGCGAGTTTCTGTTTTTCTATAAACTTGTGATCCTAAACGAGGATCCTTTGAGTTCCTATCTTTATTTCTTTTTCCAATTACGTTTTCTTTCCGTTTTTGATTTTCTTCTTGTATACTTGTATATAAAGCTTGAGTATTATTTTGATGTGCATTAACATATTGAGTATAAGCTTGTGCTGGAATAAGTCTCATGGGATCTTTACTGTCTGTATGTCCCGATACTAATTCGAAAGGTGTATGGCCAGTTGCTGAATGTATAGTACTATTATAGGCAATAAGAGCATAAGGCATAATAGAAATATTATCTGCATCTTTATCTTTTTCTTTTAGTATTCTTAAGTGCTCAGTTAAAGTAGAATGGAATCTTTCTACTGGGGAATTGGATTCGTGATGATATGGAGTAGTAAAATGTATTTTTATTTGATGGGTCTTTAGTAATTCATCTACAACGTCATTTTTGAATTCTCCACCACTGTCTGCAACAATTTGCTTCGGTATTCCGAAAAATGAAAAGAAATGTACTAATTGTTGACATGCTGATATAGCTGTGCCAAAATATGGTAATGCTTGGCCATATTTTGAAAATTTATCTATAATTGTTAAAAATCTTTGATTGCCAACTTTATAAGTATCTATATGTATTATCTCAAAAGGCTTGGAGGGTGTGTGGGTTAATATTAAAGGTTCTTTATGTGGATTTCTATTATATTTGGATCTCTGGCATATTTCACATTCATTTATATATTTTTCTATGTCCTTTTTCATTGATTTCCAGTAGTAATTTAGTTTTAAAGCTCTAAGAGTCTCTGAAATTCCTCGATGATTTGTTTTTCCGTTGTGCTTATATTTTATTAGTTGATTTCTTTCTTCTGGTAATACATTGTTAACTAATTTTGTACATTCAATTAATTTTAATTTTGTAAAATATTTACGCCATACATTCTGAAATATTGGTCGTAATTCTTGAGATAAGAAATAAATGTATAAAGTGTTTTTGCACGCATTTTCTTTTAGGAATTGGGTTACACTTTCTTCGTCAGCTGAAATAGTAGCTTTTATTATTTTATGTCCTTCAAAATTCTCGCATTCGCGTTTTAAATAATTTGCAAAAGGCGCTCTTTTAACGATAAGTTGATAGGCTTTATTGTTTATTATTTCATCTAACAATGAGAACCTATTTTCATTTGAAGATTCAGCACTATGAGCTGTGTCTGTGTCTGAGTTATCTATCTCAACGTTTTCATTGTTCTCATTTCCTGTTGATATAATTTTATTTACTAGTGGGTTTTCTGTAACCTCATTATTATCAAGAATTTGCAAAGTTTCATTTATTACATTTTCATCAACTATGTCTGGGTTAAATTCAGCTAAAAATTGGTCAATATCAAAATCTATGTCACCGGGATTATTTATATTTGATTCTGTTTCAATTGCATTAATATTTATTCGACTTAAAGAATCGGCAATATTCGTTTTACCGGGTTTATATTTTATAGTATAGTTAAATTCTTCTAATTTTAATCTCCATCTTAATAATTTGGAGTTGGGTTCCTTTAAATTAAATAACCATATAAGAGGTCTATGGTCGCATAAAATTTCAAAAGATCTGCCGTATAAATAAGGTCTAAATGTTTTACAAGCCCATACAATTGCTAAAAGTTCTTTTTCTATCGTAGAATATTTTTGTTCTGTTTGATTAAGAGTTCTTGAGGCATACGCTACGGGTAAATCATTTGGTACTTTTCCTTGTGATAAAATTGCACCTAAGGCTATATTTGAAGCGTCTGTAGTTAATATAAATGGTTTTGAAAAATCTGGATATTTTAAAATAGGGGCATTAATTAAAAGTTCTTTAAGATGATTAAAAGATTTCTTAAATTCTGGAGTATGTATTACTTTTGCATGTTTCTTTAGACACATTGTTAATGGTTTAGCTATTTTAGCGAAATCTTGAATAAATCTTCTGTAATATCCCGCTAATCCTAAAAATGACTTTATTTCTTTTTGTGTAGTAGGAATAGGAAAGTTTTTGACTGCATTTATTTTATCTGGATTTGGTCGTACTCCTTCTTTTGTTATAACATGACCTAAATATGCCACTTCTGTTCGTAAAAATTCTGATTTATCTAGTTGTATTTTTAAATTAGATTTTCTTAGTCTTTCAAAAATTGATTTCAGTCTTGTAACATGTTCTTGCAATGATGAGGAAAAAACAATTATATCATCTAATTATATATAGCAAATTTCATTCTGGTATCCTCTTAATACATTATTCATAACTTTTTGAAAAGTAGCTGGGGCATTTTTCAATCCAAACGGCATACGTAAAAATTCATAATGTCCTGTCTCCGTGGAAAATGCTGTTTTTGGTACATCGGCTGGTTCCATTTCTATCTGATGGAAACCATTTGCTAAATCTAACGTAGTAAAATATTGAGCTCTTCCTAGACCATCTAGAATGTTATCTATTAATGGCAAGGGAAATTTATTTTCTATGGTATTTTCATTTAATTTGCGATAATCTATTACTATTCTATATTTCTTTTGGTTACTTGCATCCATTTTCTTCTCTATTACCCAGATGGGTGAATTAAAAGGCGAATTTGAGTCTTGTATTATTCCATTTTTTAACATATCATTTATTTGTCTACTAAC
Organism: Diabrotica balteata; assembly: GCA_918026665.1. NCBI lineage: Eukaryota > Metazoa > Arthropoda > Insecta > Coleoptera > Chrysomelidae > Diabrotica > Diabrotica balteata. Next base: position 69,818,320 of record OU898280.1, on the reverse strand, counting down.
TTCTTTTTTATAAACTTCCGGATATCTATAATTCCTTGTGTAAACCGGAGTATCATTAACTAAATCTATTTTATGCTTTATTTCATTCGTAAAACTAAGGGGCGTTCCGTCTATATAAAAAATATCTCTATATTCATAACATAATTTACTTATGGCTTCGTATTCTTCTTCGTTACAATGATTAAGTCTAAGTTTCTTGAGATTTTCTTTTTGTAGATAATCTATTTCTTCTTCTTCTATGTCCATCTCCTCAATATGATATGACTGAATATTATTTAAATTTTCTTCTTGAATATATTCTACATTAAAAGGTTCTGTAAATTTAATTTCCGCTGGAGTTTCTCCTAGGTTACTTATCATAGTAAAAGCGTTGTGATCATTGATATCAATTAAACATGAAGGAATTTCTGCATTTCCGATTTTTGTATAATTTAGTATCGCTGTACCAGATCTTCTGTTAACTGGGACTTTAACTTTTTGAGCAGTTCTTGGTGGTATTATTATTTTACTTGGTTTAAAATATTTTTGTTTCGTTGGGTCTTGTGATGCAAAAAATATGGGAAGAGAAATGGTTGGGGTCTTTAGTTTTGAATCTTTAAAATCTATAAGAGCATTGATTTGTGATAAAAAGTTGCATCCTAGCAAACCATCAAAATTAGGAGAGAAATCGAAAAGATAAAATTTATGACAATTTGGATTTCTGAAACTAGGGAATATTGGAATGGTCATAGTTTCATTATGAATTGAAGTAGCGTGTGCAGTATGCACAGCAAATTGCTCAGGAATTATATATTTCGAAAAAAGTTCTTTTGCGAGGTCAGGTCTAAAAAAGCTTTGTTCTGATCCCGTATCTATTAAAAATGTAGCATTAATTTCTGGAATTATTATTTTAGGTAATTTATCATAGTGTTTAATCGCATTAAAATTTATGTGGCTGTACTTGTTGAGGCTTGGACTGGAAAATTTTCATCATTATATAATCTTTCATTTTCATTATATCTTCTTAAATTATTATTATTATATATTCTTTCATTATCATTATATCTTTCTTCTCTTACATTATTACTCGTTATTTTATGATTAAATAAATTATTTGGAGAACGTCTATCATTTCTAAAGTTACTTCGTAAACTAAAGTTATTGGAACTTGTATCCATTGGCTCAGGTCGCATTGAATTTCTGCTTTGACTTTGGGTAGGAATAGATGGCTGATATCTAGGTATATTTGGAAATTGTCTTGGAAATTGGTTACTATTATTATTATTAAAACCATTGTTCGAAAAACTTGGACGATTTTGAAAATTATTATTTGGATTTTGGAAAAAATTATTATTTCTGTATTGACTAGAACTTTGGGAAGAATGTCGATTTTGAAAATTATTATAATTAGAAAAATTCTGATTTCGAGAAAAATTTCTATTTGGAAATGAAGAGTGTTGGGAATTAATATTTGAATTTCTATTAGAATTATTATAGGATCGAGAATTATTAAAATTTGAGGGTCTCGTATTATTACTTCGATTTTTGAAAGAAATAAAATTTTCTTCTTCTTTAGCGAAAGCCATTGCTTGCTCAATCGAATCAGGATTCTTTAATCTGACTACTAACTGCATGTGATAATTAAGGCCATTTATAAAAGTTTTAAGACAAAGATCTTCATATTGTTGAATTTTTAATATTTTTACATTTAATTGGTCATTAGACATATTAATTTTTGAACAAAGAATGCTTCTAGCATCCTGTATTCTTAACCCAAAATTTTGTGCATTTTCATTTCTTTCTGGTTTCATTGAAATTATATCTTGTACTAAACAATCAATTGATCTCTGATCAGAAAATGTTACTATAAGAAAATCTTTTACTTTTGCCCAAGAATCAAGTTCTGTTCTTGATGCAATAAGGTCTGCTGCTCTGTCAGTTAATTTACTTAAAACAGTATCAAATAGACAAACATTTATCGGATTATTTGCATCTCTATTACTATGATTATTTAAGAAATTTTCACATGATTTAATAAATCTATTTAATTGTTTCGGATTGCCATCAAAATTAGGAATATTATCAGCTTGATACTTAATTAATTGAAAATTAGGTTGAGTCATTTCGTTAAATGTTAAGTTTACTAAATTATCTAAAATATCCTCCACCGTGAATCAAAAATATATAATATATACGTAAAAATATGGATATTGGTAAAATAGGAAACACTTACATGAATATTTTCATTTTCTATAGACTTCAGACTATGTTTGTTCCTCCGTCTGCACCAATAGGATTCTGGACGATGCTTGTTCCTTCTCCCTGGTCTTGGCTTCTCCAATAGGTTGTGGACGATGCTTGTTCCTCACCCTGGACGTTTGGCTGTTACCGTACCCGAAAGCTGGATCTTTTCCGTAAATCTTTAAAAAGAAAAATTGTACGCGAAATTCGGCAAGGCTAACACGAACACTTGTACAACTTCGAAAAATCCTACTGACTGCGCCAGTTACGAAAGTCAAAACCGAAAACGGATTTTTAAAAAATTTTATTTTCGTAACAAAATTTATTTTTGAGAACGTACAGGTATGGTAACAACTACAAAACAAAAAGCTCTTAATCTAATTAAACACTGGTATATATAGTCTTTCTATATGTAAAAAAAACACAGAAGTTAAAACACTTCACAAATGTGTATTTAGGTATAAAACAAAACAAACAATTTAAAACTTTTTAAACAAGTGTCGTCACATTTAAAGTTCTGGCAGAACGTTTTCGATCACTACGGATCATCTTCAGTGCCTAGTATTTGTTGCTAACTATATAAATATGGTGTCTATAAGACTTCCATGTTTGAGTTGGTAAAGTGTCACATTTTACATTAGGTAATGTTGATACTGTAGGTCGATGACAATGGATGTATTTAAAATTTAAAATTTTTTACTTTAGGGACTACATGTCTCCTAAGCTCGAGTACTTGCACGTTGTCAGTTGAAGCGACGACACAGACCAAATGGCTGATGTCACAGGAGATAACTTAAAGACAGCTAAACTTGACAGGATTTCAGTATGTTCCGAAATTAATGTAATTTTTAATTTGTGAAATTATAAAATTTGTTTACTTGTAGTAATGAATAATAACTTATTAATGAACCTGACTTTAACAATTAGATTTGTTTATGATAAAATTTATTGCCTAAGGCAATAAATTTTATCATAAACAAATCTAATTGTTAAAGTCAGGTTCATTAATAATTATTATTCATTACTACAAGTAAACAAATTTTATAATTTCACAAATTAAAAATTACATTAATTTCGGAACATACTGAAATCCTGTCAAGTTTAGCTGTCTTTAAGTTATCTCCTTTGACATCAGCCATTTGGTCTGTGTCGTCGCTTCAACTGACAACGTGCAAGTACTCGAGCTTAGGAGACATGTAGTCCCTAAAGTAAAAAATTTTAAATTTTAAATACATCCATTGTCATCGACCTACAGTATCAACTTTACCTAATGTAAAATGTGACACTTTACCAACTCAAACATGGAAGTCTTATAGACACCATATTTATATAGTTAGCAACAAATACTAGGCACTGAAGATGATCCGTAGTGATCGAAAACGTTCTGCCAGAACTTTAAATGTGACGACACTTGTTTAAAAAGTTTTAAATTGTTTGTTTTGTTTTATACCTAAATACACATTTGTGAAGTGTTTTAACTTCTGTGTTTTTTTAAACGATGGTATACAGCCAATTACGGGGTTTTTCCCATTAATTTTTTTTACTTTCTATATGTCGTCACACATTGGATAATCCAGGGACGTAACTGCAGTGTTTAATTAGATTAAGAGCTTTTTGTTTTGTAGTTGTTACCATACCTGTACGTTCTCAAAAATAAATTTTGTTACGAAAATAAAATTTTTTAAAAATCCGTTTTCGGTTTTGACATTCGTAACTATAATGGAGTTAATAAATTAACAAATAAATATTTCTTTAAAAGCTTACACTTCCTATGAGTAATACTTATGAGTAATACTCCTAACTTCTTTAATAAGAGGGTATTGAAAATTCGTTAAAGTAGCACATAACTGAAATATCACGGTTATTTGTGACATGTAAAAATTTGGAATTTGCTGCAATATATTGTAATTCTTTATTCTTCGGATCGCCCTCTGAACATGTATCCCAGCTTTTGCTATGGTTTCTGTTTCACACACCTGTGTCTCTGTAAACTCTGTCTTTTGCTAAAAAAAGTATTCCTATTATATTAAAATATTCATTTAAATCCGATTTTAAGCTTACCGTTTTTCTGGAGTGGAGAACACAAACTTTCTCTCTCTGTTATGCTCAAAAATTGTAGATCCATTTTTCTTATCTTGGTCCACAAAATGAAAACTACAAACAAACGAGTACTTAGATGGTTCTCTAACTTGCCTCCTGAAAACGGACCAAAATAAAGTTATTAATTTTAGCCTAACATACAAATAGCACAACTATATTTTAAATTATCTTTAAAAATTATCACAGATACATAGTATAAATCTGAAAAGACAATCACAGAATATTTAAAGTATAAGCAATATTAAAACAAAACTCCTTTTACCTCATGAGATTGATCCACTTCTGCTTCTCTGAAATTTTTGAAGGAAATACAAACAACTATAAAAACATAAAATAACAGTCCTTTCCTTATAAAGAAAATATCTTCAGTACATTTGGGATAAAATTATTGGCACTTAAAAAAATAAAACAAATTTAAATAATATTTAAACTTTGTAAATAAATTAAAAGATTTATTGATTATTGTTGAAATAATCTGAACAAAATACCTTGAAATAAAGAAAAAATAATTAAAGTTTTAATCCAACACAATATACCCTCAAAATATGAACTTTGAGAGTAAATATCTTAATACTTTGATACTCTTACCTCACAAATTCATGAACAATCTATAAAACCAATCGTACAGAATGGATATATGAAAGCGAAAATCCTTATTAATTTTTTTAAATGTTAAAAAAAAATCAACGTTATCAACGTCTTATGGGAGAAACACATGTAAACGAGATTTGTTTGGAAAGGTTTTCAAAATTCCCACCCATTGTGACGTCAGGACTAGATATAGTAAAATATATCGCCGCTTATCTGGTCCGCTAGTAATAAAGTTACCAGCATCTAATTGCAAAGCGGTCTTTTGAAGTGTAAAATATTGTTTACTTTAAATATGAGATTACCTCTACTGTTATTTCTCCCATTATAGTACTTTTATGCATAACATATAGTTCGGAAGGAAATGAGCCCATACATCTTGGTACAACTCGCCCGAAATACTTTGTAAGCTTAATGATATTTGTGGTTGATGGTACAGCCATAACGCAATAATCTCGCTCATGAAAACATTCAAAAGCGGCTTCAAATAGCATTATTAATCCATATTGATGTTGGGGAAGACACGCAGCTACTTCTAACGAAAAAGCGTTTTCTTCTCCTTTAAATTCTGGAATTTTCGGTGCCATACCCTTTGACGCTGAATCTAAAATTTTTTTTTTATTTTACAAATAGTATTATAAATAATATTATAAATGATACAATAATACAATATCATAAATGATACAATGTAGCAATACCGCTTAATACGTGAGTACCAACAATTACAACTTTGTAATTAATCTATGTAGACTAGAGACATTAAGCAATTAATAAGATAATCCATATATGAATTGATATGAATGATATGCAAGCATATGATATCAAAAACACATTACACATTGATAATTTTAGATTTTAACGCCAAATTGGGATTCAAACAAGATGATGCAGAATCTGCTATGGGAAACTTTGGATTTGGTGAGAGAAATGAGAGAGGTAAGAGGCTTCTTGACTTCTTACATCAGGAAAATCTCTTTGTGATGAACTTATTCTTCGAAAAGAAACCCCAACGTAAGTGGACATGGAAGAGTCCGAACCAAAGAACAAAAAATGAGATTGATTTACCATAAAATCAAATCGGAAAGATATTGTTCAGGATGTAACCGTATTGAATAAATTTGCAACAGGGAGTGACCATAGACTAATTAGAGCAAAAACCACTTTTAACACTGAAGTTGAAAGAACAAAAATGGTCCTCAAAAAGAAAAGTGGAAGGTGGATGTTCCCAGAAGATATAACACTTTACACTTTACGAAGAAAATATTAAGACTAGTTTGGATACACACAACTTAGAGAATATCAGCATCAATAAAATGAATAATAATATTACTCAAATATTGAAAGAAACTGAAAAGAAATACTGTCCTCGTCCTGAAAATAATAACAAAAAATTAAGCCACAACACAAAACATCTTCTAGAGGAAAGAAAAAACTTAGGGAAAATCAGGATCATAACCAAAATGAACTAAGAATTTTGAATAAGAAAATTAAAAAGGGACTTAGAAAAGATCTGAGACGATACAATACGATGGAAATAACTAGAGTAATAGAAGAAAACAAAAGCTTGGAAGTACTCAAACAAAGCATGTCCATTGGAAGAAAAAACGTCCACAAATTAAGAAATCAATAGGGGCAAATCATTGAGGATAGAGTTCAAATTATGAACACGATAGAGAGTTTTTATAGACAACTATACAAAGAACAGCAATGTAACCGGAGTGGATCATTACCAAAGATAATTAATCAGAGATCTGAAATTTTACCGGACGTACCACCCAATGAAATTCGAAGGTCAGTGCAAGAAATGAAAAACAATAAGTCCCCCGGAGGCGATGAAATAGTGGCAGATGCCTTGAAAGTGGCTGGAAAAATATTATGGCAGGTCCTTGCCAAACTATTCACTAGATGTTTGCAGGAAGCAATAACACCAACCCAGTGGTATAACGCAGAAATTATCATACTTTATAAAAAAGGGAATGCTACCGATATACCGGAATAAGTCTACTTTCACATATTTATAAACTATTTACAAAAATAATTACGAAACGACTAGAAAATAAATTGGAATTTTATCAGCCCATAGAACAGGCGGGTACTGGTAATAAAAAATCTTATAGAAAAATGCACTGAATATAATAAACCATTAGCTTTAATATTTGTCGACTATGAAAAGGCATTCGACACCGTAAATCAACAAAAACTATTGGAAGCCTTGACAGAATGCCGGATTGACTATCGGTATATAAATATAATTAAACACATATACCAAAACGTAACAGCCAGTGTTAGAGTGGGTGATCGTCAAACCCAGAAATTCCCGATACAACGTAGAGTACGCCAGGGGGACACCATATCGCCGAAACTGTTCACTACGCTTTTGGAATATATATGTAAAAGGGCAAAACTGACCGACAAGGGCATAAATATAAACGGAGAAAAGCTTAGCCATCTAAGGTTTGCAGATGATATTGTACTAATAGCTGATAGGATAGATGAGGCCAAAGAACTTTTAAATCAGCTCTACCTATCCTCACTAGAAGGGGGATTGAAAATAAATATATCTAAAACCCAGATGATGACAAATCGTGTAGTCAGTGAAGATATATGCGTAGGGACAAGATCCATAGACCAGGTAATGGCCTATAAATACCTAGATCATGAGATCCGCATAGGAAAAGATAACCAAACCGTTGAGCTTCTCCGTCGTATAAGACTGACTTGGGCAGCCTTCGGCAAGCTGAACCATATTTTCAAATCGTCTGATATACCAATAAGTCTTAAAAGAAAAACCTTGTGTTTTGCCAGTGTTGACTTACGGTGCGGAAACGTTGACCATGACAAGGAGAACAGTTCAAAAGATCCGTGTGTGTAAAAAGGCGATGGAACGTGCTATGTTGGGCGTTTCACTACGAGACAAGATCCCAAATCGCCAGCTACGACAAAGAACAGGAGTGGCTGATGCAGTAGAGAGAGTAGCAACACTGAAATGGAATTGGGCAGGTCACGTGGCTCGAATGACAAATAACAGATGGACAAAGCGGATACTGGAATGGAGACCAAGAGATGATGCCTACCGAAGTCGTCCACCAACACGTTGGACTGAAAAATTATAAGGGAGATCTATGTCTATCAGTGGATAAGCGAAGATTGAATGATGATATGAAAGTCATTGAAGACAGTAAAAATTACAGAGGAGAGGATAAAAATTTAGACGACTTCCTAGTAAAAGTAAAATTTTTATGATAATGATATAAACATACTAGGAAAAATAGCTAGCAGGAGAAATGATATCTTGGTATACGATTTTAGAACGAGGAGATTAGAAAAAAAATCACAAGTAGAGTGGACAGTATCAGGACAGAAAGAAGCACAATATATAGACAGTAGTTGGGAACGACTCAGAAAAACGATTCAACAAGCAGCCGAGTTAGCACTACTAAAACCTTTGCCAAGACGAAAAAATATTGGTATGATAATGGTTGTAAGAAGGCGATTAAGGAGACGAATATTGCCAGTATCAATAGCATAACCAAGAATAAGTTGTACAATAGAGAACTATATGCTGAAAAAAAAGGAGGACAAAGAAAATATACAGAACAAGGAAAATGTACCTGGAAGAAAAATTAAATAATATTAGAAAATATTTTGTAAATAACAGTCAGGAATTTCTATCAAGAAATGAAAAGAGAACGAGGTTAATATAAAACCCCACCGAAATAGTCTAAAGATGAGGACGGTTATTTAGTAGGAGGAATAGATGAAAAACAAATATTTCTTCAAAAACGTAAAAATCGTTATAAGAAGAAAACTTAGACAAAGAACCGCATCTTACAGTCCTAGATCCTTTTACTATAAACCATTTAAAAGAAAATTAATTTATCTTTAGACTTAATGTAATGCATAAACTGTAATGCGTAGAAAAAAGTTATAGAACAATGTTTGCGAAAAAACTGGGAAAATCGTTAGAAGTAGAAAACTTAAACTTAAACATAAAAATAGTTCTAGAACCTTTTATTATAGACAATTTTCAAGATAATTAATTTTTATTTTTAATAAATGTACCTACCACTTCATATACTTAAAACTGAGTAGACAAAAGTTCAGAACAATGTTGCAAAAAAAAACAGGGAAAATGGCCAAAAATAGCGAGTGGAGAACTTAAAAAAAAACGTATCAGGGATATTAGATATTTTAAATACTTTCACTAAACGTCATTTTAAAGACGAAAGATAAGATTTTTTTTTTAATAAAGCAATGCCTGTACCTATACCCCCATGGACGACATTTATGGAGTAACAAATAAAATCGCGTGTGTTCCTATTTTTTTACTTGGTTTTTTGAATATATTTTGACTTCACAAGATGATATTTTCATAGGAAATTGAATTTTAAATATCTTTTTTGTAATTAAGTCAACCGTTTATTTTTGAAATTTTATAGTCTTTTACAGATACAAATAAAAGGCAGATGTCGACTACAGTTTTTATTAAATCTTGCTCAAGTACTTTCGCTGTCACAGCATCTTTAAGGTATAGTAGATAGATACAAAAAAAAGGAAACTGTAGTTTCCAGCTGTTCTCCGTGCGTAGAGGTTTTCTCCCCGGCTCTGGAACTCAATTTTTGCAATGTATGTTACCTGAAGTCAAATTTAATTTAATACTGAACATCACAGTTTTTCAACAAGATGTATAATCTTTTATAACTATATGTAATTTAAAGGGTTTTTACACATGTATTTTTGGTGGCTCAGGCATTTTAATCTAGCGATTTTAAAACCTGATGATGGACTGTTTAGTCTGAAAACGTTTGTTTTTTTTTTGATGTAGCCCTTTTAAGGGTTTTTAAATAAATATACCCACTTACGAAGACGAACCTCTTTTTTGTGATACGTGGTATACAGCCAGCTACAGGAATTGTTTTCCTTGTGGATTTTAGATACAAAAAAGATATTACAACATTCTAAGAAAGTATAAAAGCAGAACATGGAGGGACTGTAAAGGAATTATCCATTTTCCATTGAAGTAGGTATGTAATAATACATCGCAAAATATTAATCCAATGGTGTTGGACTAGTTAAAAAGCAAGTCAAACGAGCAGCTTACAGTTTACCAACGAAAAAATATAAAACAATTATCTTTCGTTCTGGGGAAAAACAATGAGAGTCAAAATTATATTAATTTTCAGTTGTGGATGGTAACCTGTAGCTTAGTTCCAATAGTAAACGACTGTGGCATTGGTTTTGGGAATAATGCTGAGAGTCAAGAGATATTAACGGTTAAATAAAACAAGCAAAAGGGAAAAATTATGAGCGCAGTTGTCGCGGAGGGCAGAACGATGGTAGTCAGTCTACAGCTGTTATTCAACAGTATTGTTGGCTCTTGCCGTTAGTCACGTTTCGTTGCGTTGTGCGTTCACTTGTGTGTTTGAGGTTAAATTTGCTTTATTATTTGTTACTATTTGAGTATTGTTTCTTTATATTAGTTTGTTTACTCCAAATTATAGAGTTTGTAGGGGAAACGGACCAAGTGCCGAAAAAGTAGCTACAGTTAAGTAGACTTTCCGAAGTGAAGAAGAAACTATTGAAACAAAGTCATGAGGTAGGCCCGAATTGTCGTTATTCTAGGTTAAAGAGACCATTTTCCCATAAAACCGTGTTATAGGCAGCTAGTTGTTACTAAATGTAATGAGATGGAGGATTATAACGAACAGAACTTATAGTTAGGTGGTCTAAGAACAACATCATTGGCGAAACAGCGCAGACCTAGAAATAAGGATCCAGATTCTTATTCCTATAAAATAAGTTATTTAGTAGATGGAAATCTTATAGTACATCTCTGTTTGCTACAAGGCTTTCATCTCGATCCATGGTATCACACTCGAAGAGTGCAAACATTACAGTCAATGCTGACAAATAAAGGTTGCATAGTGAAAGATGGACGAGGTAAACATTGTAATAGGCCACATGAACTTTGAGAGGAAACTCTTGCTAAGGTTCATATACATATAAAATCTCTAAAAGGTCGTCGTTCTCATTACAGTCGGCATGACTAAAAAATATTTATTTGCCAGAAACTCTGGATATAAAAAAAATTTATAGGCTATACAATGAACTTTATCCAAATAATAGTTTCCTATGATTCATAACGCAATATATTTAACATTAAATATAATATAGATTTTGGCTATCCACGTACCTATTGATACGTGCAGTACATGTCATCAGTTTAAGGCCCGAGAACAAGATCTGCAAAAACAAATTGGTGATGGGCCTAATCAGGAGATATTGAAAAAATTACAGGATGATTTAAAAAATATTAACACTTTACAAAAGAAGAATCTTTTTACGCAAAAAAATTCAGTTACGAAAGCTTCTCAAAAATCTGTAGAAATGGAAGGCATTTGCATAGATTTTCAGAAAAACCTTTGTATACCCAACATATCAACAAATGATGCATACTATGTGCGGTGGTTAACGCATTACATGTTTAACATTCATGTTCTGGCGACACAGGAAAGTTTTTTTATACATACGATTAACTATTGAGCATAAAGGTTCGGACGAAGTTTCTTCAATATTTTATCACTTCATTTTCAACTTCCTTAAGCCAGAGGTGCGTCAGTTGGCAGTGTCTTGTGACTCTTGTACAGGCCAAAACAAAAACTTTACATTGTTCAGACTGGCTTATTTTCTTGTACACGTATGTGTTCTACTGTACAGTTTAAATATGATATTTCCTGTACGTGGCCACTCGTACATGAAATGTGACCACAATATGGGATTGTTTCATAAAAAGTCTAACTGCGAGGTGCCCGATGACTTGATGACGGTTATTGCCAATGCAAGGATAAAGCCATACCCATTCACTGTGTTCAAGTGTGACCAATCCATTTTTTTAAGTTTGACTTTATTTTTCCAAACTTTGAACTTTAAGCATAAGTGTCTATTTCCTTCACGACCAGTCAGGGAGCTTAAAGTAAATGTTCTTCGTCTAGCCCTTCACGTTCACATCTGAACATAAGCCTCTTCAAGTCTTCCTTTCCATTGTTTTTTATTTTACGCTACTTGTAGCCAATTTTTCCCGGCAGTCCTTTTCAGATCATCTGTCCATCTCATAGGAGGTCTGCCTCTGGGTCTTTTGTGTTGGTATGGTCTCTAGGTTAAAATTGATCTGTGCCATTTGTTTAGTTCGCTCCTAGCTACATGTCCAGCGTATTCCCATTTCAACTTTAATGATTTTTGCACCACATCGGCGACTTTGGTTTTCTGTCTTATCCATGTGTTTGTTTTCTTGTCCTTAAGTGATATACCTAGCATTGCTCTTTCCATCGCGTGTTGAGTGACTCTAAGTATATTCATATTCTTTTTTGTGATTGTCCATGTTTGTGCCGCATAAGTTAATATCGGAATAATGCATGCATCAAAAACTTTAGATCTAAGATGTAATTGAATTTGTTGATTTCTGAGTATATAGTTCAGTTTACCGAATGCTGCCCAAGCTAACTTTCTTCTTTTTATTTCTTCAGTCTGAATTTCCCTATTTAGAATTATTTTTTGTCCCAAGTATATATATTCTTCAACTTTTTCTATAACTTTATCGTTTATTATTGTCACGGTGTCTTCGGAGTGCATGACTTTTGTTTTGTTTAAATTCATTTTCAGTCCTATTTTAGAAGATTCGGTATGTAGTTCTACAAGCATGGTTTGCATTTCTTGTAGGTCAGTAGCTATCAGGATTATGTCATCTGCAAATCGTAGATTACTGAGGTAGCGGCCATTGATGTTTATTCCCTTATATTTCCAATTTAGGTTTTTAAAAACGTCCTCCAAAACTAAGGTGAACAGTTTGGGTGATAAAGTATCTCCCTGTTTGACTCCCCTGTTTAATGGTACAGGGGTTCGTGTGTTCATTTTCATTTAGGTAGTATGTAGCTGTAACTTGGTTCATAGTTTCTTTTATTAAGTTAATATATCTGCTGTCTATTCTACAATTTTGCATTGCGTTTATTACGGCCGTGTGTTCTATGGTATCGAAAGCTTTTTCGTAATCTCCAAATGCTAGGAAAACTGGAAACTTGTATTCGTTACATTTTTCTATCAATATTTTTGTGGTTAACAGGTGATCGGAAGTTGAATAGCCTTTTCTAAAACCTGCCTGTTCATATGGTTGGTATTCGTCTAATTTCCTTGTTAGTCGAGTAGTTATGACTTTGGTGAGTATTTTAAACAGGTGTGACAGTAGGCTGATGGGTTTGTAGTTTTCCAATTTTCGACTATCACCTTTCTTGTGTAATAAGATTACTTTAGAGTTATTCCAGCTCTTAGGGACTTTTCCCTGATGTAAACAACTGTCCACAAGCTTAGTTACAATTGCAATTAGTTCCTTACCTCCTTCTAATATCATATCTGTGGTAATACTATCTTATTACTACTACTACTAACTTCTATTTCTCTTCATGTTTTCCAATGCTGTAGTTACCTCTGAAATTGTTACCTTTGGCATTATTTCTGATCCAACATTTTTTATTAATTTCCCTGCTGGTCTCATCTCATCATCTTGTTGATGTGATCTGTAAAGTTCTGTGTAAAATTCTTCTATTCGTGTCAGTATGTTTTCTCTACTTGTGATTTCATTTTCGTCTTTTCCAATTAATGATATCATCTGACGTCGTCCTAGTGTCGGTCTGAGGCATTTTATACTCTTATTTTTTTCAATAGTTGTTGCTATTAATTTTTCGTTTTCTTTTCTTTTTTGTTGTCTGATTCCTTTTCTAATCTGCCTATTAAGTTCTCTATATTCGTCGGTTCCCCTTTTGTTAGATTTATTTAAGATCTTCCTTCTTTCTATTTGTTGTAATATTTCTTTATCTAATTCATTGTATGTTGTTTTTGGTTTTTTCAGTTGCAGAAGGCTATTATTCACTGTTTCGGTAATAAGGTTATTCAAATCATCAATATCATTGGAGTTTATCTGCTGCCTGCTAACTTGATTTAATGCATGCACTATCTTTTTATTAAATTCACTATTTTTCATTTCTTCAGATGTCCATTTGTATCTTTTTTCATGTATTCTTTTTCTTTCTAGTTTTTTGTTAATTATTAGTTTTGTTCTTATTAGTCTATGATCGCTTCCTAGGTCAAACTGATTTAATACTGATACGTCTTCTACTAGGCAGGGCCGTTCCTGGCGGGTATGCAATGAATGCCCCGCACGCAGGCGCTAAATTTTAGGGGCGCCAAATGGTTACCATTAAAAAAATATTCTCACTTCTAAAACAAAAAAGTCAGTGTTCAGTATTTCCCGGTAAGTGCTAAAGCAATCACTTCAATCCGTTTACTATTCCCTATTACCAAATTACTAATTAAATTACCACCCTACATTTTATTAGTGTCAGCATACGAGGCGCCGTCTTAGGCCGCACGATGCTCACTTTTAATGTTTTGTGTTGCCGGCATGCCGCCAGCGTGGTTGTCTTAAGAAAGGATGCGCGATGCGCCGGCCTCTGACGAAATTGTCGTTTGCGCAGTAAACCGTAACGTTTTAATTCAGTCGTTAGATTTTTCTTATGGGTTAGGATGTTCTGTTCGCAATATCATTGTCATTAAAGTTTAAGGCGGCAAATAAACTGCTAGAAGTAAGTAAAATAAGTTGACTTATTTATTTAAATAAAATAAAAATAAATAAGTAACTCTAACTGGAGGCACCTTTCTGTTAATATTTCTCGTCATGAAAATAGCATGAAACGTATGAAAAGCGCTCAAAAATGGAACGAGTTAAAATTGCATTTGAGTAAAGAATGTACTATTGATCAAAAGCAACAAAAATATTATGAAATTGAAAAACAGCGATGGCGTGAAATCATTAAAAGAATGATTTGTATTGTGCAGTATTTAGCTGGCCAAAATTTAGCTTTTAGTACGAATCTTTATGAGACTAATAATGGCAATTTTTTGAAATTAGTTGAAATGATTGCTAAATTCGATCCAATTATGATGGAACACCTGAGCAATATTCGAAGGTCTAAAGGGTTGTGCCAACATATGCCTCATTACTGAGCAATTACTTCCAAAATGAATTAATTCATTTATTATCAAAGAAATATTTAGAAAGAAATTCTGAGTTGCTCAGAACAGCAAGATTACTCAATTATTTTGGATGAATCTCCAGTACTAGCCACGTTGAGCAGCTGACGGTCATAATTCGCTTCGTTTATTGTTCTGGTCTAGGTCAGGGTTACGACAATGAGGCAAATATGTTTGGCAAGCATGTGGGCCTTCAGGTTCAAATTCTAAAAATTAATCCCAGAGCAATGTTTTTGCCTTGTTCAGCTCACACTTTTAATTTAAGTGTCAATGATGCAGCTAAAATTTCATATGAGACTGTAGGTTTTTTTTTAATTATTCAGGTTGTTCAATTTTTTTTTCTACTTCACCCTACAGATGGCACATTTTAAAAAGGAATGTACCAAACTTAACTTTAAAATCAGTAAGTGAAACACGATGAGAAAGCAGAGTCAAAGCCATTCGCCCTCTTAGGTTTCAATTCCTCGAAATTTTTAAAAGTTTACACGATTTGGTGGAAGATAATTCAAGAGATATGAACACGAAACATTCAGCAAGGTCACTATTAGACAAAACTAAAACATTCAAATTCATCTTTTCTATTATAATTTGGCATGATGAATTAACAAAAATTAATATTGTAAGTAAAATGGTCCAGAATCCAAATACAACTTTAAATGAATGCTATACAGAAATAAAAAATCTTATTATTTATTTCACTGAAAAGAGGTCAGACAAACATTTCGAGATTTTCATGAATGAGGCTGTAGCAGAAGCAGAAAAAAGTGATGCAGAGCAAACATTTCCATTATTAAGACAAAGAAAGACGAAGCTTTAATTTTCGTATGAAGGTACAGATAAAACAGTATTCGATCCAAAACAAAAATTTAAGATCAGTTTTTATTTTCAAATTTTGGACACAACAATTCAATCCCTACAAAGACGCTTTGGGGAATAGATAAGTGCCACGATTTATTTGGATTTTTGGGTAATTTTCAAAATCTAGATTCTGATGTGATTAAAAGATCATGTATGGATTTGGATTTAGCTTTACAAATTCAACATGAAGGAAACGTATGCAAAGATATTGATGGTCTTGATTTGCATAATGAAATTCTGTCATACAAAGTTCTTAACCCAATCACAGACTCTGGCAAATTTCGGATTCGCCTATAGATATTTTAAATTATATAACAAAGAAAAATTTACAATCCTTGTTTCCAAATCTATTTATAGCCTTGAGAATATTCCTGACCCTTCCAATTTCGGTGGCATCTGGCGAAAGGAGTTTTTCAAAGCTAAAGCTCATAAAAAATTATTTAAGAATGTCAATGTGCCAAGAAAGGCTATCAGATTTGGCAGTCATTTCAATTGAAAATAAAATTTGTGAAGCCATTGATCACAATGAAATGATTAATGAGCTTGCATCTGTGAAAGCACGACGTGGCATATTATGTATTATTTAATCTCCTAGATTAAGAGTATCCTTTCCGTTATTGTTTCATGTTACATTCCAGAATGCCTTACTAATTTGCGAATTGAGGGTTTTCTTTCATACTGTTAACTTACATAATAATATTGTTTTAGAATGACCTTTTTTCTTTATTTAATTTTGAAAATAAAACCTTTTTTCAAACATGGTTCGTTTTATTTTTCTTTTTACATTCATATCATATTTTCAATCATATCACAAGAACATGTTATGATATAGGTATCTTAAAAACATAATATGGGGGCGCACAAAAAATCCTGCACGCAGGCGCTCACTACCCTAGGAACGGGCCTGCTACTAGGTTTCTTTTCTTCGTTAAGATATAATCTATTTCATTCTTTGTCTTTTTATCGTGACTCATCCATGTCCATTTTCTGCTTGGTTTTTTATTGAAAAAGGAGTTCATTGAGTACATCTTATGTTCATTCATGAAATTGAGAAGCATTTCTCCTCTATAGTTTCTTTTCCCGTAGCCATAGTTACCAATTAAATGTTCATAATCTTCCTCTTTTTTGCCCAATTTAGCATTAAAATCTCCTAATAGTATTTCGAAATTTGCTTTTTTTTGTTTCTATAGCTGTTCTTATCTCATCATAAAATATTTCTACTTCTTCATCGTCGTGGCTTTTGGTCGGAGCGTACACTTGGATCACTTTCAAAGTGGTTCTTTTATTAATCCTGATGATGAGATATGCTACTCTGTCTGATATGGGCTTGAATTCTTCGATACACTGTGTGAGGCTTTGTTTTACCAAGAATCCCACTCCAGTGTATTCGCCACCTTTATGCATAAAAGTGTGCCATTTTTTTAGTATTATATACTCATCACTTTTTCTTCTGGTCTCGCATATACCAAGGATATCCCATTTTATATCCTTTAGTTCACTTTCTATTTCTGGGAATCTATTGTCGTCCGTCAGTGTTCGAATATTGTAGGAGCATAGCCAAATTGTCATCTTGTGGCAGCCGGGTCTTACCCAGGGATTCTTAGCACCCCCCCTTCCCTTAGTTGTTTGATCGCTGCCGTGATCAAGACACTGGGAAGTGCTGGGCACTGGGGGCTTTTTCTTTTTTGTCCTGTATATTGACTTGAAGGTTTGGACCGTTATCTCTTCACGCTGGTCCAGTGCGGGTTGAGGAGGGAAGGAAAGGATTTGGGTAGGTCTGGGTTGGTGGGTAGCATTTAGGGATTAGGATCCGCTTCTCTCCCGGAAGACGATTGGGAGAAAAAGCCGAGCTCGCGTGGGCAGGGGCGCATCCCTGAAGCAGACCTGTCTTTACCGGGATCGTAAAGAGTGTCTACCCGCTACCCAAAAAGTAGAAAAAATGGTAAGTTTTCGTGATACTCTTTCGTGATACTTACCCCAAAAGTAAATGTTAACAATCGAAAAATGGTAAGTTTTCGTGATAATTTCAATGGCTCTTTTGTAAGTGTTCCTCTCGGTTATCAAAATAAAAGTAATGCTTTATGGCTAAGATCTAAGAAGAAGAAGGAGGATTCCCTAATTGTTAAAACGGAAATGTTAAAACGGAAAAATACCTGGACATTCGACCAAAACCTTTGTACAGTGGAAGAATACCTGTACCCAAACCTAAATACGAGGATTTGCAAGTTTTGAAACAGTTTCTACCTAGCGAATCTCAAGTATTTTTTCTGACAAGAAAGAAAGAATCTTTGCGTCTACATGTTTCCAAACAAACAAAACAACAAAAGAATACAAGAAAACACCCATTAAAAGCACGTTTGAAGCAAATTACCAAGACTTTTGACATTCGTATTTAAGCTGTTTACATACTTAAAATTCTGTTATATATAAGAAGTTTAATACATACTGACTCCCATCATTCTTGTATTTTATTTTGTGACTCTCATCGTTTTTCCCAATTATGGTATGTATTAAAGTTTTATTGTACTTAAAATATTACGTGAATACACCTTCTTTAAGCTAAGTTACACTATTAAGTTGTCAGGTGGAATAGTACTATTAGTATTATATAGTATCATGTCTTTTCTTTTAGAAATGGTTACGTTTCAAACTTTCAATTTGAGTTTTCTCTGTTTTTACTCAGATTGACACTCATTGTTTTTTCTCCTGGTCCTTCAATTAATTTTAAATGTTACTTTATATTTATTAAAAATGAAGCAAAGGCTGAGCTTGATGGATCATGTATGGATAATTTTGTATTGCATTCGAAATCCACAACGAAACTAAGTTCCTGTAGCTAGCTGTATACCATGTATCACAAATAATTTATTAAAATGCTTTATAAAAGGTATATAATTATTGATATACCTTTTATAAAGGATTTTAATAAATCTTTTATGACATTTGCTTGTAGATTTGAAAAGATTGTTTTACAAATATAGATATTTTTAATCAAAAAAATGGACAATATTCCTAGTGGCGTTTCTTGTGATTATGAATACGTAAGCCAGAGCAGAGGCTGCCCACCAATTAGATGAACTGACGACTTGAAGCGTGTTAGCAATAATAGGATGCAAGCCGCACAAGACAGAGACAGATGGAAAGAGCTAAGGGAGACCTTAGTCCAGCAGTGGAAGCATACAGGTTGATGATGATAAATACGTGTGCCTAAACGATAAGGACTCGACCCCCACATCATTTTTAAACTTCAATGTTCTTACTTACATCCTGACACCCAATCCATCATATTATCATCGGCATGCGCGTCTTGTTCTTGAATATTTAAATACTGACTAAGTAATGCTTCAGAACTAACAGATTGTGAAACAGAATTCCAATTCAAGGATAATTTCTCTTCCTCTTCTTGAAAAACGAACATGGAAGCTGAAGTAAATACAAGTGAAAATTCATCAGATTCAGTTAATGAGACTGTCATAAATACTTCTTCATCTTCCATTTCGGTAGTGGGCTCTGACCTTTCTGATCGTCTCTCTATTATATCCAGTATTCTGAAAAATAAAGTAATATATAGGAATCGAGGACAGCATAAAAAAATGTAAGGTGCGAGAAAATAATACTGCACGTTTGTTGCATTGGTGGAGTGTTAACCAAATAATCCAGAACACAAAACACAAAAAAAACAGAACTATGTTAGTTTTATACTGTATATAGAAAAGAAGTACGAGTATATATATATATATATATATATATATATATATATATATATATATATATATATATATATATATATATATTTCAATGCCTTTGACCAGCCAAGGCATTGACAAACCGTATATAGAGTCTTTAGCAAATATAGAGGATGTGGCGCTACAGGTTTTGATTAAAAGTAATGGCTGATATAGTTATGCTAAAAATCTTAAATTTCGTAGGTGTAGGTTTTAAATTAGCCACACTTTAAAAATACTACCAAAGTTATTCAACAGCATATACAGCGTGATTGATTAGTGTGAGGAAGCTCAGTAGATCTGTTATAGTAAAAATTAAAAAAAAAGTTATTAACAAAAATTGTAGGCATCTTTAAACTCTACATTTTAAAATTAGTTACAATCCTACAGGGTGTTCCATAAAATGGTGCCAGACCATAATTATGTTTTTGTTCTAAACAGAACACCCTGTATTTTATTTAAAATTTGAAATCTGCTTCACTTCCACATCACAACAATGTAAAGTTTTATTATATTATACCGGGCATTTAAAAAGTTATAACCAATATTACCTGAAAATCGTATCAAGTTTAACTCCCTGTATAATTAAAAAGGAGTAACATTGATCTATCGCAACCATAGCTTTTTAATAATTGTTAAAAATTATAAAACATATTCGTTTTTATAATGTTAGTTAAATCAAATACAGGGTAAGTCAAAATGCAAGTACTTTATTTTATTGGTAATTTTAAACAGAACATCCTGTATTTTATATCACTATCGAAAAGTACTAATATCGTACTTCAAATTTTATAAAGTACTCACTATTCCTAAAGTTATTAGTTTTCTAGATATTTTTATTTTCCATCAAAGTATTAATTTGAATCAAAGTATTAATTCAGAAACTGACAGTTTGACATTAATATTTATTAATTTAGTATTGGGGTACACCGTAAATTAGCAACAATTGTTATTTAGTAATTCAGTAATTAATTCAATTTAAATTAGCAATAATGAATTTTACTACTGATGAAATGGTAGATATGATCTGGATATTGGGGGAATGCAATAAAAATTCATTAGGTACTATCAGCTAGAATTTATTAAGAACGGTTTCCAGATAGGCGGCCACCTAGACAAAATACATTTGAAAAATTGAAAGATCGATTTAACCGCACTGGTTCAGTTAATTATGAAAAACACGAACGAACAAAAACTAGTGTGACAGAGGAAAACGAAATGAGTGTGTTGATGGCAGTTACAGAAAACCCACACACAAGTATAAGGACTATTTCCAATGAACAAGAACTTAGTTACTACTTTGTTTAAAACATTCTATCTAAAAACAAGATGCGCCCTTATCATATTCAAAAGCAC
This sequence comes from Diabrotica balteata, assembly GCA_918026665.1. Taxonomy (NCBI): domain Eukaryota; kingdom Metazoa; phylum Arthropoda; class Insecta; order Coleoptera; family Chrysomelidae; genus Diabrotica; species Diabrotica balteata. Next base: position 69,797,393 of record OU898280.1, on the reverse strand, counting down.
CAAGAATTAATTAATGATGATTTTCAGAAACGAATAGTATTTTGTGAATGGGCCTTAGAAAAATTTAATGAGCAGAGAGATTTTTTTGATTATGTCCTATTTGGTGATAAAGCTACATTCCATCGAAACGGTTCTGTTAAAGGCATAACTTTCACTACTACTCAACAAGTAATCCATACCAGATATATGGATTACATGTAGTAGGACCATATTTTTTTGACGATCATTTAAATGATGAGATTGATTTAGATTTAATCGCAAATCAGTTACCGATATTATTAAAAGAATAAACGTGAACAAATGTGATTTCTACATGACGGTGCTCCTGCGCACCACAAAGAATTAGGACTTGGTGAACTTAATTGATCAATAACCTGATCAGTTTGGTGAAAGATGGATCGGAAGGGATGGACCGGTAAGGTGGCCCCCAAGATCACCAGAATTCAAAAAAATGGACTCATTTGTTTGGGGTTTCGTTAAGAACGAAGTATATAAAATACCCCCAACAACAAGGGATGATATGAAAAATAGAATCCGAATTACATTTCAAAATATTTCTTTACAAATGCTTAGTAATGTAAGCAACTCTTTCAATGACCGCTTTCAAGTATGCATAGATGGTTTGGGAGGTCATTTTGAACACCTTACTCAATTAAGATGAGTTAAAATTACTGTTGTTTTTTTATTTTTCTATGTGTTGTTATTTTTTTTTTAATTTTCCGTCGGTTATTTTTTATAAATTTTATGTGAAATAAATTGTTTTCTTTTCCGTGTCGTTATTTCGTTACTAAATTATTAAACAATAATATCAAACTGTCAGTTTCTGACATATCAATCATGGCCAACTCACAATAATTATTGGTAAACGTTAAAATATCTACCAAATTAATACTTTGATGGAACAATAAAAATATCTAGAAAACTGATAACTTTAGGTATAGCGAGTACTTCATAAAATTTGAAGTACGATATTAGTACTTTTCGATATTGATATAAAATATAGGGTGTTCTATTCATTTCATTTCGTGTTCATTTTGACTTACTCTGTATTTGATTTAACGAATATTATGAAAATGAATAAGTTTTATAATTTTTAACAATTATTAAAAAACTATGGTTGCAATACATCAATGTTCCTTTACTCCTTTTTAATTACACAGAGAGTTAAACTTGATACCATTTTCAGGTAATATTGGTTATAACTTTTTAAATACCCGTTATAACATAATAAAAATTTATATTGTTGTGATGTGGAAGTGAAGCAGATTTTAAATTTAAAATAAAATACAGGGTGTTCTATTTAAAAAAACATAAGTTTGGTCTGCCACTATCTTATGGAACACCCTGTAAGACTGTAACTAATTTTAAAATGTGGAGTTTAAAGATGCCTACAATTTTTGTTAATAACTTTTTTTGTAATTTTTACTATAACAGATCTACTGATCTAAACGCAATTGCTCTAATTATAGAGGAATAACTGTTACTAGCTCAGTTGGGAGGTTGTACGGTCGAATAATAAAAAAACGAATTGAATCAGAATATGAAGACATAGAGGAACAAAATATTCGTTCTGCAACAGGTAATCGAAAAACGGAAGGCAAGGAATCTATCTACCCACCTATTGTTTGTAGATTTAGAGAAGGCATATGATACGGTACCTTTGAAAAAACTATTTTATACATTGACGAAAGTAGGTCTCAGTAGAGAGTATGTGGATGCTATCGCAAATATATACAAAAATGCAAGAAGTGTCATTAAAGAAGGAAACTTTATATCTGAATCATTTCCAATAACCAAGGGGCTTAAACAAGGATGTTGTCTGTCTCCGACCCTGTTTAAAATATATATTCAATCATCGCTAGAGCAGTGGAGAAAACAAGTATCCGGAATGGGAATAGACATAGGCGGTGGTGAATATCTAACAGCTTTATTTTTCGCAGATGATCAGGTAGTCGTAGCGAATGACGAGGAAGACATGGACTACATGTTTAGAAAACTAAAGAAAGAATATGAAAAATGGGGCCTCAATATGAATATGGCAAAGACAGAGTATCTTAAAATAGGAGATGGTGAAGAAGATCCAGAGTTAGAAATTAGAAACACAAAAACATGCAATGAATATAAATATCTCGGATCTATAATATCTAAAGAAGGCACTAGAAAAAGAGACATCGAAAACAGAACACAGCAGGGAAAAAAAGTGGTAAACATTCTAAACTCTCTACTTTGGTCTAAAGATATTAGACAAGAAACGAAATTGACAATCTATCGAACCTTGGTAGAGCCTATTATGACTTATGGGGCAGAGGTTTGGCAGATAACGCAGAAGGATAGAAAAAGAATAGAAGTAGTAGAAATGGATTTTCTAAGGAGAGCGTGTGGTATATCCAAAAAAGATCACATCAGGAATGAAGATATTAGAAGGAGGACAAATACTGTATATTCCAGTGTAGATAGAATTGAAACGAGACAACTAGTGTGGTATGGTCACGTGAAACGAATGAATGAAGATAGATGGCCAAAGAAAGCTTTAAATTACATACCACAACAAAGAAGAAGAAGGGGAAGGCCTTCAGTTGCCTGGGAAGAAAATATACGGCACATAATGAGAGATAGAGCCATCAGAGAAGACGAATGGATGGACAGAAAACGATGGCGGTCGAAATGCGAGAAACGGCAGAGGCTGTAGGAACCTCGCTATATATATATATATATATAGATCTACTGAGCTACCCACACTAATCAATCACCCTGTATATATATATATATATATATATATATATATATATATATATATATATATATATATATATATATTAATAAAGTATTCAACTAGTGAAATCTAGAGGTTTATTGGGTCAGTCAGGTTCTCAAAATAAAAAACAGAAGTCAACTACTTCAGAAGTTTATAGAAGACGTTTCGCTTTATACTTCTAAAGCTTCATCAGTTCTAACTTAATATGTAGTATTAAAGATGTTATTGTATATGTACTTAAGTTTACTCATAAATTTAGAACTAACTTAAAAAAAATTTAACAGTAACATGCAAAAAATAGTATTCGCAAAAACGAAGATTTACAAAAACTTTAAACGTACATTTGGCTTCATTTAGAGATGGTTCTCCAATGAAGACAAACAAAACACTTGTTTTGTTTGTCGATCGATGGTCCAATTTTGATACAATCTAGCAAAATTTAATCTCTGAACCCTGTGTTTTCTGGTAAGCAAGGGTTTTTTGGCCGGTATCCTGTTGCTGAATTCTGCTTCATGTAAACGTCTTCTAACTGTTCGAGACGATATCACGACATTTCGAACATCTGCTAGTTAATTTTTTAGCAAATTGCTGGTGACTATCCTATCTCTGAGAGCACTTTGTCTCAAAAAACGATCATCAACTTGATTAGTGCAACGTTTTTGCCCTTGGCCTGGTCTTCAATGCTATCATACTACCCTGATTCATTATATTGCTTCACCTTGCGACAGATGCTAGAATGATGTCTTTCTAACAAACCTGCAACGTATCGCATTGAAGATCCTTCATCTAGGAGAGTCGATACTTGCACTGCCTCCTCCATTGACAAATTTCTTTGTCGGTTTATTTTTTATTTATTTATTATTTTATTATCGGGAGTTAATGCCCCGACAAATATGATCATTGGCATGGTACAGTCAGGTACCTAGTGTAGTGTGTGTGTGTGTGTGTGTGTGTGTGTGTGTGTGTGTGTGTGTGTGTGTGTGTGTGTGTGTGTGTGTGTGTGTGTGTGTGTGTGCGTGTAGAGTAATTGTCTTGATACTTAGCAAAGTCGACGTCATTGTCTTTGCTAAGAGACGCTAATTGTATCCGAACGTCTGCGGTCCCTCCGGTGAGTACCGATCGCACAAGGATAGAAATTATTTTCATTTATTAATTTTTAATAAACGAAAATTTCTCCACCCAGATGTGATTCGAACTCACGACCTTTAGGTTTAAAGGTAGGCGCTCTTACTACTAAGCCACAGAGGGGGTAATTAAAAAAAAATTAAAACTAAAGTACATTTTGCAACAGATTATTCTGAAAGTATAAACAGTCTTGATAGTTTCCAGGATGCTTGTGATAAAGAATACCTGTCTAATAGTTCACAAACCAAAAACTAATATTTTTTATTTGATTTTTACACAAATGAACTTCCAAACATGCATGTGATGAAAACTATCACAATAAAAAGCTTGTTTCGCACAAGCACTTTGCTTTCATCGGCACTTTTTATGAAAAGTTTAACTCACTTCTAGTCTAAAACGAAGTTTAATACAAATTATTGGTAACAAAAGACTATTATTAGCTTACATAACAACTGTCACTGTCAAACAAGGTCCATAGGCATTTTGTTGTACAGTAAATTATCAATAAATAAAGATTATTAAGAAAAATATGAGTGGTGCATTAATTTTGTCCAAGAGTTTATTTTGGTTATCAAATCTTATATATGTAATTTGTTTAATACATAAATAATATTATACGTCACTACATAACTACGCATCAGTATTTACAGATTAAGTCAGAACTTCTAAAAAACTTCCCAGCAATAAAAAATATAAATACATAATCAATTTTATAATCTTACTCGTCTTCTGATGGCCTTAAACGTCGAATTTGTTCCAGACTATACTTGGCTATATAATCTAATGAAGATTCTGCTATGTCTTCAACATGTGGCTTTTTGAGCCCATTATAAGGTACTAATTCAAAATCTTCATTTAATACCTAATAAAAAATAGTTTAAACTATTATGAATTTATTTAGAAAGTATCATAAAGTTTTTTGGATTTAAGTATTTAATCTATTGTAGATGCCCCGAAGAACGTTTCAAATCTCTATACATTATCAAAATTTAATTTCCTACAGTTGAGACGAAACCTGTAAAGAGAAATCCAGAAACATTTTAATGCATTTTAATATAATTACAAAAGATCTTTGAGATAAACACTAAAATAAATACTGTTTAAATGGAAATAAGCCACAATTAAAGGTTAAAATACGTTTATTGACGTTTCAATTTCCACTTCGGAAATCGTTCTCAAAATACAAACATTAGTAAATTAAACAAATTTTGTTTTTTTGTTACTTAGTGGAAAGTTCTTCTAACAATTTAATTTATCTGACTTATTTATATTGACAATTCAGACATACATTATACATTTTAAAGTAGACTTTAAAATTATATTGCCAATATTGTTGAGTTGCGCTCCTGAGACGACTTTACTTATTAGATAGTTCATTCGATTACATGAAATCAATTTTAACTTGAGAATATCCGTTAGAAAAAAATCATAGCATATAATTCGTCTTTTGAAAAGACAAACACATGCCATGATGACAGTAAAATTCTCCTGTTAGTGATTCCATAGTAAATTATTATGAGGGAAAAATCTTGAAAAAAAAACCTCATAATACATTCTGCCGAGGAATTTGCGACACAATTGATCTCATTTAGCATAATTAGAGCCGCTTCTTTGATTTTTCTCTTTTTACCATCCGTTTCTTTTAGGACTATATTTGAATCATTCCATTGAACCCTATGTTCATTATCCCATCCATGTTTACATATTTGAGATGTATCAAATTCCTTATTTTTAATATAAGACTAATGTTCACTTATTCTAACAGTTCTAACATTCTAACAGTAAACTGATCGCATTTACAAGGTCTTTTATAAATGCATACAATCTTTGTTAATATTTTATGGCTTTTTCTATATTGCTAAAATCAGCGTCATTGGGCAGAAAACTGAGGCCCGATTCCAAAAAATGTATTGTTATCTTGTATAATGTAGGGTGATTATGTACGCCATGCTTCAGCAACAAACATATTTTAATGTTGCGGTTTTGGTCGCCACATGAATCGCACCAAAAACGAATTTCTTTAATCTTGGGGCCTAGATGGAGATCTATAAACTTTTTTACACAAGATCCAACCTCCTGCAATCCTCGTCCGGCGACACCTTCTGGTCAAATAAAACAGTGGACTTTGTTGGTGGTGGCAGGTTGTACAACAAAATCTGTCGTATGTAGAAAATAATGTTGGTTGGAAGTTTTGGCATTGGTAACGTTTTCTCAAGATCAAATGTTATAGTTTCCAAAAGTTGATTAGATTTTGCTTCATTAAAATCTTCTTTCATTTGCTTCTAGCTTGTTCGGCTGCTTCCAAGTGTTCATAATGTCGTTTGTTAAAATTTTCTACATCACTAACGATATTTGAAGCCGCTAATTTTGCAGAAAAAGTATCACATTTATTACATGTATCCTTTTTTAAAGTTTTACGTATAATGTTAAACTCGGTGTAGAAAATACGCATATGAGAAGCTTACATTTTTATGGCTTTTCTGATTTATAAAGGTTATACATTTTTTCAAGTGTCATGTCAGTAGGTAAATATTCTCTCTCTGTTTGAGTTCGTCGGTAATGAGATTTATACCTTGAAATTTTGTTAATATGTGCCATAACCTCTTCCTTTTTTATTTCAGAGAATCTTTTATGAAGTTGATGCTTACCGCGTTTATCTTTTAAGTCTAATACTCTTGATTGTTTAAGTGCTGTATTTACGCGTTTAGTGTATATTCCTAGGGTTTTTACGAACATATCGCGGCACACCCTAAACCTACTTATCGTGTATGTTCTTGAATGCAATCTTAGATGTCTCCCCTCCTCAACCTATTTTATTAGATTTTATTAGGGACTATAAATTTGTAAACCCAAGCCAAAAATAGATCACTTGAGAAAGGCTATCAGCCGAAATAGCTGTAGTGATAAGATTTAAAATAAATTTTGTGGAAGTTTGAAAACAAAGTTTTCAGTGTTTTATTGTTACATTAAATGAATTTCCATCAAGTAACGGTCGAATCCATCAATTATTTAGATGACTACCTTGAATATGGTTTCTTCGTCTTTTAACTGTAACATTTTTCTTTTCAGTTACATTAATAGTCAATAAACTGTTAGAATCTACGTGTAACCCTCTTTTAGAAATATATGATTTATTAGTGTTTTTTTTTAAAGTTCTCCAAATTGCTTCTGTTTGTCCAATGTACTTCCGTTTTCTTCCTTTTCTTGATATTCCTTTCCAATGCTCTTCTTGGTTTACTTGTTGAGGATAATTTTCGTTGTTAGAATCGTGTCCCGTATTTGCCCTGCTGTCTGATGAGTCGTCGGTATTTTCTGGATATGAGGGTTCATAATTTTGAAAATCAGGATCTGTAATATTGTCGTCAAAGTCACTCTCCTCAGATAGATCGGTGTTCCGGCCTTCCATAGTTGTATTATGAGCCTTAGCTGCACTATTGTCCTCACTTGCACCATTTTGGTTACCATTTGGATAACTACCTTTGTTGTTATCTAAGCTATGATTATCCTGAAACAAAGTTATAATAGGTAAGTGGCGTATTTATACGGTAACCAGTATTTTTTTCATACTGACTATAAAAAAACGGTATCTAAATATATTTTGATTTATTACAAAACACCAAACTAAATATGTCTGACTACCTAATTTGTGTTCATCGAATAAGATTATTAGGAATATTATCGTGCAAATCCTACTTCAAAAAACATTATTGAATTAACTTTATTATTGAAAAAGGAACCACGTAACACATTTGAGGATATATATATATATATATATATATATATATATATATATATATATATATATATATATATATATATATATATATATATATATATATATATATATATATATAATGTAATAATTTGTAAACTTACCTGCTGTTTATGTGAATTGGATGATCCTGGCAATACTTCAGAGGCTTTTAAAAGATTTAATATTTGTTTTCCACGCGACATTCTTATAAACTCTCAGATTATTTCGAAATCAGTACAGCGTGGTCTAAAAACTGTAGATCTTTGTTCTAAAATTACTATTTTGCCAAACTGTACAAGAACATAGACCTTTCGTCAATAGATGGCGCTAGGGGTAATATTTAAGATTTATATTCTGCAGCTGGATGCAGGGATATTGTGTAAATCTATTTAACGACAGAAATTAATATTTCAAAATTTGGCGGTTGGTTCCCTGTTCAATATCTACGTCCAATTGGTCCAACCTCAGGTAAGTTTATTCCACTATAAAATTTTGACATTAATGGCATTTCATAATTAAGAGCAATTATTTAACAAAACAGATTAAAATTTATGTGGTTATGATTTACAAATGTTATAATGTTACAAATAAAAACACTGTTTATTTTTACATGAAAAAAGTTTAACTATAAAATGGTACCTGGTATTTCACTAAATGTTAATTTTTCTTCTTTTGAAATTTCTGGAGTTAGAACTAGATTTAGATTCTCTGCTACACAAACAATGTATCAGCTGCGAAATAGCCTAGGATGATAACCAGGGACAAATAAAATAAAGATGGAAGCTGTTTACTGGGACGCAAACCTTGAAACTCGGCGTCTTTAAAAACTGGAACACATGTGGGTATTTTCAAAGTTGTAAACGCCGCAAATTTCTTAGATACTTAGAAACATAGAGGAAACAGTTATTACTCTTTCAAAACCAACACATTACATTGAGTATAATTAACTTTTTTCAACAAATTTACCGACTTCTTAATGACGATACTCGCCGGGTGTTGTTTCAATCAAATATCTCCCAAACATCACTTTAAACTGTAACTACACATTGAACTGCTACTATATACTATACTTCCATAAAGAAAAACGAGAACGCCTTTAACAGCGGCCGGCCATACCGAGAGTGATGTAATTCTCTTCAAAAATCATTTGCCCAACTCGATATAAACAAAACATATACGGTTAAATTCCTATTAATTTGAATCTCAAAATATCCCAAAGTGGCTCCTGATCAAAGAATACTGAAGAAATACACATCTGCGATATAAAAACAAACTTTAAAATGTGTTCATTATCAACTCCAGTGATGCAAAAGGAATGAAAATACTTTTTCGGTTTTTTTATACGGACGGGGTGATTTCAATACATACGAAAGAATATAAAAATGCTACATGTCGTATAACTATAAAACGACACTTCAGTCTTATTTTAATTCAAACTATACAAGAAGTAATTTTACAGGGACTAATCAAAGATTATACTTGTATTTAATCTGGTCAGCTGAAGAACGCTATTTATTTCTTTCTTGGAAATTAGCCAGGTAACCTTTGGATTACTGACTCCAAAAATGTTTGAAACATTTAAAACCTGGATTCAAATTTTGAATATTCCCCTGCCGTAAAGTCACAAATGAAAAGTCAATCAAAAAATGCCGAGGAGTGAGAACATTGAAATCGGCAGGATCCCCCGAAACAGGGATCTAAAGACGGGAATTTAAGCAGGCTTAAGTCTGTACATAATGATAGTAGACAGAGCTCGGAATAATCTTCAACACATTAAAGAAATTGGGGGCTTTGAAGTAGTAAATAGTTTTATATACCTGGGGTCTAATAACACTAATAACTAATAACAAATGACGGATGGTATGACAGAGAGATACGTAGAAGGTTGACTATTGCTAGAACATCTATGATGAAACTGGTAGCAATTTTGAAAAATTCTATCATAACAATACACAAAACTAAGGCTGGTAAGGACGCTCATTTTTCCCATAGCCACATATGCATCCGAAACGTGGACCTAAGAGAAAGTGGATAAAAATAAAGTGGACGCTTTTGAAATGTGGATATACCGCCGCATGTTGAGAATATCCTGGATTGATTATTGCACTAACGAATCGATATTAGAACAACTTAAAGTCAAAGATAGATTGCTTAAACAAATAAAACAGAGATATTTGCAGTATTTTGGACAAATTGCTAGAAGAACAGGTACGATGGAAAAACAGTCGAGGGTAGAGTTGAAGGAAAGAGACCTAGGGGAAGATCTCCAAGCCGTTAAGTAGATCAAACAAAAATATTGATTAACCAGGTGTTACATGAAGCCGAATAACTAGCCCAAGGCAGAAAAGGATGGAGGGAAATCGTGAAAAAACTGTAAAGACCGGATGGTGTCACCACATCCCAAATGGGATTAGGACTAAGGAAGAAGTCTGTATTATTACCGTATTCAATACATCTCATATATGAGACTAGTGTCTCCTATAACTCTTTTAAAATGATACTTTGTAAATTTTACAGCTGCGTCCTACAAACCACCGAAATATTCAGAATAACTTTGTATAAAATACCAGTTAATAGAAAGCTCCGAAAAGTATTTGGTGAAAGTACATTGATTTACCTTATTCCCTAAACATGCAAATAAATCCTAAATGTGGTTGTTAGTTTCTACAGAGTGACTACCATTATTTGAATATATGTAACGTGGTAAATCCCTTCTCTAGATAAATCTTTTAAAGCAATTCGAAAATCTCTTTGTAGTTAAATAATTGATCAACTACAAATGACAAGCCTTGGTCACCAAATAAACAAAAGAACATAAATACTAGGGTGAAACGAAAATTAAAAAAAGTTAAATAGCGTTGTGCCATAGTTGAAAAAATATGCTTCTTACAATCAAAACCAAGTACCTATAAGAAAACTAAAACAGGTGACTTTATATCCTGAAGTTCCTCAAAGGGACGACATATTTGATAATATATGAACTTTGAACCCCTTAGCTATTTTTTTTAATTTTTGTAAGACATTCATGACACATATTTTATTATGCTGCTTAAGGTTGTAGGAAATAACCAAACAATTCTTAAATTGAATCATGAATGTGTTGCTTGTGTGAGTCCATTTCAAATAGGTAAAGCAATAATAAATAAGACTTACTCACAATCAATTTAATTTAACTATCAGACGACCGGTTTCGCTTTCTACAATATGCAAAGCATCTTCAGGTCTCGATACAAAGTTAAACAAATGATGCCGGTACTCTATTAATAGATGGATGGTAGAACATGTTTGAAACTACTTTATATTGTTGAATGGAGAACTTAATACTATTATTGCAGTTGTTTGACAGTAAACGGGAAGTTCTTGAGGAGATAGATTTGATCCAATGAATTTGAGATATGTGTGAGATTGTTTGTTAATTGTAAGTGATGTAATATACTATTGTGTTATTAAAGGTTATTTATACTTATTCCAGAGATATATTTTTGAAATGTGTGTTATTTATTGAGTAATTGTTTTATGAAGGTGACAGTTTTATGACAATGAATAAGTGTAGATGTAAAAAATTGTGTGGGTGTGCAATTATTTTTTAACTTGTAGTTATCAAATTACTTTGATAAAGTTCTATTGGCAATGAGTTAATTATTGGAATAGTCAAGTAAATAAAATGGTAAAATACAAACAATTAAGAATAATTTAAACACACTAAAACAGAAAACACTTAGAAGGGACGAAACAAACATTGAATTTAAAAGGGGGAAGGACTTTAATGCACTACATTATAGTCTTGGGCACAATCTTTGTACCGAGACCTGAAGATGCTTTGCATATTGTAGAAAGCGAAACCGGTCGTCTGATAGTTAAATTAAATTGATTGTGAGTAAGTCTTATTTATTATTTCTTTACCTATCTTAAATTGAAATTTTAACATTTAATGGATCATCAAATTACCGGAAAAATAGTAAATTGGAACAAAAAGACGGTATTTAGTTAAATAACAGTTTTATTAACTCAGAAAAATGAAAAACATAACAATAACTCCAAAATGAACTAGTAGGTAATTAAACTGATTAACATTACTTATTTCTATTTTTAAAGTAGTCAGATGTTTTTTCCAAATATGGTAACCTTTGTCTTGACTAAATACTGTTTTTAATAAATCCATCGCGATTACTCTGACCACACTGCAGCTGACGCTTCAGTTACTAAGCGAACGCAACGTTCTACTGCTTGAGTATTACAAGGTAATAAGGAAAATCAGAAGTAATTATACTATAAATTCATATCCATCTTCATTGTTATTGGTGGTTTAGTAGCACTTACTTTGTACCAAGATATCATCTGCGAATATTGGTCGGCATCAAAACGTAGCTCAGGGATATTAAACTCCCGTATCATTTATTAAATGGCCAACTATATGGCCTAGGAGACAAATTCGTTAAACTTCCCGTGCTCGAATTGGTATCACTAAAGTGTTATGATCATTTCGGCCTATCCCAGCCATCGTCAGACACTTGGGCTGATACAAATTCAAACTCGGAAAGTAAAACGAATGTCTCCCAATCTTCACTACCGTGTAGTTAGCTTATAAAGGCGCCCTCTATTTTGAAGGCCGTGAACGAAACGATATGAATAATCGTTTTCTGTATCCTTTATGCTATGCGAAATGTGTAAAGAATTAAATCTTTTAGCGAAAGCCGCTATCGCTGTATGTATTAAATGGCCAACTATATGGCCTAGGAGACAAATTCGTTAAACTTCCCGTGCTCGAATTGGTATCACTAAAGTGTTATGATCATTTCGGCCTATCCCAGCCATCGTCAGACACTTGGGCTGATACAAATTCAAACTCGGAAAGTAAAACGAATGTCTCCCAATCTTCACTACCGTGTAGTTAGCTTATAAAGGCGCCCTCTATTTTGAAGGCCGTGAACGAAACGATATGAATAATCGTTTTCTGTATCCTTTATGCTATGCGAAATGTGTAAAGAATTAAATCTTTTAGCGAAAGCCGCTATCGCTGTATGTATTAAATGGCCAACTATATGGCCTAGGAGACAAATTCGTTAAACTTCCCGTGCTCGAATTGGTATCACTAAAGTGTTATGATCATTTCGGCCTATCCCAGCCATCGTCAGACACTTGGGCTGATACAAATTCAAACTCGGAAAGTAAAACTAATGTCTCCCAATCTTCACTACCGTGTAGTTAGCTTATAAAGGCGCCCTCTATTTTGAAGGCCGTGAACGAAACGATATGAATAATCGTTTTCTGTATCCTTTATGCTATGCGAAATGTGTAAAGAATTAAATCTTTTAGCGAAAGCCGCTATCGCTGTATGTATTAAATGGCCAACTATATGGCCTAGGAGACAATTCGAGCACGGGAAGTTTAACGAATTTGTCTCCTAGGCCATATAGTTGGCCATTTAATACATACAGCGATAGCGGCTTTCGCTAAAAGATTTAATTCTTTACACATTTCGCATAGCATAAAGGATACAGAAAACGATTATTCATATCGTTTCGTTCACGGCCTTCAAAATAGAGGGCGCCTTTATAAGCTAACTACACGGTAGTGAAGATTGGGAGACATTCGTTTTACTTTCCGAGTTTGAATTTGTATCAGCCCAAGTGTCTGACGATGGCTGGGATAGGCCGAAATGATCATAACACTTTAGTGATACCAATTCGAGCACGGGAAGTTTAACGAATTTGTCTCCTAGGCCATATAGTTGGCCATTTAATACATACAGCGATAGCGGCTTTCGCTAAAAGATTTAATTCTTTACACATTTCGCATAGCATAAAGGATACAGAAAACGATTATTCATATCGTTTCGTTCACGGCCTTCAAAATAGAGGGCGCCTTTATAAGCTAACTACACGGTAGTGAAGATTGGGAGACATTCGTTTTACTTTCCGAGTTTGAATTTGTATCAGCCCAAGTGTCTGACGATGGCTGGGATAGGCCGAAATGATCATAACACTTTAGTGATACCAATTCGAGCACGGGAAGTTTAACGAATTTGTCTCCTAGGCCATATAGTTGGCCATTTAATACATACAGCGATAGCGGCTTTCGCTAAAAGATTCAATTCTTTACACATTTCGCATAGCATAAAGGATACAGAAAACGATTATTCATATCGTTTCGTTCACGGCCTTCAAAATAGAGGGCGCCTTTATAAGCTAACTACACGGTAGTGAAGATTGGGAGACATTCGTTTTACTTTCCGAGTTTGAATTTGTATCAGCCCAAGTGTCTGACGATGGCTGGGATAGGCCGAAATGATCATAACACTTTAGTGATACCAATTCGAGCACGGGAAGTTTAACGAATTTGTCTCCTAGGCCATATAGTTGGCCATTTAATACATACAGCGATAGCGGCTTTCGCTAAAAGATTTAATTCTTTACACATTTCGCATAGCATAAAGGATACAGAAAACGATTATTCATATCGTTTCGTTCACGGCCTTCAAAATAGAGGGCGCCTTTATAAGCTAACTACACGGTAGTGAAGATTGGGAGACATTCGTTTTACTTTCCGAGTTTGAATTTGTATCAGCCCAAGTGTCTGACGATGGCTGGGATAGGCCGAAATGATCATAACACTTTAGTGATACCAATTCGAGCACGGGAAGTTTAACGAATTTGTCTCTTAGGCCATATAGTTGGCCATTTAATACATACAGCGATAGCGGCTTTCGCTAAAAGATTTAATTCTTTACTCCCGTATCATTTGTCTACGTTCACTCCTCGCCTTCAGAATACGTCGTTCTTTGAATTTCAGATCTTCATCCGTAAGAATTGACAACAATATATCCTCTGGATAAGTGAAAAATTAATTACGTTGGATAACGGGATATATAATTTTTTAACCATTTTAGGTGGTGTGCTCTATGATTTGATTAACTGGAATAAGTGTCTTGATTCGTCAACACATGATGGTCGAAGTTTCACTCTGAACCAGAAGAGGGCATACACTTTGGAGATATAAGTTACCAACAGACAAGACTTCCATCTGGAACTTCAGTTGCTACGTAAAGCCTCATAATTCGGTTAGATGTTGTAAGCCATCTAGCATGTGACAGTTTTCCTGGATTTCTTGAGGCCAAGAAAGCAGGCACATTTCCAGTTTCAACTGATTGATTTTAAGTACTGATTGTTGATCAGTACTTAAATCAGACCCGTTGCGATCCAGCTGTGGTAGATCTGATTCTATTATTTTATACTTTTTACTGGAAGACTTTCGCATAATTTCAGTTTTTTCCTAATTGAACCTTCGCCAGTTGGCGAACTGAAATTAAATTGAAGTTTCGCCATCAACTTCTTTAAATTTATGTCGCAGGAGAAGCTCATAAAGTGAAATAAACAAATAAGTCACTGCAGCGGACGGTTTGGTTCTTTCTCTAACAAACGAATTAAACCGTTTTTTGCTCCGGTATTTACTACCGTTTCATGTGATCTAACAGCAATTAAGCCATTTAAATTAAAATTTTGCCGTAAAAACAGTATAACTGATGATTTGATATTTCATGCTGAACCACCTTCTAGAACGACGTGTCATATATATTGAGAACCTGATTTACTAACAAGAGATATAATGTTTTTATGTAATACACCGGCGTTTATTTGCAGTTGTTTTATAAATTAGTATTCGATCCTTTCTGCCGCCAAAAAAGAATTCTAAAATGGCAGGTTTTTCCGTGGTTCTGGCCATACAAAGTTCTTGTTGTAATGTTGTGTCTTCCAAAACAGCATTAACTATTATAGCTGCTATAACTAGAACTAAATTCTAAAATGTTTTCCTATACATCTAATTAATTGCAGCTAGGTTTTGAGTCTCTTTTTCTGAAACAAGTTTTTCTGGTCTGATTTTTTGCAATCTTTGTACTAA
The DNA here is from genome assembly GCA_918026665.1 of Diabrotica balteata. Lineage (NCBI taxonomy): Eukaryota > Metazoa > Arthropoda > Insecta > Coleoptera > Chrysomelidae > Diabrotica > Diabrotica balteata. Next base: position 69,781,860 of record OU898280.1, on the reverse strand, counting down.
CTTTTATGTCTACTGCTTCAACAGTCATTACTCTCTTAGTTTTTTGGTCAGCAAGAAAGGCTTGTTCTCTTTAAAGTACTTTTTTTGATTTTTCACACTTACATGTTTGAAACTCACATTTGCAGGCAGCTATATCAAATAACTTAGAGGCCTCTTCTTTAAATGACCCTAATTTAAGTTTAATTGTCTGAGTATTCTTCGTGCTCTTTAAATTTCTCTGAATAAGTTTGTAATGTCGGTGACACGTTTTGATTTTGTCCCATATTCAATTTTTACTCACTACAGGAATTGAATCTTTAAGCCAAATTTCTTCAATTTTTTTCACCGTTTGTTTTAGAATCTCACTAACAGAAGGATCCTTTCCGGCATATTTTTGATTTAAATTATGTTGAACAAACAAATAATGACAGATAACATCGTTAAACGTTGGCAACACTCAATCATTCAATAATTTTGGATATCCAAAAACAATACACTTGCCTTTACTTCTAGTTGCCAATATTGTTTTCACACCTACGATAACGTTAATATTTCACACACACAACTAAGCTTGGCAGTCGTAATAGTAAGCGTAAAATACTTGAACAAGTTAATACAGGTTGTGATATGCGCAGCGCAGATCGAGCGATCACCCGCTACCATTGGCGGGTCACTTCAGAAATTAAAAAGTAATTTTTGCAAAATTAAATATGTTTGAGGAAACAGAAGTCCTGGTAGTAGAGCAAATTTGATTTAATATATCGTTTTGAGTGATACAATGTATTTTTTTCCGCTATGACAGCTTATAAATATTATTTTATTAATATCTTTATTATGACAACTTTAATGGAAATCAGTGCAATTCAGAAATTTAAAGACCTTGAGGAACCCCCAAATAATAAAATCGGTCAAGCAACTTTTGCTACTTTTTTTTATTAACACTTACGCATATTTTAACAACTATGTAACACTACCTGGAGAAAAAAAGTTTTTTCGTTGAAACCTAATAAATGCCCTAAATATTTGTTTGCCCTATAACTTTATAAGCTTTTATATGAAACGGATCTGCATAGTCAACGCCACACAATTCCAAAGATTTACGTTGATTTAATGCAAGTTGCCTGTAAATTTACAATTATCTGTCTAAATGATGTTATAGGATGTAGCGGTTTTGCCCGAAAATACGTAACGCACTTGCGTAGTATATCCCGAACCATGCTCCGACCCAATATAGGCTGTCAATCGTACCATATTCAATAATAATAAAACACTGAAAACTTTGTTTTCAAACTTCCACAAAATAAATTTTGTGGAAGTCTGAAAACAAAGTTTTCATTGTTTTATTGTTACATAAAATGAATTTCCATCAAGTAGCGGTCGAATCCATCAATTATATTCAATAACGTTTCTGTTTTCTTCCTCCCACCCTTATTATACCCGAATTATCCAAAAATAGATTTAAGCAGATTATTTTGTTTAAATTTAAAACCTTTTGATTTTTTCAAAGCTTGCCTGTCATAAAATTCTGCGATAAAATTATTAGTCAGCTTAAAGCTGTTTCTTGTCTGCTATTTGAGAGAGATTTACTTGTTTTTTTATTATTATTATTAACAATCTTTTGTTCTCATTTTAATTTAAAATTTTTGTTAATTCTTAACACCCAACTTATTATATGGTTTAATCGTTTAAGACCAGAATAGTTTTCAAATATTTCCTGTAGCACAATTAAAGAAAATACCAATTTACGCTTCTACATTCTGGCAGCTCCTCCAATGTAACACTTAATTCGGTTTCAGATGTTTCAGATAACATTTCTTCGTGCAGCCTTTACAAACCTAGGACCATCCTGCCACAATCTAATTTCTTCGAATTCGAATAATAATAATCTTCGAATTTTTCTGGATCCATCTGGAAACATCCGCTGGATTTATTTCTAATATGACGTTTCCCCTAGACCCCTAGAATTTGGATCCATTAACCGCTAAATCTCCCCACTAGCTTTAAAAGTTTTCACAGTAGCATGCCAATGCTATCGTGGAATCCGTCTAAAATCTTACTTTGGTAAACTTAATATTTAATTACCGATTCAGTTAATATTCGTCCTATTAGAGCAGCATACAACACAGACAAAGACTTTGAGCAAACTAAATTTACATGATGCGTACCAAATTTACATGATACGTTAGTGTTTTGAATAAAACTTAGAGGATGCTGCCACACGACGGTTAGTGGGGCAAGTGCATCCCATAAATCAACCCTATTGTAGGACGCCTTTGAATGGCGACAATCTTAATGGCCACAGTAATATGATACTTTTCAAAAATTACAAAAGAAGTCAAATTATTTGAACTTAAAAACAGACTAAATGTGCTAGCCAGTTTAACAATGGGATTTTACTGAATAACAGAAAACAATGTATTTTAAAGCAAATAAGTAAGAGTATAGATTATTAAATAAGATCACATTATAGTACAGTAAAAGAAAAATATTTAATGTAAAATATGAAAACATACTTTCCCAAACAGTTAGCATCTGTTGATCTTACGTAATCAACCGCACCATAAGCTATCTCGGAAGAATTCGTCAAGCTATGAAGTTGAACATCCTTTGTGTTTCCTCAACAAACTCTTGGACTTATTTTTAGTTTTTCTAGAGCTGTCATTTCATTTCTCCAGTTACTATAAGATAGGTGAAGTTCCTGCGGTAATGATTCATCCCGTTCCAATTTTGTCTGCTATAAAGCTTGTATTACCAATTTTGTCCTTATTACCACTGCACTAACTAGGCCTAATGGATGGAATATTTGAGCTTTAGCTGATAGAATATCGCTGTTGCTCACCTTATTTTTTCTTGTATCAATGGTAATACTAAATTGCAAGAAATATTCTTTTGAATTCCATAACAAGAATATAAAGTCATCATATAAAATATAAAGCACCTACAAACCTTTTTAAAAACAAAAATAGAGGTATTTTTTTTGTATTTTTAACATAATTCTTTTGTTTTTCTCTTCATTCCCAACCTACAGGGTGTTTTTGGTATGAAACGCCTCAATCCTGGAAACGGCTTGCACGCTCTTTGTATATTTTGGTATGTAATAAAGAGTCTTTTGATTAAAACAGAAGAAAAATATAGTTCCACCGCCCGAAAAGAGGGTAATTGTCTTTTTTGCGAAATTTCAAAAACTGAATGATCTAAATAATTGCAGTGCAATTGAAGGACATTTTTGCAGTGCAAAAACTAAACGGAATGTTTATCGTTATTCTTTTCTCAGGTTTTTACAGATAAACCTAACGATCATCATCATCATCAACTAGCCTCTAACGTCCACTGCTGAACATAGGCCTCTCGCATGCTTTTCCACTTAGTCCGATTTTGCGCCATCTGAATCCAATTTGTAGTCACTCTTTTTATGTCATCTGTCCATCTCGTTGAGGGTCGACCTCTATTTCTGTAAGCTTGTATTCGGGGTCTCCATTCCAAAATTCTTTTTGTCCACCGGTCATCAACTGATCTTACTACATGACCTGCCCAGTTCCACTTTAGTGTTGTTATCCTTTCAATAACGTTTGATACTCCTGATCTTTTGCGTATAGTAGCATTGGGTATTCTATCACGTACAGAAATCCCTAACATAATTCTCTCCATTGCACTTTCGCAACTTGTAGTTTACTCACTGTTGTTCTTATGAGCGTTAGGGTTTTTGCGCCGTAGGTCATCACTGGCAAAATACATTAAATAAATACTTTTCTTTTCAGACACATTGGAATAATAGACCTTAAAATATCCTTCATCCTTCCAAATGCAGCCCAAGCGAGGTTTATTCTTCTTTTCAGCTCGATTGTTTGATTGTCTCGACTTATTCTGATCTCATGGTCCAAGTATTTATAGGAGTCAACTGGCTCAATATCTTTGTCTTCTACTGAGATGTTTTTGTTGTGGACTAAATTTGTCATAAATTGTGTTTTTGAAAACTTTATTTTAAGACCAACTCTTTTTGTGGCAGTATAGAGTTCTTGGAGCATTATCTGTGCCTGATCAAATCTGTCTGCAATAAGAACGATATCATCTGCAAACTTAAGGTTATTTAAAAATTTTCCATCTACATTGATGCCCTTTTCGTTCCAATCTATTTTTTTACAAGCGTATTCTAGCAAAGTTGTAAATAATTTAGGAGACATGTCTCCTTGCCGAACGCCTCTTTCAATACGAAAAGTCTCAGTATCTTCATTAAGTCTTACACAGGCTATAGCATGTTGATAGATGTATCTGATGAGAGATATGTATCGGTGATCTATTCTACATTGTGTTAGAGCTTGGAGCATTTCACTTTTATTGACCGTATCAAATGCTTTTATCCTTCCTACCCTATTTTGGATAAAGACACCATTCGGGCAACTAGTGTTAACAATCTTTAAAAATAAACTTGATAGCGCTTTATTTTATGTATAGGATTGTGTTTTTGTTTTCGGACAGCACTATTTATTTATTTATTATCTTACAATTCAATTTTTGTACGATATACTTAATTTTTTAACTTTACTTAACTTTATAATTGGTATTCGTTGTATAAGGATATTTTTTATTTTTATGTTTTTTTTTGCTTTTTGGGCATAATAGGAGCTCGCTCCTCTGCCTTTATTTCTGATATAATAATAATAATAATAATAGTAATAAGGCTATTCCAACTAAAAATTACCTAAAATATATTGTTAAATATCCTCAAGTCCAAAATGACAAATGCCGATATGGATGCCAAGCCCAAGAAACCATCCAACATCTTACCGTTGGCTGGCAGGCATTTGTCGGTACTGATTGTCAACCAAGAATTAGCTGACAAACTGGGAATTCTCCAAATCGATCATCTTCCTTATTATCAATGCGTTCCTGACAGAATGCTTGAAATTGAAAACTACAAGCTATACTGGGACTGACAGTGCTTACAGACCAACCAGTGGCGCATAATAGACCGGATCTCATACTAGTTAATAATCTTAGTAGGCAAACAACTTATTTTGATGTTGCGATACCCAACACCAATAATTTACGTGTTAAATACAACGATAAGATCGCCAAGTACAGAGATCTAGAAATACAAATCAGGACACAATGGAGAATGGAAAGTACCCAGACAGTACCTATTATTCTATCTACCACTGGTGTTATTCCCAAAAACATCCTCGAGAACATAAAACAGCTGGGTCTCAATGAACATCACTATTAAGCCATGCAGAAAGCTGTACTCCTCGTGACGTAAAGATGTGTACGAAACTTTTTGGGAGATACTCCAACATACCAAGTCACCTAGGACTCGATAATACGGAAAGAGTACCACCAGAGCTCAATCCTTTTGATACCGTAGGTATCTGGGATGAGTGAATTTTCCCCTTAGAGGGATTGTGAGCCGTATGGCTAAATCTGGAAATAATAATAACAAAATATTAAGTTTTTGAAAAAACTCTAAAGAACATTTTTGCCTTAAACTTTACTATTTTAGCGACTGTTATGTTTATTTTTAAAAAACTTTTTCCACCCCCGAGTTTAGGAAGACCACCCCCAGAGAACAGAGCACATATTGCCATAGGGTAGATTTTGATCTTTGAGCTATTTTCTACCTGTCAAAATTTCAAGCAAATCAATGCATATAAAAAAAATTCAGTGTTTTTCTACTATTTTAACAGTCGTATCGTGGACTATATACAAATATAATAATCTAAAGCACTGAATTCCTTACCTGATAATTTACTGTAGAGTTTAATATTAAAACAGCAACTGCTGTGTTTTGATATTCAGCCACTATAATATGTCTTCCCAAGAGCTTTCCACTTTTTAAAATTTCTGCAATGTAGTATCTACCATATAACTCTGTTAATTTTTTAGAATGTGTTTCAATAAGTGGCACTAGGTCGTCGTTATCTTCTTCAACAGCTTTTCTTATTTTGTATTGTATTTGAAAATCTTTTCGACAAAACATATAAAGATATTGTCCTTTAACTTTTATTACAACTACGAAAAATAGAAATTGTGTATTAAAATATATTAGTGAATAGTGGTTTTTTAATGTTTAAAATTTTCACTGAAATTCAGCTGAAATTATTAGTTTATTTTTTCTACCACTTAAGACCAAGAGCAATCAGCACGCTTATTCGAATGGAAATATCACTGTATGAGAAGAAAGAAATATCTTGAAGCTAAAGTCGAATGCTGTTTGTTCGAAACCGTGTATTTTCTTCTTCTTAAAATTGGATCTCCTTAATCTAGAAATAAGTACTTAACCCTGCTGTCCTGTTCGGGTCTATTTGACCTAAAAAAATTTATTTCTTATTTTACTAATTATTACGTGGTGTAACGTTTTGGTGTTTCGTGACTTTATTACCTAATATGAGGTCTTTTAATTGCATATGAGATAGAAATCAACTTCCTGATTTTTTTTATAAAAATTAAATTGTTACCTATAGTACGTTCGGGTCAGTATGACCCACGTATTTAAACCGTTAAAAATTACCTGTGTACGTATCTTTAGTTGGCAGAATTTTATATATTTTCTAACAGTTTGTCAGTCAGGTACGTCTATAAAGAAACAAGTTTCTGAAAGCTAGAACTTGTAAAAAATGTGTAGTGTAGCTGGACGATGTCATTTAGAAGGCATGTCACGTAGAAGGAACTGGGGGTGATAGACAAGTGGTAGGCTGGTAGGATACTGGTATGCCAAGCGCATTCATTTACATTTTACATTTCAGTCTATGTTTACATGCTGATAATGTCGCATCACGTAACGCTAACCGAAAATGAGCTTCGCGAGCTTGCGAACGTGTCCGAGAGTGATAAGTGCATATCAGAAAGAGAAAACAATACAAGTAGTGAAAGTGAGGAAGAAAGTAGTGATGATTATAGTTTATTCGTCTTCCGGGTTTGGACCGTGTCATTTGTGAGTGACCCAAAAGTGGGTTCATCTCGACGTTTCGCTACAATTGTATGTTTCACGTCCAACAGCTCAGAACACTAACGCGTCGAGAGGCGGGGAGTGAATCCGACGATTCAAGCAAGCAATTTGATTGAAACCAGCCTATGAGAAATGTTCACCCAGGTAGTAGGATCGGGTGTAACAATTCATTGAAGCAAGGTGTTTTAACTCGAGTTTAAAAACAGGAGTCACCCCACCGTGCTCCAATGCTCTAGACCATCCCTTTCCCCCCTGTAGCAATCTGATTCACTATAGAGGCACAACTGACTCTGGCCGTGGAAGCCTACGGTTTTCAAAGTAGTGATGATTCAGCTGTTCTATTCTACGTAGAACATCCAGTAGAACCGTCTGTAATAGTTCCTTTAAAAGACGGTAATATCCAGTGGTCTCTCGATCTTCCTTATTAATGCGGTCGTTTTTTCACGGCCAATGATATAAGTAATGCTTCAGAAGTTACAAGGTACTCATGTGCACGAATTTTCGATATCAAAAATTCATTTGACGCACTATTTTCTGATATAGTTGCAAACCAAATTATAAATATGAGCAACGTGGAAGGACATCGTGTTTTTGGAACCAACTGGAAAGACTTAGATAAAATTGGTTTTTAAGCATACATTGGTCTTTTATTGTTAGCTGGAGTTTTAAGTCTCATGGCAAATAAACTAAAAGTTTGTGCAATGAAGAAACAGACCGTAGTGTATTTCAAGCAACAATGTCCCTGGAAGTATTTACAAAAATTCCCAAATAATACGTTTTGACAACAAGACTACTAGACAGGATAGAAGACGCACTGATAAACTTGCTGCAATACGTGAAATTTGGGAAAAATGGGTAGAAAATCTACCAAAATTTTTTAACCCTGATGAAAATGTTACCGTCGACGAGCAATTAGTTGTCTTTAGAGACCGCTGTCCTTTCAAACAATATATTCCAAGCAAACCAGCGAAATATGGCATAAACATTTGGGCTTTATGTGATAGTAAAAGTTTGTACTCTCTAAAATTGTAGATCTATATAGGAAAGGAAACAGGTGCCGCTCCGGAACTGAATCAGGGAATGCGTGTGGTGTGCAACTTGTGTAGTGATCTGAAAGGCCACAATATTACGTGTGATAACTTTTTTACATCATATAATTTCAGACAACTTTTTCTAAAAAGAAACAATACAATGCTGGGGACTATAAGAAAAAATAAGCCAGAGCTTCCAGCACAAATTGCGAATAAAGAAGTTTATAGTTCGTTTTATTTTTACTTCACGCAAGCTACCACTGTTATTAACTATATTCTTAAAAAGAATAAAAATATTATTCTTATGAGTACTTTGCATCATGATAAGGCTATTAGTTACAGCAATGACAAAAGACGAAAAGCCATAAATTATTTTAGATTACAATTCCAGTAAGGGAGCAGTGGATACTCTAGATCAGCTTGTCGGTACATATACTTGTAAAAGGAAGACAAATCACTGGCCTATGATTGTTTTTTATAATAGGCTGAACATTTCTGCCTACAACGTGTTCGTTTTATGGACATCAATAAATCCCCAATGGAACATTAACAAACTTACAAAACGGCGAATTTTTCTTGAGTAATTGGAAAAACACTGGTGAAACCACTTATCCCATCCTGGAAAAAAATTTACCAAGAACTAAACACTTACAAGAACTGGTAAAAAGAACACGAACAGAAGCGAGTAGAGAAGATAGAAATTCTAGTGAACCTTCTATGGACACTCCAACTGCTGTTAAACGAGCACCCTGTAAATTTTGCTCTAAAAACGATAACAAGAATAATATTTTGTGTTGTATATGTCACAAACAAATTTGCAAAATCCATTCTTTTTATTACTGTCTCAGTTGTAAACTAAATTAAATTTTGTAGGTATTTGTTCTTGTGGCTTTTCTGGGAAAAAAATGCCTTTTATTTATTTTTTTTTTATTTAAACGCAAAACCACATCAACCGCGCAGGGTTATTAGTGGCTGTAACAAATACATGAAATATTACATTAAATACAATTGAATGATACATTAAGTACAATTGAATATTACATTAAATACAATTGAATAAATTGATGTCTTTTAAATAGCTTAACACTGTTGAAATTTTTTTGGTGAGAACTGTCTTGAGATCATCATCTGTGAATCCATGGGATCTTCTTTTTTCCATGAATTGAGGACAATCAAGCAAGATATGTTTGACAGTCAGTGGGTTAGAGCAGCTGCAGCAGATAGGTAGTGGTTCTTTTGTTATTAAGTATTTGTGTGTTAAGGCAGTATGGCCAATTCTTAGACGATTAATAATGACTTGGTTTCTTCTGTTTAAAGGAGTCTCTAGAACATCAGTTATTTTTGGGCAAATTACATTTAGTTTAGTACCTAATTTTTCCCAATAATTTTGCCAAGTATTAATACAATGGATTTTAACCAGGTTTTTTAGATCGGTGTACGAATATGTCTTCAATTGTGCAATATGGTTTGAGTTCATTCGACTTTTGTTAGCCAGTTGATCTGCTTTTTCATTTCCGTAGATACCTATATGTGATGGTATCCAAATAAAAGCCGCTTCCTTTCCTAATGATGAAAATTTTTCTAGTACGTTTTTTATACTCTGTATAATAGGGTTGTTGGTATATATTTGTTTCAGTTTCAGTAATGCATTTAATGAGTCTGTTACGATAATGCACTTCATCGTTCTACTCTTTTCGAAGAAGATTAGGGCTTCCAAAATAGCTGTAACTTCACCTGTTAGTATACTGCAGTTGGTTGGTATCGATATGCTTTAAGAATTTTCTTTACAGTAGTAGGCAGCAGCGTGACCATTGGGAGTTCTAGAGGCATCGGTAAAGATTTGCAAATAATTAGGATAGTGGTCTAGAATTTTCATGAATAGAGATTTAATTACTGTGGAATTTGTAGTAGATTTGGGATACTTGGTAAGTGTTACATCAATAGTTAATGGGTGGCTTGTCCATGGGTGATAGTTTGCGTTTATATGTAGTGTTGCATTGAAATGATTCCTATCAAAAGTTGTAAGGTTTATTCTTTCTATGAGGGGTGTAGAGTTTTTAGTCTTATTGTTAGGAGGAAGGCCAGGGTTGCAGATATGGAAAAATACAGGATGCTGTTTCTGGGATGATATCTTTGCAATGTAGTTCAAGGATAGTTGCTGTCGTCTTATATGTAAGGGAGGTTCTCCAGTTAGAACTTGCATGCTACTAACTGGACTAGTTTTAAAAGCTCCCAGTGCTAACCTCAAAGCTGTAGTTTGAATACTGTTTAGTTTTTTTAGAGTGGTTTTACATGCAGCATCATAACATATACAACCATAGTCAATTTTAGTTCTAATGAGCGATTTGTAAAGCCTAATTAATATTTTATGATCAGCACCCCAAATTCTGTTGGATAATATTTTGAGTATATTTAATCGTTTTGGCAGGAAAGCTGTAGTTTATTTATGTGTGAATTCCAATTTAAAGTTCTCTCAAAAATTAGACCTAGAAAGTTTATTTCTTTTGACTGTTCTAAAGGTAAATTATTTAATGTAAGACTAGTTGTAAGGTGGGTTTTATTTTTATTAAAAATATTGTATCGTGTTTTTTCAGTAGAAAAAACAAATCCCGTTTTAATCGTCCAATTACAAAGCCGATTTAGGAAACTCTGTATAATATTAGTTGCTGTCATTATATTATTCGATTTAGTATAAATAACAATGTCATCTGCGTAAAGACTAGCTTTAATGGGCGCTTTAATTACATCAACAATACTATTAAAAGCGATTAAGAATAAAGTTGGACTAAGAATCGAACCTTGAGGAATTCCATTATCTAGTATCTTAGATGAGCTTGTAACACCATTTATTCTAACTTGAATCGAGCGATTTTTTAAAAAAATTTTTATAAATGCAAGTATGTTACCTTGAATGCCAGTATCTTTCAATGTTTGTAGAATACAGTGTCTCCATGCTCTATCGTATGCTTGGGTTATATCGAAAAATATTGCTATTAGTTTTTGGTTATTTGCAAAAGCTTCATTAATTGAAGTCTGTAATGCAACGTGATTATCTAATGTGGACCTGCCTCTTCGAAAACCACTTTGGAAGGGAGTAAGAAAGTTAATATTTTCTAAGTACCATATAAGGCGGAGGTTTAAAATTTTTTCTAATATCTTACACATGCAACATGTAAGAGAGATTGGCCGGTAAGAGGTAGGATTGTCTTTTGGTTTGTTAGGCTTAACAATGGGAATGATTATTGCTTGAGACCAAAGATCTGGCAATTCATGCTTTAAGAAGCAGGTATTAAATAAATCTAACAGAATTAATTTGGCTCCGAATGGTAAGTTTTTTATGAAGACTGGTAGAATATCATCTGGTCCTGCAGATGTGTTTTTTATATTTGAGAGAGAAAACTCTAACTCTTGAAGAGTTATAGGAGCATTTAAGGGGGTGTCAGAGTTGATAATGGATATTGTAGAAATTTCTATGTTTTTCTTGTATGTTAGGGATTCGTAAGAAATGTTTTTGTCGCTAGAATTATGTTGATAGACATCAGCTAAAGTTTCTGCGATTTTATTTTTGCAAGTGATTAATTCATTATTGTGTGTTAAGGTGTTTATATGTCTATAAGAATTGGAGCCTTTAAGTTTACGAATTTTAGTCTAGACAACCTCGGAGGGTGTAGACGAATTGATAGATGATACATACTCTCTCCAGGTTTCTCTTTTGCTTTTCTTTATGAGATATCTTGCTTTAGCTCTCAGTTTTTTGAAAATAAGTAAATTTTCATTTGTATTGTGTTTTTTAAATACATTAAAAGCATGATTGCTAGAAGATAGAGCATATGCTACTTCATTGTTCCACCAAGGTACTGGAGGTCTTTTGCAGAGCTTTGTTTTACCTATATTATTTAAAGCTGCTTCTATAATTATATTGTTTAAGAAGGTAATATTAGAGTTTATATCATCACTTGGATGATAGTTTTCAATTTTCTTTTCAATGTCATTTTGATAAGACGACCAGTTTGCAGTCTTTAATTTCCAAGATTGATAGATTGGAAAATTAGGAGATTGAATATGATTTAATGATATGCAGATAGGAAAGTGGTCACTGTCATATAAAGATTTTAAAGTATTCCATGTGAGAAACGTTGATAAGGATTGACTACATAATGATAAATCAATGGCAGAAAAAGAGCCGTTATAGGAGTTAAACCTGGTAGGTTCTCCTGTATTAAGTAATAGTAGATCAGAAGAGTCAATGAGATGTTTCATTAGATTACCGTATTTGTCTGTTTTAGAGCTTCCCCATACAGAATGATGACAATTCATATCCCCTAAAATTATTTGGGTGTGGAATTTGATCAAGAAGGTTATTTAGTTCTTGTAGGTCTAGCTCGCTAGGATGTGGTAAATAAATGTTGCATATATTAATATGTTTTTGGTACGTTATACTCACTGCTACAGCTTCGAGATTAGTTCTTAATACAATTGGTTTAGCTTCTAGGTCTGTACTTACAAAAATAGCTACTCCGCCACTGGCGTGTTGTGGTACTCTGTTTTTTGGAAAACACTGATAATTACGAAGATTTATATTAACTTGTTTAAAATGAGTTTCTTGAAGACATAGGATCTTTGGGCATAATTCGTTTATTAAAAGTTTTAATGGTTCTAGATGGGTATAAAACCCATTAAGATTCCACTGTAGGAATTCCTGTAAAGGAATTGGACATGTTAGAATTCTGCTTGAGATAATTGTTCATCTGTCTCTTCTGTGGAAGAGATATTATTGGGGTTTATTTTCTTTTTTAATCTAGTTATATTATTTTTTAATTTTGAATTGTGGGTATAAGCGTGAACAAAGTTAAGGATCTCAATTAGCTCGGCATTTTCATTAGAGTAATCTTTAGAAATTATTTCAGGGTGTTTGGCATATATTGTGTTTTCTAGGAAGTCACATATTTCATTATAATTTAAGATAAAAGGTGGTGATCTGTTTTCTATTTGGTCTTTTATTGACTCTAGTGAAAGTAAAAGTTCTTCCCGGGAATTTCTGGATGACTTTTTTGACTTTTTTTTCTTTTGCTTACTACAGGAGGAGTAAATATCTGTGAATCGGTCTGTGGGGTATTTTCGTTAATGTCTGGAGAAGATGAGATGAACCTTTTTAGTTGATTAGGGACATTTGTAGTAATTGGATTTTGTGTTATTTCTACTGGAGTAGGATTTCTGATGTTGTTTGAGGTTGTAGGTGTTGAAGTATTTAAGGAAGATATTTCACTTCTATTACTTATGGATCCTGTCTGGTTATTGTCAGTTTCCATAATTTGTTCTGTTTGGTTATTAAAGGATTTTGTTGGAATTGATGTGTCTTGAAAAGTTTCTGGGTGTGCACTAGCAGTGGATGAATTAGCTTTGTCAAAACTTTGTAGTTCTGTTTGGTTATTAGATGTATTTACTGTAGGTAATATATTTTGAGAGGTTTGTGAGTGTATATTAGAAGTAGTGGGGTTTTCTTGGTTAGAGCATTCAGCTTCCTGATGACCAATAGTCTTGCATTTTGTACAGTTAAATCTTTCTATAGAAAGGTATAAACGATAATTGGTATTATCATAAGAGATAATGAAAGAATCAGGAATAGATATATTGTCTAAAGGTGTAATAAAGATTTGCCTTCTAAAACTCAAGACATGGTTGTATTCGCTTTCAGGCATGCCTACTCGTAGGAAAGTCATTTTTGAGACAGGGTTTATACCCATCTGATGTAGTTCTTGTTCAATTAACGTGTTTGGAACAGTAGGGCAAGCATTTGATATGACTAGTCTTTGAGCTGGAGAGATAAGTCTTCTTATTTCTATTTGAGTTTCTTTTATAATAACATATTTGTAGGAATGTAGTAGTGAATCAACTGCATTTTTAGATAAAAGATATATACATATTCTGTTGTTGGCAATTCTGGAAGCGAAGGATACGTTACGTGGACCGACTAATGAACCAACGGCTATGATATAGTCATGAACTTTAGTTCCTTCAATACTGGAGAGTACTATAGCTTGTTCTTTTGTTGGGTCTTTAAATGTGTTGACAACACTGGAATATGAGACATGAGATGAAGTGTGAGTAGTATTCATAGTTTTATTTGAAGTCGTGGTTAATTAATTTTAAGTCCGGACCTGTCACCGGTTTGAAGACCGGTGTGGATTTTGACCCAAAACTGGATTTGTTTCTATTTCTTCGGAACGTTATAGGTTATATTAATATTGATATAGATACTATAAAGTGATTTTCTGGTACTCACGTAAACGTTTTCTCGGCCGACTTGAAGACAGCACTATAACTATGTGTATAAAGCAACAAAAACAATTTCTAAATTTGGTTTTTTTATTTAAAAACCTAAATATTTCAGGACGGCTTGCAAGGTGATATATTTTATCACTGTCAGGACCGTACCCCTTTTATTTTTGTTAATAAGGTTTAATTTGCATTAGCAACCTAATTTTTGTTTAATTAACTATAATTTTATGTTAATAAAGTTTTGTTTAGCACCATTGCATAAAATACAATAAGAAAGAAATAAAATAAGCAGGAGAAAAAAATATATATAATATCTTTTTTTGCATGTTCTGTAACAATCAATTAAAAACCATAACTAATAAAAAAATTTACCATTTAAATATTCTCCAAGAACTATCACACAGTTTATACATACTTCATAACAGGTCATCAAATAGTTGCACATGTGTTACTCACTTAGCAATTTAGATTTAAGAGATTTCTTAAAAGATATAATCGATTTTTATTTTAATTATTTAGCTAATTCATTATGTACTTTTGATATTTGATAAGTAAATGAATTTTTGAATTGTTCTTAACGATGTAGCGGAGCTCTAATTGTATTTTTGTATCTTGTATTGACATTATGTATATCAGTTCTGTATATAATTTTTTTTAAATAGATATGCAGGTAGAGAGTTTTTGATAATTTTGTGGAAAAGACAAGCAGCATGCATAAATATTCCCTTTTCCATGCTCAACCATTTTACATGTTTTAATTTACGAGAAATATGCTGGTGTCTTCTTACACCACAGATCAGAAGAAGACACGACCTTTGAACCAACTGAATTCTTCTCCTGTCATCTGAACTAATACAAGCCCATACACAACATCTCCATAGTTAAATTTTGATAATACTAAACTTATTAACTGTTCTGATGAGACCTATTAGGTCGAAATACGTATCAACAGATACATAGGCGCTTTTTGCGTGAAATCAAATATTTGCTGTCTTTTTCATTTTAGAATTTTTACTCCATCAAAATAAAATTCATATTGCCTTATTATCAGAGACATGGTTTAAGCCTGGTTTGTATTATACCTTTAAAAACTTCAATTGCCTTAGAACTGATCGTATAGATGGATATGGTGGGTCAGTTATTTTATTGAAAACAAATATTAAATGTCAAGAAATTAGATTTAACATAAATATTCCTATTACATACACATGTATTTCCTTTAAACTACCATCAACAAATAAAACTATTCATCTTGTATCACTATATAATGAACCGAAAAACAAAACTACAACACAGCAATGGCTATCCTTTTTTAAAATTATACCAAAACCCTTTATTTTGGGAGGTGACTTTAACGCGCACAATGCCGCATGGGGCTGTGAAGTTGATGACACATCTGGTAAATCATTGTTGGATGCTATTGAGCTATTGAGCATTGTAACCTAGTTTTTTTTAATGACGGTTCATCCACTCTTGTTCCTTTAACCACACATTCACGAGCATCTGCAATAGACCTCACAATATGTACTCAATATATTATAGCGCTAATGAATTGGAATGTTCTACAAGATCCCCACGGATCAAACCATCTACCGATTATTTTTTTAATTTATCACTCAAAGGAAAAAGAAACCAAGGGACTTCATAAAATCTGGAATTTCAACAAAGCAGATTGGAATTTGTATTCATCACTCTTTACATCTCTAAATCAACCCAGGACGTACGGTGATCTAATTAAAAACTTCTACTTCTCAGCCAATACAGCAATACCACAATACAAGAATATTACCAACAAACATCACATTCCAAAACCTTGGTGGGACAAAACGTGCCAGGATACAGCCCGACGCAGAAAATTAACTTATATTAAATATAACCAAAATCCTGCAATAAGTAACCTAAAAGAATATAAAAAGATGGACGCGTTAGCGAAGAAAACCTTTAAGGAGAAGAAAAGGAAAAACTGGAGGGAGTATTGTAAAAGTTTAAATCAAAATACTCCCATTAAGGAGGTATGAAGGAAAGTAAATTGCTTCAAAAATCGCAAACAATACAATAATTTACCTATTGACCCGGACGAACCATGGATAACAGAATTTTACCAAAAAATTTCACCAGATTGGGTTCCGAATGATATTACCAACTCCATAGCCACTGTTTCTAGAGATAACCTTAGCTTTCTATATATGGGAACTAAGAAGGGCCCTCAAACAAAATAATAATACTGCTCCTGGTAAAGACAATATATCTTATTCCATGATCTCTAACCTGACAAATGAACATAAAATCTATCTACTTAATCTTCTAAATAATATTTGGCAGAAACAAGCACCAATTCCAGAAAGCTGGAAGGAGTATATTATAATACCTATAAGGAAACCTGGCAAACGTGATGAGGATCACAATTCATATCGCCCAATATCTCTAGGTTCTTGTCTTCTTAAAACCCTGGAAAGACTAATTAAAAATAGATTAGAACATTGGTTAGAATTTAATGACATTCTTCCAAACTCCCAATTTGGTTTTCGTAAATATAAATCCACTCAAGATGCCATAACTGCTCTCGTAACAACAGTTTAAGTCAATTTCACGGAAAACTCATCCACTGCAGCTGCATTTCTGGATGTATCATCTGCTTTTGATAATATAAATTTAGATATCCTTGAACAAAAGTTATTGTCAGTCGGGATACCTATAGGTATAACATCCTTTTTGAAAACTTAGTACTCAGAGAGATTGATTTACTTAAAAATCAATGAGAAAATTTTTTCTCTTCGACTGTCTAATATAGGACTGCCGTAGGGAAGTATTTTAAGTCCACTTTTATATATTTTCTATACTATAGATTTAGAAGTCATTGTTCCTATTAACACCAAAATACTACAATTTGCAGATGATGTGGTACTCTATTCATCAGATAAATCAATTTATGTTTCTAAAAATAATTTAACAACAGCTATTTCATAAATACATGCATTTTATGAATCAAATCGATTAACATTATCAGAATCCAAAACAGAAATCTGCTTCTTTTCTAGAAAACGTAGAGCTCCATAAGGGTATATAAATTGTGGTCAATTTAAATTTCCAATTAAAAATTGTGTCAGATACCTCGGAACTTATTTAGACAGAAAACTTTTGTGGAAAGATCATATTCAACATATTAAAAAAACCGAAAAAGCTATAAATATCCTCAAAGCTTTCTGTAAAACAAACTGGGGTGCAGATCCCAACATTAGTTTAATGTTTTATCGATCTACGATACGACCAGTTTTCGATTATAGCTGTCACTTGTATGGAAACGCATCGAACACCCATTTAACAAAAATTAAATACAGAAATATATAATATTAATAATATTAAGATATAATATTAAGATACAGAAAAATAAGTGCCTACGCTTGTGCCTTAGGTATCTGAAATCTACACCAATTAATGTAATGGAAATTGAAGCTGTTGAACCGCCATTGAATTTACAGAGGCAGTATCTTACCGATAAATATGTAGCTCGTACCATTAGCAGAGACCAAGTATTCCTCAAAGATATACACAATCTGGCTGTTTTAGATTTGACTAAAAGGTATTGATTTAAGAAAAAATCTCCACTCGTGGCGGAAAGCTACAGAAATCTTTCTAAATTTAAAGAGGTACTTTATAAGGGTCATCTTCCATCAGTTTATACTGAAAAGCTTCGTGTGCTGTTTTCAATAAAAATCAAGACAGAATTTCTCAATGATGTCGAATGCCCCATGTTTAGCGCAGAAATTCACAAGAGATGGCCTAATTATTATTATATCTTCGCCGATGGTTCAAAAAAAGGAAATCACACTGCTTGCGCAGTATACCAACAGTTTTCTGGACAACAGCATAAATATAAGTTACTCGATGAAGCCTCCATCTACACATCCGAAATGCTGGGTTTAAAGTTTGCTCTTTCTCACGTTTTGACAAAGGAAATGAAGAACTGTGTAATATTTACAGACAGTAAAAGTGCAGTAGAAAGATTATGTGAAGCAAATAAATCCAAGCAATTGACTCATCTTGAAATAGAGATATTAAAATTGTACTACTAGGTTTCAAATCTCGGAGGAGAAGTTATTATCGCATGAATCAAAGGCCATTCTGGGATAAAGGGTAATATAATAGCAGACGCATTGGCAAAAGAAGCATTATCAAGCGGAGAAATCATAGACAACAATATTCTACCGGTATCAGATATAGATGTATATAGTAGACATCGGCTCAAATTAAAATGGCAAGTCAATTATACGGAATCCGAAAGAGAGTCATCATTTAAATATTGGCAACCCACACTTCTTGAAAAAAGATGGTTTTGTTCAGAGTCCAACAGAAGTTTTATTAAAACTACTAATAGGCTAAGGTCAAATTATGCTCTAACACCTTTAAGAATGTACAAAATGGATCTAGCAGACACTCCAAACTGTGCTTGTGGTAAATATGGAGATTTAACACATATCCTATTAGAATGTGTAAACCAACAAGGAAATATTACATGTTTTTATGAAAACTTACATAAACTAAATGTCTGTTTACCATTTAACATAAATGAATTAATTTTCTCTGGAAACTTAGAAATATTTAATTGTATTTATCAGTTAATAAGAAATTGTAAATATAAACTTTAAACAATATAATGTAGTAACCCTAGAATTAAGATAAAACTTGTAAGCAATTTGCGAACATATCAATTATGTAATAAACCTTTTAATACGAAAAAATTAAAAAAAAATGATAGCTAATTAAATGATAGCTAAACTGATATATATTGATCAGGAACAAAGATAGGACTGAACTTTTTATATTTTATAATCTCATTCTCGATTTTAGCATATACGCTGTCTCCTTCGTTTCGGCTATGTCTCTTAACGAAAAATTTGTGGGTGATAGACTTGATTCTTAGTTTGTTGATCATATAAATATAAAAGGCAAGTATATTCTTGTTGTTGTTTTGCCCACAACAATTGTCAGAGTAAAGAGTTATGTTCAAATCTGCTTCATTACTTTTGTTAAAGATCTTCAAGATATTTAAATAGGCATGTTCTTATTTCGTTCACACCTCCCAAACCTCCTGTGGTTTTGATATTAAATATACTAAAATTTAAAACATTCAACTTTGAGACGTAAAAGAATAAATTTGCATGTAGAATAGGACACGAAGCCTATAGAAATTTTAAAAAATGTGTTCACGTTGTTCAGTAGAAATTTCCTTAGAGCGTTTGTCAGAGCGAAGTCTGCATTTTTGAACACATGGTGGTAGAATAAATCTTCTTGGCCTTTCTTTTTTTTACCCTTGATATTGTACGATTTTCTTTTTTCAGTATTTGAGTTGCAGTAGACACTTTCTTTCTCTTTGATGGATTCTCATCTTGATCTACTTCTATTTCTGCTTTAGAATCGGAAGATTTACGTGGTTTCTGATATATGGGATCGCGCACGCTATCACATCAAATCTAAAACAATCATGTTTCATTAAATATATACACGAAATGCCAAATAATTATATATTAATTTTTTCTAAGCAAAACATATGTGCTCTTAAACTAAAATTCATGATATTTAAATATGGATTAGGGTTACATTTAAAAATTAATCTAAAATAATACAAATACATAAACTGAAATCTGCAGATTATAGATACATTTAGACTTAAACCACAAATTTAATTTAAATTTCTCGAGAAGGCTGTTATAAGTCAAATAATTTACCCTATTCTTAATAAAATCTATGACAGCTAAAAGTCACATTTAAATATAAAACTTGTTCACAATCAATACTACTAAATATTTAACTTACCCCGATATTCAATAGTTTTACAACAACTTATACCTAACACTATTCCAGAAAGAGCACAGTCACTTGAAATATTTTAAAACGAAATATAATGCTATTTCTCACCAGCGGCAATAATTTGAGATTAAACGACTTACCTGTAAGGAAGTTCAATCATAATTATACGAGCTTCATTCCATCAGTCTAGAACACAATGGCATCACTGCTTTGCTGTGACTCACGCACCTGTTAAAAGAAAATAAAACCAAATTCCATCCGGTCACACCCGGTCTGGCTTCATTCTTGCGTTAGTGAAAGTCGATTATGTAATTGGGGTGGAAAGATGAACCTCCGGAGGGGTGGGTTGTTCTAGACTGATGGAATGAAGCTCGTATAATTATGATTGAACTTCCTTACAGGTAAGTCGTTTAATCTCAAATTATACTTCGCTTCATTCCATCAGTTTAGAACACAATGGCAGTTGTTTAGAGAGTTTACATCATCGACTAGGCTTTAATAAATCATACAATTTAAGTACTAATCTTTAATATATAGCAGCTAACCAATATGAACAATTAAACAGATACTATATTTTACTTCTTAGGTAATGAGGTAACTAATCCTAACAATGAAACTTACTTCTACGAACAAAATATTTCTTATAACTTAAAAATATTTCTAGCAAATTCTGCGGGGGTTTCGATTGGTCTATTATAATAGTTAAAAAATATTTCTGAATTTTTAGACCATCCTGCAGTAGCTTTTATAGTATCGATTGAAACTCCGCATCTAAGCGCTGCCGAAGATGACGCATGCCTGGTACTGTATGGGGTAAAGGTACTTACATCGATATCACTCATCTTCAGAACAGATTTTATCCGTCTTGAGAGGGTCTGGGTAGAGGCAGCCCGATATGGTTTCATGTAAGTTATAAATAGACGCGTTATATTTCCCCTTAAGGGTTTTGTGATATTAATATAATGTAGTGAAGTGGAAGCTACACAAAGTTCTGGTTTATTATAGAAAAACGGAAGACAAAGTTTAGGTTGATTTTTATTAGGTGCTGAAGTTTTTAGCAATTCTGTAATTATTATTTCAATTCGATCATCGAAGTTGGAAATGTTATTAATATGAATACTGTTAATAGTTCTCAGTAACTCGATGTGCAGTACATAAAGATATTATGGTAACCAACTTACGCGACAATTGCTCTAATGTAAGATCTTCCAACGGATATAATGTTGACACATACTCCAGAACGCTATCGGGATTCCAAGTCTTAGTATATTTTGGAAATGAAGGCCTCAATTTAAAAATACCTTTAAGATATCTATTAAAGAGCTTCAGATTGTTTAATATTTGACACTGTTAGAGAAATAGCCGATCGGAATGTATTTAAAGTGGAGTAACTACTTCCCCTTTCATATTCTGTTAACAAAAATTGCATAACATCTTTATCAGATGCACCAAAACAGAGCAATAGGTTTTCTTGACAGTATGACCAAATTTTAGAAGTTTTAGAAGAAATTTTAAAGAAAACTGGATACCAACATTGAGCTTCTCAAAGAGGAACCACCACAATTCCTTCTGCTCTATCTAATATTATTTTATTAAGTACTTTCATAACCAAAGAAAACGGAGGAAAAACATAAAATTTGTAATTGCTCCAATTTAAAGTGAAAGATGATTCTATGTAGGATGCAAAAATAAGGATATCTCTAGTCTCACACCACTGCCATATATAGCGGGCTAAATAGGCTAGCTTAGGATACTTTATGCCTCCCATTATATTGATATAAGAGATAGAAGTGGTGTTGTCAATTCTTAAAAGTATTGAGCAAGATCTTTTATGTTTAGCAAAACTTTAAAGACCCATATGGGCAGCAAGTAATTCTAAATGATTGATATTAAACTTTTTTGCATCTTCTGACCAAAAACCATGAATTTTTTCTGCATCACAACAAGCTCCCTATCCAGACAAGGAAGCATCCGAATAAATTATCATTTGATATGTAGATTGCTGCAAAGATGTTTTTGCTTGTGGTATGGCTGATATCCACCAATGTAATTCAGTTCGAATATCGTTATCAATTAATAAATGTCTATTATAGCCCCCACCTTTTTTTTTTTTTTTTTAAAGCTAAATATTTTTTCCGTTCGACGATTTTGGTGTAGAGGTAACCGTATTTAACTGCAGGGCAAATCGATATTAGAGAAATAATAATTCTCGCAAACCGACGGATTTTACAAGTTTGAAACTTTAAAATTGACCGAATTATTGTTATTGTATTGGTAATTTTTACCTGAGTTAGAGACAATGACATATCAACACTGTTAAAGGTAAACCCTAAAAACGTTATTTGTTGAGTTCTAATGAACGTACTTTTCTTATAATTAATTATGAAACTCAATTCTAGAAACAGTTCAATTGTAATTTTTAGATTATTATTGCATTCTGATTTTGTATCCCTAACAATAAACAATCATCCAAGTAGTTAAGAATAAGAATATTTCTAACTTTTAAATATTGAGTAACAGGTTTTAAAATTTTTGTGAATAAATATGGCGCGACTGATAAACCAAAAGGTAAAACGTTAAATTGAAACATTTTTCCCTTGTATTGAAATTTAAAAAATTTACGATGTTGTTTATTGATTGGTATTCCAAAGTAAGCATCCTTTAAATCTAGAGAGACCATGTAGCAACCTGGAGTAATTAAACTTTTTACAGACCTATAATCATCTAACTTAAAATGTGGAGCTGTAATATAAGAATTTAATCGTTTCAAATTTAAAACAAATCTCTTTCCTCCACTAGACTTTGGTACTAGAAAAAATGAGGATATAAAGCCTTTCTTATTTGAATTACACGGTGCTTTTAAGTCAAAACTAGATTTCTTTAAAGCCTGTGCAGTTCTACACCTATTGGCAAGATCCATTCCAAAAAGATCTTGATCTACTGGACCAACCTTGGCTATTTTCCTTATTTCAGGATTGAGCCTAGGGAATAGCTCATGTCGACGATGGAGAGATATTAAATATTGAGAATGTGTAAGTAGCTTCGCAGCATCTGCCAAACGTCCAACACAATCCGTAATGCTGTTTGTCGGCATTTTTAAGATCTGGTTAAAAACAGCTCCGAAGGCACTTAAACCCTTACCCAAACAAGTTTGTATATGCTCTAGGTAGGAGTCTTTTTTAATATTCTCACTGGGGGCTAGCAACTTTACTTCCTCATTCAGTTTTGATAACCAAAAAGTGAAATAAGGAAGAAAATAAACAAATAAATAAATAAAAAATTAAGATAAATGAAAATCCGATGCTATATCCACGATATATATCACAAGAATATCACAGATACCATATACCGTTCCAGAAAGGTCTATAAAAAGATCAATACTTGCACAAAACATTGTAAAGCAAGTCGTTAGATTTTATTCCGCAAATTATTTGTACCAGCTTGCTTAAAAAAATAATGTGTTGTAAGGCCTATAAATAAGGTAAACCCTTACACATTGTTATGTAAAAAATTAAAATAAATAAAAATTCGAATGCTATATCTACAATATATTATAAGAAAAACACAGATTTTTACCATTACATTCGTATTGAAAATGTCTATGAAAAGGTCGATCCTTGCACAAAACATTATAATGTAAATCGTTAGAATTCTGATCTGCAAAATTTATTTTTGTATCGGCTTAATAAAATAAAATGTGTTGTAAGGCCTATAAAAGGTAAATCCTTACACACGATTACGTTAACATCTATCAATTTTGTGATACAAGGCGTCTATGAGGTAAATCCTTGCACACCATTTATTAATTAAGTCTGTGTATTTTACGTATTGAAAATACGGCAAAATATTGTGTGGTAGGGCCTTTAAAAAGGTAAATCCCTACACACCGTTACGTAATTATCTCATAAAATATGTAAGTGCAATGCTAACCTTATAATTTTATAAAGAAAAACAAAAAACACCGTCAGCCAAAATTTATATTAAGTGAGTGATGATTAATGTTATATTTGCGTTGGAAAATTCCCAATAACAGTAACAAAATTGATTAAATTACTTACAAAATTTATTTTTGTATCTGCTTGTTAAAATAAAATGTGTTATAAGGCCTATAAAAGGTAAATCCTTACACACGATTACGTAACTATTTTCATTATACCATCGATATGTATTCATATTTACGTAAACATCTATCAATTTTGTGATACAAGGCCTCTATGAGGTAAATCCTTGCACACCATTTATTAATTAAATCTGTGTATTTTACGTATTGAAAATACGGCAAAATATTGTGTGGTAGGGCCTTTAGAAAGGTAAATCCCTACACACCGTTACGTAATTATCTCATAAAATAACTAACTGCAATGCTAACCTTATAATTTTGTAAAGAAAAACAAAAAACACCGTCAGCCAAAATTTATATTAAGTGAGTGATGAGTAATATTATATTTGCGTTGGAAAATTCCCAATAACAGTAACAAAATTGATTAAATTACTTACAAAATTTATTTTTGTATCTGCTTATTAAAATAAAATGTGTTATAAGGCCTATAAAAGGTAAATCCTTACACACGATTACGTAACTATTTTCATTATACCATCGATATGTCTTCATATTTACGTAAACATCTATCAATTTTGTGATACAAGGCCTCTATGAGGTAAATCCTTGCACACCATTTATTAATTAAGTCTGTGTATTTTACGTATTGAAAATACGGCAAAATATTGTGTGGTGGGGCCTTTAAAAAGGTAAATCCCTACACACCGTTACGTAATTATCTCATAAAATATCTAACTGCAATGCTAACCTTATAATTTTGTAAAGAAAAACAAAAAACACCGTCAGCCAAAATTTATATTAAGTGAGTGATAAGTAATGTTATATTTGCGTATCAAAATTCCCAATAACAGTAACAAAATTGATTAAATTACTTACAAAATTTATTTTTGTATCTGCTTGTTAAAATAAAATGTGTTATAAGGCCTATAAAAGGTAAATCCTTACACACGATTACGTAACTATTTTCATTATACCATCGATATGTATTCATATTTACGTAAACATCTATCAATTTTGTGATACAAGGCCTCTATGAGGTAAATCCTTGCACACCATTTATTAATTAAGTCTGTGTATTTTACTTATTGAAAATACGGCAAAATATTGTGTGGTACGGCCTTTAAAAAGGTAAATCCCTACACACCCTTAGGAAGTTATCTCATAAAATATCTAAAGTGCAATATTAACCTTATAATTTTGTAAACAAATAAACAAAAACACCGTCAGCCGAAATTTATATTAACTAAGTGATGAGTAATGTTATATTTGCGTTGGAAAAATCCCAATAACCGTAATAATTGATTAAATTACTTACATGAGGAGTTGTTAGCTGATAATTCTGTGACAGCATTTTGAAGGTCTCATAGCTGTCTTACAATTTCTGATAAATTATGTTTTCTTTTCGGCATTATTGAGCACTAACGCAAGAAACACTTTATAGCGACTAATGCGTAAGACACTAAAAGCAAGAATGAAGCCAGACCGGGTGTGACCGGATGGAATTTGGTTTTATTTTCTTTTAACAGGTGCGTGAGTCACAGCAAAGCAGTGATGCCATTGTGTTCTAGACTGATGGAATGAAGCGAAGTATAATCCCACATGTACATTCGGTAATACACTGAATTGAAACACTCTTGTTCATAAGTGTCTGTCAAAACCACTGACGTTACCACGTTGCATGTCGCAATCTCGCATACAAATATTGAACTACAGTTATAATCATTTTTCTCAGAAAAGTCGACCACTTTTTCGGTTGATTACTGCATAAATCTTGAATACAGAAAATTTTAAGTTGTAACAATCTTCTTCAGCATGGTCGATGTGTATAAAGGTGTGTAATTATTGATCGTTTATATATATTTGATCTACGATCTTCTTTTAGATATTGTAGTAACCGGTATGGCTCTAGCCCTACTTCTTTTATGTTCAATTAAATTTTCTATGTTCTCATGCCGTTTGTTCTTTTAAAGAGCTTTTTACTTTCCTTAAAAGCTTATGGGAATTCTTCATTTCCTCCTCCTCAGTCCTAATCCCCTTTGGGATGTGGTGACACCATCAGGTTTTCACAGTTTTTTATGATTTCATTCCATCCTTCTCTCTCCTGGGCTAGTTGTTCTGCTTCATTTCACCAAGAACTTTGTTTTACCTATCGCTTTTAGAGTTGCTTTGGTTTTGAGTTTATTGAACTGTAGAATTATTTCGTGTATTGAATTTCCTAAGAAAATATTTGATGATTCACTACGGCCTTCGTTTCGGTTCAGGTTTAACTTTGTAGATCTCATCGAATGTTCTTCTATTAAAATTTGAAAGTGGTCACTCCGATATAAATTTTTTTCGACATAACAATTATTGTGATTTGGAACTGGAAAGTTGGCGTACAAAGTCAGATATCTATTGATAAATTTAGAAATTAAAAGATTCTTTACTTTAAAATTAATCCAGACGTTTTTAAGCAATACAGTATCAGAAGAAAGACTGACGGCGCTTGCCATCGGCGAAAAATTGTTGTCTGTTGAAAAAACGTTGGTTTAAAAGATTTTTGACTTCAACGAAAAGGTAAAGGAAACGTTTATCTTCAAAAAAACATAAAAACAGAAGCATTGAGTTTCATTTTGAGAAGTAAGTTTTTGGCAAATACCTATTTATTTTTTTATATTCTGGAATGAGCGCCCCATGAACAAAATTATTATCAACCGCCATTGGTAATATCATCAGTAGCCACTGTACGAAATATTGTTTTAAATTATTCAGAACAGTTGTGCGTAACATTTATTTAATAAAAGACTACGTACAACATTTTAAATATAATATGTAAAAAATTAAAATGAAAAAAAATCTTCGTATAGTCAAAGAAATACTTACCCTTAGGAAAAACTTTAACTCCCATATCCCCCAAAAAATCCAAATTATGTTTACCAGGTGGTATGACGATAATACAATATTTTAAAAAATTTCTCATCTTAAACAAGTGTGTTATAAGAGGTCTCCAAAAGAGCGTTCGATATTCTGGGACAGATGCAGCAAAATGAACGAAGAGTGTGTTTCTTGGCAATGCATCGTATATACCATACTTTTTCTTTAGCCAATGGTCCCATTCCCAAGGAGGGATGACGGGTACATTAGGATATGTATATATCAATAATGCACCTACTAGTTTGTTGTTTATCTCATCCAAAGCGCCCAAAGCAATATATGAATTTAGTCTACAAAAACAGTAAAAACTATAAAGATATATTCCAACAGCTCCTTATCTTCCAGATAGTAACTAAAATGGCGTCCTTATTATAAAAATTTACCAAATGGAATTTATAAAATCAATAAACAGCGTATGTATATAACAATAATGAAAAAGGCATAACCAATTAACAAGAAGATCTTTGATTCAGTGCCGCATGAATGGCTTATAGATATATTGAAAATATACAGGGTGAGTCATAACTTTTGGCACATAGACTAAGGACAAGTTATTTGCACCAAAATATGGCTATTGGGCCAAATATGCTTTAATAAAATGTTGCTGAGAAAAAAGATACAGGGTCTTAAAGTTAATTTTTGCTTTTCGTTTCGTTTTAAAATTGGTACTTTTGTTTAAACATGATAATTTTAACCGTTTTCGATAAAACGCAGTCGAACTGCAAAGAGTCTTAAAAAAGGATTTCAAATATTATTTCATTTATGAAAAGTATGCTTTGGACTGTCAGATAATTGTTGTTGGTAAATGTCATTTGTTCAGAGTAAATTATTTTTGATGTGACAGCGTAGTGTAATGTTGCATTTTTAAAAGTAATCATTATTTTGTTTGATTGAAATGCCTCGTTACAATCATTTTACTAATGAAGAAATGCAAGATATGATTTGCGTATACGCACAAGAAAATTTTTGCGGTCGCTCGGCAGCCAGAAGGTATGGAATGTTATACGCAAATAGAAGGCAACCAAATCACAAAACTTTTGCAAGATTATATCGTAGTTTAGGTAAAACTGGAAAATTTCACACTAAAAATCGGGGTGGTCGATCGAAACAAATCACACCTAATCAAGAAATGAACTTTTGGTTCGAGTAGATGAAAATCCTGAAATAAGTTCACGACATCTATCAGCAGCAACAGGAGTAAGTCAGTCGTCTATTGTTAGAATTCTAAAACAAAGAGAACCTCCATCCTTATCACTTCGCTCCAAAATTTACTTCCAACAGATCTTCCACGACGGTTACAGTTTTGCCAACGTATTCTAAATAAACATCGCAATGACAGACACTTTATTAAAAATATTATGTTCACCGACGAAGCAACTTTTACCAAACGAGGGGTTTTTAATGGGCAAAATAGTCATTATTGGGAAGAAGAAAACCCGCATGCTATTAAAGCTAGACATTTTCAGCATGAGTATAAATTTAATAATTGGTGGGGCACTATAGGCGAGCAACTACTATTGCCTTATGTTCTTCCTCCGAATTTAAATGGAGATTCTTATTTATTCTTTTTGGAAAATACTCTTAGTGATATTTTAGATGATCTGTCACTGGATGTAAGAAGAAAAATGTGCAGGATGGAGCGCCACCTCATTTTTCATTAGCTGTTAGGAATCATCTTAATGACGTATTTCCTCAACGATGGATTGGCAGAGGCAGTGATTTTCAATGGCCACCAAGAAGTCCTGAGTACAACCCGCTACATTTTTATTTTTGGGGACATATGAAGTCCTTAGTTTATGCCAATGAAATTATTAGACGAGACGAACTTTGGAGATACATTCAAAATGCAGCTAATCTTGTAAGGGGACAGAATAATATTTTTTTTAACGTCCGAAAATCCTTTATAAAAAGAATTAGAAAAGGCATAGAAATCGGAGGAGACCATGTAGAACATGGTTTGAGTTTTTGTGAGTTCTGTTAGGTTAAAGTGTGTTTAGTTTTGATTTATCGTCAAAACGGAAACCTTACGTTAGTTGCAACTTTGTTTATTAGTTTGGTATTTGATAGTGGAATTGTGAATAAAATACTATTTCTTGTCTAAGATTATGCCTCTGTGCCAATTTTGATAGCAATTTATAAATATACAGGGAAACTATTAGCAAAAAACGAAAAACAAAAATTAACTTTAACACCCTGTATCTTTTTTCTCAGCAACATTTTATTAAGGAATATTTGGCTCAATAGCCATATTTTGCTCCAAATAACCAGTCCTTAGTCTATGTCCCAATAGTTATGACTCACCCTGTATAAAGACAATAGGAAAGAAAGAGAGACTTGATTATATGGGAGACTTGATCACTCTTTAAAATTTCAGTAAATAAGCAGCCTAGAATTATAAAACTGGCAACATAGCATAGCTGTTAGTATGGCAGTAGCACAGTATAGTGCTTTAAAAAGCACTATACTGTGGCAGTAGATCATCCCATGTAATTTAGTTTTCGTTAGAATACATAACGAAGAGCACGTGTTCATTACAATTATTTTGTCCCTACCGAGAAGTGTTTTCAGAATTATTTCAAGTTGATTTTCTTTACTATTTGTTAAGGTGAGTGTTTCGTATAATTTTTGATTTAACACAAGAGTAGTTCTAGTTTGTTGTCATATTTTTATAGACTAAAATATTAAAATGACCTCATGGGGGAGACGTGATTCCTTCTTATCTGGGAGATATGATCCCGGGATCAATTCTCCCAGAAACTCCTTATAGATGAATGTTTTTTATTTTATAGATATGCCACGGCAATACAAGAGGAGAGAAGGAGCCAAGAAAAGAACACCAGTCGACAGCTAGAGGTTAAAAGAAGCTGTTTTAGACGTTTTTAATAACGGCACGTCTCTCAAGGGAACGACAAGTCGTTTTCAAATAAATATTATGACATTAAAAACGTTCGCAGACAAAGATCCGAAAATGTTAAAATATCCTTCTCTCCTGGTTACAAAAAGGCTCAAATATTTATAAATGCAGAGGAAAATATGTTTTAAAATTATTTAAATGTTGCCAGAAAATTACACCATGGCCTTACAAGAACACAAGTAAGTTGTAAACTTTATCTCCGAAAGAAACTTAGTCCATCGTTACGTAGGACAGATAACGGGAAGAAAGAACGGATTTTAAAATCAAATTTGCCCAAAAAGCAGATGACAAAACCTTTAAGTGACCAGAAAAAAAAAGTCGCAAGACATGGGTGAAGTCGCACGTGACCAAATTTTAAAAAAGTTACCAATCCCTACTTTTAGGAGCCACAGTAAGCGCATAGGATGTTTTGTCTTTCCTAAATAACTGAGAATGTTCAATATTCAACAATATTTTTTTTTCACTTTTATAACTTTTAGAATATAATTTTCTGCAAGAAAGTGTTTATATTTTTAATAATATTATTTTTTATGTCATGATTGAGTAAAGTTAGTTTTCAGCGTCAAATTTTTGGTTTTATTTTAATATTGTAAATCTGGAAAGGTATAATCAAGTCTCCCATACACAAGGATCAAGTCTCCCGAAGCACGGGAAGACATGATGAGTTTTTCTCTATTACTAGATTCTACAAAAACTCGTTATTTATTAGCAGTACATTTTTCGGGTGTATAACACCCAAAACTTTGATAAATTTGTAATGTTCCACCAAATTATCAAGGGTCTAGATCGGTTATAAAAAAACTTATCTGAAAAAATGTGACGGTGGGATCAAGTCTCCGAGTTTGATCTTCCGAGTACGAAGAGTAAGACAACTAAATCGGTCTTACCTTAATAGTAAAAATGTATTTAAGGCATTAAAGACGTACGCCTGTTCCGCGCAAACTACTCATTTGGTATTATAAAGTGGTCAAAATCGGATATTGAGAGTTTTTAGCGGAAAGTAAAAACACTTCTCACAAAGGCGTAAAAACGCTATCCACGCAGTGCAGTAGAAAAGGGAAACATTACCGCGATATAAAGGGAAAAGAGGATTTATGGACATAGGTGAGCAACTGAATAAACAGATGCTGATAATTCATATCGAAAAGCCAAGCCCAAGAAACCATCCAACATCTTACCTGAGGCTGCCCGGCATTTGTCGGTACTGATTATAAAGAACGCCATGACTGAGTAGGAAATATTATCCACCAAGAATTAGGTGACCAACTGGGACTCCTCCAAACTGACCACCTTCTTTATTATCAACACTTCCCTAACATAATGCTGAAAAATAACAACTACAAGCTGTACTGGGACTGCACTGTGCTTACAGACCAACCAGTGGCTCATAATATAACGGGTCGCATATTAGTTAATAAAGTCAGATTCACTGTCAAATTGCTTCTGTCCCTCTTAACGACTCACGCTCATTCCCCTGTCGTCGTTCGTGCAGTAAAGAGCTACTTACTGTCAACGAAGAAAAGAGGTGCGTGTTTGTGCCAAATAGAACAGAATCAAACCTATCCTTGTAAATTGAACAGGTATTTTGAGCATTGTACTTTTTTGTAATATTATTTTGAATTTTAGTTTGATAAAAATAATTTTTTATTCATTTTTTGTGACCAAAAATTTGACAGTTCTGACTGATTCTTTATGAATAAGGTGGAGGATTGGGTTACCCCCCCTGATCCCAATGAAAATGAAAATAAAAAATTAAATTCAACTATATATGTATTCTAAAAAAGATGTTGGCCCGTTTTTTGTGTTTATTGAGTCAACAAATATAAATAATATTAGAGTTGGTTCTTTCAATAATATAAAAATTGCGAGAGATATTTTTAATTTGAAATTAAATAATATTAATAAAATTAGAAGCAAAGGTTCAAACCGAATTTCTATAGAGTTTAATAATTATCTATCTGCAAATAATTTCCTAAATAACAAAAATTTATTAGATCAAGGTTACAAAATTTATATACCTTTTAATTATATATCTTGTAAAGGTATTGTACGTCAAATAGATGTTGAAATAAATGAAAATGAACTTATTGAATGTTGTTCTACTAACAGCGATATTAAAATTCTCAATGCTAAAAGGCTAAACAGGAGAGTAGTCAAAGGGGATACAACTACATACGAACCTACAGGTACAGTTTTGTTCACATTCAGTGGTGTTTTAATGCCTAAATCAATAAATTTTTACGATCTACCAAAATTGGTTAATGTGTTCATTCCCCCAGTAACACAATGTTACAACTGCTTAAGATTTGGACACACCAAAACGAATTGTAAAGCAAAAGAAAAATGTATGAATTGTGGTGAGCTTAAACATACCGATGATTGCACTATGAAATGTTTCTTTTGCAAAGGTCCACATGTTTCAACAGCGCGTACGTGTCCGGAATATTTACGTCAAAAAAATATTAAAGAACTTATGTCTTATGAAAATTTAACATTTTTTGAAGCTAGTGAATACATTCCCAAAAATTACATAGAAAAAGACAAATTCATTTTCAACTCCAAAGATTTTCCGTCCCTTCCGAGTAATAGTACTAGAGTAAAACCCGTTAATAATAAATCTATTCAACACAATACCGTTTCACCATCAGAAAGAAGAACACATAATTTTAAATCTTTAAAAAGGACATTTCAGCAGGTAGTTTCAAATACAAATAATAAAAGAAGAGTAATCCAACAAGGTTATGACAGAAATGCACGTGATGAGTGTCTTTATGTTCCAAATGGTAGACAAGAGAATTACTCCTCTTTAACTGCCTTATCTCAATCTAAATCTCCGATACCCTCTCAATCGGAATCGAAATCTTCTAATTCATATAATGTAAAGCCAAATTCAGCCTGGAATGCCAGTGCATCGCATAGTAATTATAATTTTGATACAATACCTTCACATGATTTCCTAAAATCATGTTTAAACTTTATTAACATTTCACCAGATAATTTAAATATGGTTAAAAAACTTGTACTTTCCCATTCTAATCTTAGGTTTTATATGGACTTGGACAATTATTCAAATAGTGATTAATAGGTTAAAACTTAGAATGATCCTAAAATCAAAAATAAAAATCATTCAATGGAACATCAGAAGTATCAATTCAAATGGGGATACTCTGACAGATTTCGTCTCTAAAGAAGATCCAGATATATTAGTTATTAATGAAACTTGGCTTAAAGAAGATTTCAATTTTACTCTAAAATTTTATCACATTATTAGACAAGATAGGAATGATGGCTATGGTGGAGTAGCTACCTGTATTAAAAATCATATTTCATTTCAGACTATTAAAAAATATAATTCAGACAAAATCCAATATATTATAACAAAGATTGATGACATATTCCTTATAAATATCTATTCCAGTTCAAATCACGAAATATCAGTGCCTTTTTTAAATTCCATGTTAAAAAACCTAGACATAAAAAAATTAATCATTATGGGCGATATGAATTCTCATCATCCAATTTGGGATAAATGTTTAATTAATAAAGGTGGTAAACAAATAGTTGACTTTATATTTGATAACGAGTTGACCATTATAAATGATGGCTCAGCAACCTTGTTTCAGCTTCCCAACAATAATATAAGTGCTGTTGATTTAACAATCGTGAGTAGTAATCTGGCTTTATGTACCAAATGGGGGATTATTAAAGACTGCGGCAATAGTAACCATTTTCCCACATACATAAAAATCAATGACATTGAACTATCAGATACAACTTTCGTAAAAAATTATAAAATGAGAAGTTTTTCAAGAGCTGATTGGGATCTTTTTTATGATGAAATATTAAACAACCTAGTAAATTTGTCAATAAATAAAATAAATTACAAACAATTCATGTCAGTTATCAATAAAGCAGCAGATGTTTCGATTCCTTATAAAAATTGTAGGATACAGGGTAAACCATTCAATCCTTGGTGGGATGAGGAATGTACATTATGGGTTAAGAAACGTAAGGAAGCTTTGCACATATTTGACTCATCACCATCACTAGAAAATTATTTGTATGTTAAACATATAATTGCACAAACTAAGCGTAACCTTAGATTAAAAAAGAAAAATAAATTTAAACAATTTTGTGAAACATTAAATAAAGGATCCAATATTACATATGTATGGAATAAAGTAAAAAAATTTTCAAATCATAATAATTGTAAAAATTTTTATAATCCTTCAGATAACATCAAAAGAGAATTATTATATAATATGTCATCAGTTTCCATTAATCCTGAATTCCGGTTACTTCACACTAACCAAGAATTTGAACTTATCTCAGTTTCAGAAATTGACACTGCATTGTTTAATAAAAGAAATTCTGCCCCAGGAATTGATGATATTTCTTACTCAATGATAAAACATTTTCCTCTAAAAGCCAAAAAGATCCTCCTAAATATATACAATGAATGTCTTAAAGGAGAACCCTTACCTAGCGATTGGAAAAAATTTATTATTCTTAACATCCTAAAACCCTTAAAGGACCCACTTCTTCCGAATAGTTTTAGACCAATTGTTTTATCATCTTGCATACTAAAAACATTAGAAATCATTATAAAAAATAGATTAGATTGGTTTTTAGAACATAATCTAGTTTTCAAAAATACTCAGGCAGGTTTCAGAAGAGGTAGAGGAACTGCCAACAATTTAGCCCTCCTTCATACCTTTATTTCAGAAGCCTTTGAATCATCCCATTCAGTCCTTGCCGTCTTCATTGATATTAAATCAGCATATGATAATGTGAATATATAGAAACTTTACAATAAATTACAAAATTTAAATGTCCTTTGTCCTATAATTAATATTATTTTTAAAATTTTGCAAAACAGGCTTTTATATACTAGATCCAATAACGGTGACTTTTTGGGCCCGTCTGTAGCAACTAAAGGTTTACCTTTTATGTTTAGGGTTCATCTTTAAGCACAATTTTATTTAATATATACATATTGGATCTATTTTCCATTCTTCCTAAAGATATAAATATTATTGGGTATGCTGACGATTTGGTTTTATATGTTAAGGGACCAGTTATCCAACAAATGGTTAATAAAGTTAATATGGCATTGTACAATGTACAAGAATGGTTGTTAGAACATGACCTATCTCTTTCTATAGACAAATGTGAAGCTGTATGGTTTTCGAAGGGACAACGCAAAAATTTTACCCCAGAAATCAAACTTAGTAACACAATTATACCATTAAAAGATCAAGTTAAATTTTTAGGCATAATTTTTCAAAATCATCTCAAGTGGGACAAACATGTTGATAATATTTTAGTTAAAACAAAGAAAAATATTAATATTTTACGTGCAATTTGCAGAGTATGGTGGGGCGCAGACCCTAGGACTCTTTTAATAGTATTTAATGCTTTAATAAGATCTCACTTAGACTATGGTTCATTCTTATTTATCCCTTCTTAACTTACGGAATAAACTTATAATGAAACCTAATTTTTATAATGAAAATAACTTTCCTTACTTAGTTTCAACACTAGAATACTTTTTGCCATATTTTAACAAAATATATAAAGGTAATAATTTTCCATGTTATGAGATGGATTTTGATACATTAGTCAGTCCAGTAAGAACACTAAATTGTGAAATAACAAAGAATGAATATATGATTAGAGAAAAATTTGCAATATTTACTGAAAAATATATTAATGATTTTACTTTCATTTATACGGATGCCTCAAAAAATTGTAACAAAGTAGGTTTTGGCATTTATATTCCTAGTATCAATTACAAATTTTCATCTAGACTACCTGATGAACTGTGCATATGCAAAGCAGAAAACATGGCTATATATCAAGCAGTTAATTTGTCCATTACTAGACAGATCAATAAAGTTATTATCTTCTCCGATTCTCTTAGTGCAATTTCTAAAATTAATAATAGCAATATTTCTGCTTCGGTAGATTATTGGTGCCTTAAAACAAAAAATCTTATTTCATCTGCAAATAGAAATGGGTTTGAAATACTTATCTCATGGATACCGGGTCATTCCGATATACCGGGCAACCTACAAGCTGACACACTGGCCAAAATAGGAAGAGATCTTAATGTTCCTTTGAATATGAAACTAGATTCTCAAGACGTGTTACCCATAATTAAGAATAAAATTAAAAACAAATTCAAAAACACCTTCTTCTTCTTAGAGTGCCGTCTCCCTACGGAGGTTGGCAATTATAATGACTATTTTTATTTTAGAACTTGCTGCTCTAAACAAATTAATCGATCTGCATTGGTACCAATCACGTAGATTCTTTAACCATGAGTTCTGCCTTCGGCCAACAGATCTTCTTCCTTGAATCTTTCCCTGTATTATCAGTCAGAATCATTTCATATTTTGGTCCCCTCATTACGTGGCCTAGGTATTCCAGTTTTCTGGTTTGTATAGTGGTGATTAGTTCTGTTTCTTTACCAACCCTCTCCAGTACTTCTTTATTTGTAATTCTATCAGTCCATGATATTTTCAATACTCTGCGGTATAACCAGAGTTCGAAGGCCTCGATTCTTTTTAAATTACATTTTTTTAATGTCCAAGTCTCAGCTCCATATAATAATATATAATCAAAAACACCTGGAAAACTTTAATTAGCAAAAAATCGTATCAGTATTATAGAGTACAAAATACTTTCCCTGATAAGACATGGTTTCAAAACTTTTCATATAAAGATAGGAGACACATTACAACTATTATAAGAATGCGAACCGGCCATTGTTTAACAAGTCAACATCTTTTCAAACTAAATTTGGTGGACAACCCTTACTGTGAATGTGGCCTAATAGAGAACCTAAATCATATATTTTTTGAATGCCCCATAAGGATCATTCCAAGTTTTGACCTATACACAAAATTCATTTATATGAATTAGAATTCACCAATTTCTATATATTCTATATTAAATAAACTTACTGAAGAATCAGTCAGCATTTTGATAAAATTCCTTTCAATTAATAAATTAAATTTGTAATCGACAATGCTCAATACTTTTTGAAGTGTTTACTAATTATAACCTATTAACTATTAATGAATTTTTTTCTACAAAATTATTTGGCACAAGTAAGTGGCCTCCAGTTGGTTTAGAGCCAGACTTTATCGGGGTCACCACCAAATTGAGCTGGCGTATCACCATGACGTGGAAGCCATAGAAACAAAAGAAGAAGAAGAACGACTCACGCTCTTGTCATTAGCGAGATGCATTCCTCGCGCGGTACTATAGGGATCGTAGGAATACAGGGAGGACAAATTCAAAGTGGTTTTCGTTAAGACTGCCATAAGAGATATATCTCTCGATAAAAGAGACATTTAGATATTTTTTGTTACAAATTATATGGAGAAGTGACACAAATTTATTGAAAAATAATAGAAAATCATTTAAAATGAGAGTTTCTAACGTTATTTTAGTTATTTTTTTGCGTAATTAATTATGAGTGATGACAAAAGACAGAAACCGAAAGCTGGAGGTCTTCGAACGAAGAAAAATATTTGGACCTGTTAACGCAAACGGAGTATGGAGATCCAGGTACAACCATCAACTCTACCAACTGTTCAAAGAGGCACCGATTTCTGAAATCGTTAAACTTCAGAGACTTCGATGGGCTGGTCGTGTATTGAGAATGGAGACCGAAAGTTTGCCAAAATATTTGCTAGACGTAGATAAGATCGGCGCGGGACCGGAGAGAGACAAAATATTGTTACATTTTGTTTAAAAAAAATTATTTAAACAAAGTTGAACAACTTTTTGCCTGGACGACATCTTAAACCTTATTTTAGAGTATCTCATGAAAGTGAGTATTTCCATAAGAAAATCTCATGGAAATATTTTTCCGAATGAACCTGACGTTCTATCACTAGTTTTTACAACGTCTACTATAAAATATAATATAATATTTGTATGCATACGTATATAAAATAGATGAGGTAAACAAACTTACACAAGCTTTTCTATGTTTAAACTTCCAAATAGATTAAATGTTTCGTTTGAATAAATCAGTTTTTCCAAACTTTTCACATTCTCTAGAGATATTCTAATAACACTTATATTCGATAACATCACGTTTCTGAGACGAGGTCTGCTTGAAGTTACAGACTGAGTCTCTGGTGTCTCTTCCATTTGTAAAATAGTAAGTTAAAGAAATAATATATAAATAAAATAAATTGTCACATTGACAGTCATAAAAGTTATTAAAAATAGTATGCTGCTTATAATAACAAATTATATTGCTGCTTTTAGATAATGTTGCACTCGTAGCTGAAAAATAAATAATATTTTTATGCCGTTTGTCATTCGAAAATATTTGCCTTAATCTTTTGTACACAAAAATTAAAAATTATTGTAAAGTAAGATTTTTTAGACATAAGTACCTAAAACTATGAACCCAAGAGACAAATTTATAAAAATACGCTACTCTGAAAATATACGCTTTAAATCCCTGTTCTCTATATCTGTATTCTCTATGGTTTGTTTTTTAACCAGAAGGAGTAATTCAAATTCTTTGTAATTGGTCCAACCGCAGGCAAGTTTAGGTACTCCACTAAATTATGACATTTTGACACTAATGAAATTTATGAAATTTTAAAATTCTCTAGATTGTATTTATACTAAATATAGTTTAAAATGTTTATAAACGTATGTTATTTATATCTAATTATCATAAGAAAAACGGCAACTATCTTTTAAACTTAGTTTATACTTGTTGGGAA
Source organism: Diabrotica balteata (assembly GCA_918026665.1). Taxonomy (NCBI): domain Eukaryota; kingdom Metazoa; phylum Arthropoda; class Insecta; order Coleoptera; family Chrysomelidae; genus Diabrotica; species Diabrotica balteata. The sequence continues at coordinate 69,743,174 of OU898280.1, read as the reverse complement.
GCATTTTTATTTTGTTTTCATCACAATAAAAGAACTTTAGTAAATTAATGTTGTGTATTAGTTACTCGCTTTATTGTCATAGCCTGTAGACTTTGCTTTTGTTTAACCAACGTGAGCATGCCATCTTCCCTGAACTTCTCTCTGCCAAACTTTGAGAACATATTCCATCTCCAATTACTTTAGATCTTCTTCTTCTTCTACGGCACTACAGCCCAAAATGAGCCTTGGCCTCCTTTATTTTTTGCCTCCACCCTTGTCTGTCTGTGGCTGCTCTTCTCCATACACGGACTCCTAAAAGTGCTTGTGCGTCGCTGCTTACTGTGTCTTCCCAGCGCTTTCTTGGCTTTCCAACTGGTCTATTTCCCTGCATTCTGGCGTTCAGTGCTCGTTTTGGTAGCCTATCCTCTCCCATTCGTATCACATGTCCGGCCCATTGCAATCTTTATATTCTAATGAAGTCTGACAGGGGTGTTTCCTTATACAGTTGATAGAGCTCGTTGTTATATCGAATTCTGAAGATTACGTTTTCCCTCACAGGTCCTAGTATTCTCCTCAGTACTTTTCTTTCGAATGTGTCGAGTTTGTTTTTGGATGTTTCTTTCAGGACCCATGCTTCGCTGCCATAACATGCTATTGGCCGAATTAAAGTTTTATAGATTCTCATCTTTGTATTTCGGTGGACACTTTTAGACCGAAATATATGGGAGAGGGCAAAATAAGCTTTGTTTGCCTGCGTTATCCTTTTTCGTATTTCTCCATCCTCTGCTCCATCGGCATGTATTTCTACTCCCAGGTATGTAAACTTTCCAACCGTTTCAATGTCATCTTCATGTATAATGTTTTGTGGGATTATATTTCTTCTCGTCTGTACCATTATTTTTGTTTTTTCTGTGTTAATTTCCAGACCTAGCCTTTTCGTTTGTGTTTTTAACTCTGCGTATGCTTCCTGTGCTCCTGTTGATGTTCTACTCATAATATTAATATCATCGGCGTAGGCAGCCAGTTGAACCGTTTTATTGGTCAGTAGGTTTTCTCGTCCAGTTTGCATTTGCCTAACCGCATACTCCAGTGCCAGGTTAAACAATGTTGGTGCCAGCCCATCTCCCTGCTTTAGTCCCTGCGAGATTTTGAAAAAGTCTGTCCGATTGTTTTGTATTCGTACACATGCCTGAGTTTCATCCATTGTGGCTTTAATGAGTCTAATTAGCTTACGTGGTATTGCTAATTCTGCCAATATATAGTATAGTGATTGAATCGTATGCCTGTTTGAAGTCTACAAACACGTTGTGAACATCAATGTCGTGTTCCCACGATTTGCTCAAGACCTGCTTGACTGTAAATTTTTGATCCATTGTCGATCTTCCCCGTCTGAAGCCCGTCTGATATTCTCCAATAATATTTTCTGCTAGTGGTTGGAGTCGCTGGTTTATAATATACGTGAGGACTTTATACGCTGTACATAGTAGAGAAATTCCACGGTAGTTTTTGCATTGGAGTTTGTCTCCTTTTTTATAGATTGGGCATACTATACTTTTCTTCCATTCGTCGGGTATTTTCTCTTCTTGCCATATTTCTTTGATAAGCGCGTGGATATGACTTGATAGATGGTTGCCACCTACCTTATACAGTTCTGCTGGAATCTCGTCAACTCCCGGGGCTTTATTGTTTTTCTGGGCCTTAATAGCTTCGAGAACTTCCTCTATGGTTGGAGCTTCTTCATCAACTTCGTTCTCTTCTACATGGTTCGTACCCATTTCATCTTCCATATCTACTTGTGTTCCAAGTAGGGTCTGAAAATAATGCTTCCAGGTTTCTGTGACTTTCTGTTGGTCACTGATTATTTGCCCACTTTCATCTTTGCATAGGCTTGTTTGAGGTTTATATCCACTTTTTATCTTTTTAAGGTATTCGTAAGGTATTCGTAAGTTATGTACATTTTGTGCGCTTCGTTTCTTTCTTCTATCGCTTGCCTGCACTCGTCATCAAACCATGTTCCTCTTCTCTTCTTTTTCTTGTTTCCCACGGTGGACGCTGCTGCTGTCAGCACTGCTGTTTTGATATTATTCCATTTGCTCTCTATGGAGTGCAATTCTTGTGTCCTTAGCTCATTTGTGACTTCTTGCTCGAACTTCTCTCTACATTCCTGAGTCTTCAGTTTTCCAGGTCTAGTTTGTTTGTTCTTTGTTGTCTTTCGTTTCTTTCTCTGTTAACTCTGCACCTAAATTTGGTTTGCATTAAAAGATGGTCTGATCCACAGCATGCTCCTCGTCGTGTTCTCACATCAGATATACTACTGGCTGCCCTTTTGTCTATCATCACATGGTCAATTTGATTGGTTGTGGTTCCATCTGGTGAGATCCACTTCATTTTGTGTATGTCTTTATGTGGGAAGCATGTGGAGCTTATAACCATGTTTTTACTGGTGGCAAAATTTATCAAAAACTCCCCATTCTCGCTTGTTTCATTGTGCAGTGAGTGTTTTCCTGTTGTGCCATAGAACTGCGGTTCCTTGCCTATTTTGGCATTCATATCACCCATTATAACCTTAATGTCATTTTTTGGCGCGTTGTCATATACTATCTCCAGCTGTTGGTAGAAGCTTTCCTTTGTGTGTTGCTCTTGTTCATCTGTTGGGCAGTAGATGTTTATCATAGTAAGGTTGAAGAAGTGGGTGCGAATTCTTAGTTTGCATATCCTTTCATTCACTGCCTGGAAGTCTATGATTTTTGACTTAAAATCATTATCTACCACAAATGCAACTCCACATTCTTTGATTCCTTGTTCTTTGCCACTATATAGAATTGTGTGCGTTTTGGTGTCCCTGACACCTTTCCCCAGCCATCTTGTCTCCTGAAGAGCAGTGATCATAAGATTATATCTTTTTAGTTCTTGTAGAAGTGCAGTTTGAGCTCCTGGTCTATTTAGCGTCCTCACATTCCAACTTCCAAATGCATAGTCCATGTTTCGTAGCTTTAGTCGTTTCCGAAAGTTCCCCTTGTTCCGAGGCAAATGTTTAGGTTTCATAACAGTGTGTTTTTCCGGGAGTGGGTTGTTAGCCCACTGCCCAACCTTCCTCCTTTACCCGGGCTTAGGACCGGCAATGGTGACTCCTGAGCTATTCAATCCACCCATTAGTCACCACAGGCGGAGTTAAAAAAAATTACTTTAGATAGTTTGTACAAATCCTGTTGATCTGTACTTAGATTATTTTCGTTTACAAGCAGGACAGCTTCTATGGGTTTAAATTTAACTACAGGCATTTTTTCGCAATTAGCAAGAAGGGATCCAATAGGCCCAGAATATGAATTACACACAAATAGGGCCCTTTTACGTAACCAATGCAACAAATTCCAACAAATGTCGTGAGGGAAGTTCATTTGCGTGCAGCAGACATACACTCCACTATGGTTTATTTGCTCGCGTTTCTATAAATCGAATGAGTCCACCTTTCCAGCCCGTATTGACATTTGTACCGTCATATCATATAACACTTAATTTGCTTAAATCTATATTATGGCTTTGTAAGTAGTCTAATAATCCTTCGGCAATATCTATCGCATGAGACTGGCTAAGAGCTAAGTGTCCAAAATATAAATTACCTGGTTTTTCAATTAAAGATATATGCTCTTCAGTTTTCACGATTCATCTTGCGTTTTCGAACACCATTCTTTCGTCGATTATTTTCGAATGATGTATATCTCTGTAGGTTATAACATAATCTATTACAGGTGTTAATAAATATATATTTGTGTTGGTCTTTGTGGTAAAAAAATGTGTTTATTTTTAGTTCGTTATTTGTGCAGATGTTGATCATCAATTCTCCATTTTCGTTTTTAACATTCTTGTTATGTTTTCATTTAATGCCGGCTATTACTTGATTGCCTATTCAAGCATTAAATTCTTCCAATATTATCATCTTTCCTTTTTGTTTGAGGCTTGTTATTTTTTGAGCCGTATACTCCGATGATGATCAGGTCTTCCTTGTACATTCTTATCTTTGCTGTTACTATTTTTTCTGATATGTATTGGCACTCTTTGATGTGATTTTGGCAGCTTTGGTGAATTAGTAAGGCTACTCCTTCTTTGGCCCTGTTTTCTTTTACTACACCACTGTAGATTAGTATGTAATCATCTAATTTTAATTAACCTTTTCTTTTCCTTTTTGTTTCCTGTAGAGCACAAATGTCTATTTCTTTCTCTTTCAGTACTTGGGTTATTTATTGGTCCCTTGAGTTAAGTATCTGATATCCCAAGTAGTTAATCTCATCCTGGTTTTTGGATGTTTTTCGCTTGTTCTTATTTCTTGCCGTAGTATTTTTCACAGTATCAATCCGGTTCAGAGACTGTACATTGTTTCTTTGAGCAGTATTTGTTTTTACGATTGGTAGGTTACTAACCTTGCCCATCACCTTCCCCATTTTATCCGGGCTTGAGACCGGCTGTGGTAACCACAAAGCTACTCAGTCCACCCCGCAATCTCCCCAGGCAGTGTTATTGATATAAGCATAATGTGAAAAGAAAATTCAAAGGTAATCAGTTGACTGTAGAAAAAAAAGCTTTAAATGAATTACTCAGTTCCTCGGCAAAATTAAAGACAAAAATAAAAATTAGAAAAAGAGTAACGAGTTGGTCAGAAAATATCAAAGGAGCTTGTATTGTTGAAACCAATAGGAGCAGCGTGACATTAAAAGATATTGGTAAGGCACCCAATATGCACTAAGAATTGCTTATTAAAGGTAAAAAAATAAATATGATACTTTTGTTTTAGTCAACAATTTAAACGCATTTCTCTCGAAATTAATTTTTTTTTAAAACTGAAGACGCTTTTTTCAAAATTTACTACAACAATCTTAGTAAACAAAATTTTTTGATAGTTCACCACTTCACCTTATTAGTACAGGGGTACATTCACTTACAAAACAGGCGTTTTCCTAACTTTTAATAAAATCGCGCATAAAACATAAACAAATTTTAACTTTTTTTTTTAACTTTTTAAAAGATTATTTATTAGTTTTAAGTCTCATGAATTAAATCCCGTCGAAATTAAAAAAAAAAAATGTTACAGGAAAGCAGAAAAGTGTCTCCCAAACTAAAATGCATTTTTTGGAAGACGCCCTCTGTAGTAGTTAAACCTTGTATACCTCAAAACCTTCTTAACAATAAATAGAAAAAAATATAACCATAAATATAATAGTTTTTTTTTAAATATTCCTATAAAATTATTTTACTTTTTTATTTAGAAATTAAAAGTCTTCTTATTATTTTTTCCTATGGTTAATTACAATATTGGTGTAGTTTGCAGTGCAGACTGCTTACAAGTTTTGTCTTGATTCTATGGTTATTATATTATTTTGTTTATATTTTATAATTACATTTTCTAAATAACCTAAAAATACAATTAAAGATTTTTATGCTTCCTAAGCAAATTAATTTGTATAAGTAAAATTGAAAGGAGACAGTTAGTTTTCGCAAGTCTTTATAAGAACAAGTAAGATTATCTTGTAGTGTTTCACATTTTAATAGGATATGTGTTAAATTTTCATATTTGCTGTAGGTACAGTACAGTTTGAAGTAAACTGAATTAAAAATGCCATTAAAAATGTCAATCGTCACTAAAACCTTCCTAATATAACTATCAAAAGTTAGAATATGGCTAAGTATGGCGGTCGTAGCTCAACGGCTTTGTTACTGGGTTAACAAGCTTGACGCCCCGGGTTTGTTTCCGTGCACTGACACCAAGACATTTTTTAATTTTTCAAAGTGCATGTAAACCGTCGCTCCTGACTACGCAAGTGGTCCTTAAGTTATGAACGGGAATTTCATCATCCTCTTGTTGCTACCAAGCACCAGAGGGCCTCGACCTTCTCAAGCTTTCTACGCCATTCTGTTCTGTCCCTTGCTTGCATTTTCCAGTTACCGACTCCGATCTTCTCCGAATCTTGTGCCAGCTTTGGTCTACCCCGTCTTGTCATTCCCATAGGTTGCGCTGTTAGAATATTTTTTATCATGTTCGATTCAGGGGCCCGGGCTACATGTCCTGCCCACTGCCCACTAATTACAGTGGTAATATCTTTACCACCAAACGTATGCTTGTAGATATTCTGCAGTTCAAAGTTGTATCTACTTTCTTTCAAAAATCGATAGAGCGGATTCATCTGTTTTAGTTAGAGTCCATGCCTCTGATACATATGTGAGAACGGTAACGATCAGTGTTCTATACATCATCATCATCATCAACTAGCCTCTAACGTCCACTGGTGAACATAGACCTCTCGCATGCTTTTCCACTTAGTCCGATTTTGCGCCATCTGAACCCAATTTGTAGTCACTCTTTTTTATGTCATCTGTTCATCTCGTTGAGGGTCGACCTTTATTTCTGTAAGCTTGTATTCGGGGTCTCCATTCTAAAATTCTTTTTGTCCACCGGTCATCAACTGATCTTGCTACATGACCTGCCCAGTTCCACTTTAGTGTTGTTATCCTTTCAATAAGGTCTGCTACTCCTGATCTTTTGCGTATAGTAGCATTGGGTATTCTATCACGTAGAGAAATCCCTAACATAATTCTCTCCATTGCTCTTTCCGCAATTTGTAGTTTACGCACTGTTGTTCTTGTGAGCGTTAGGGTTTCTGCGCCGTAGGTCATCACTGGCAAAATACATTGATTAAATACTTTTCTTTTCAGACACATTGGAATAATAGACCTAAAAATATCCTTCATCCTTCCAAATGCAGCCCAAGCGAGGTTTATTCTTCTTTTCAGATCGATTGTTTGGTTGTCTCGACTTATTCTGATCTCATGGCCCAAGTATTTATAGGAGTCAACTGGCTCAATATCTTTGTCTTCTACTGAGATGTTTTTGTTGTAGACTAAATTTGTCATAAATTGTGTTTTTGAAAACTTTATTTTAAGACCAACTCTTTTTGTGGCAGTATAGAGTTCTTGGAGCATTATCTGTGCCTGATCAAAGCTGTCTGCAATAAGAACGATATCATCTGCAAACTTAAGGTTATTTAAAAATTTTCCATCTACGTTGATGCCCTTTTCGTTCCAATCTATTGTTTTACAAGCGTATTCTAGCAAAGTTGTAAATAATTTAGGAGACATGTTGTCTCCTTGCCGAACGCCTCTTTCAATACGAAAAGTCTCAGTATCTTCATTAAGTCTTACACAGGCTATAGCATGTTGATAGATGTATCTGATGAGAGATATGTATCGGTGAACTATTCTACATTGTGTTAGAGCTTGGAGCATTTCACTTTTATTGACCGTATCAAATGCTTTTTCAAAGTCGACAAAGACAAGTATCAGGGGTCTATTATATTCAATGGTTTCTTCAATCAACGACTTAATGGTTTGCAAATGAACATTTGTTCCGTATCCAGCTCTTAATCCTGCTTGCTCGCAAGGTTGATAGAAGTCTAGTTTTGATGTCAACCTGTTAGTTATTATCTTCATAAACAACTTATAAACGTGAGATAACATACGTGTTCTATACAGCCTTATACGAATTTTTTGAGACAGACGTTTGTTAGCTAAGTACTTTGATAGACCATGATAACACCTGTTTGCAATTATTATTCGCTTTTTTATTTCCTCAGATGTGTTATTATTGGAGTTAACCGATGTCCCTAGATATATGAACTCTTTGACTGCTTCGAAGTTTTGGTCATTGATGATTAAATTTGCGTCAACATTTCTAGCTCTTGTGTTTTTGTTAGTCGCCATGAATTTGGTTTTATTTTGATTTATATGTAATCCTATTCGTTCTGCTGTTTCTACTAGCTCGGTTAGGATTTCCGCAGTTCTCGCCGTAGTTCTTGTTATAATGTCCACGTCGTCTGCATATGCTAGAATTTGGACTGTTCTATTAAATATTGTTTCCCTGCTATTTAAATTAGCGTCTCGTACAATTTTTTCTAAGGCAACATTAAAAAGCTGACACGCCAGCGCATCTCCCTGCCTTAACCCCCTATGTATTTCAAATGGGGTTGACGAGTCGTTTTGAATTTTTACTGCTGATAGCATCTTCGCCATTGTCACTTTTACCAAACATATGAGTTTTTTTGGAATTCCTAACTCATTCATAGCGTTGTAAAGACTTGGTCTTAAGACACTATCATATGCCGCTTTAAAATCGACAAAAATATGATACATACCTATGTTAAACTCTTGCGCTTTTTCGAGGATCTGTCGTAGTGTAAAGATCTGGTTAATGGTTGAACGTCCACGCCTGAATCCTGCGAACGGGAATTTGCGCGACTTAAAAACGCTAACATTACACCTAAGCCAGATGGTTATAGAAACTTTTTTTTAATTGGAATTAATGATTTAATTGGGCAATCGTTACTTTAACGAAAAAATAGTCATGGCATTTACTGGCAGACATGGCAACTTCTTTTTATATTTCCTCTAGTTTTCGATATATACTAAACAACATACCAATTTGAAACACCCGTACATATTTATATATACCTATTTTTATAATATATCTAAGAGATCATATATTATTCAGGTCAATTTTAGTTATTATTTTACCAATCGTCTCTTGAAATGGTTATTTTAATAGTTTTTTTAATTTCAGCTAAGCTTAGGCGTTGAAGAGGGAATTATTCAAGCCTACAATCAAGATTTTGAGCTGCAATTTTCCCATAAAGTTTCGTTAATGACAAGATTTTCCCAAGCTGATTTAGATCCATGCACATTTTTATACCTTTTAAAAGATGAACAAGAAAATTTGCTGTACTGTTATCTTTTTGTTGCGAAAGAAGTGCTAGATGTAAGTATAACATTAAATGGATCTTTTTATTTAACTTTAAGTATGACTATATATATATATATATATATATATATATATATATATATATATATATATATATATATATGAAAACAATAAAATATTCACAAGGAAACTAAGTTCCTGTAGTTGGCTGTATACCATGTATCACAGGGAAAAATACTGCTCATGGAAAAAACTAATATATTACTTTCATAAACTTTAAAGATTGATTGACTGAGTAGACAGCAAAGCAATATGTAATATAATTCAGGGGACCTCGGAATATAAGGAACTCTATTAAAAGTGATTAGAAGTAAGTACCGTAGAATGGCAAATAAAGTACAAATGGTAGGCAGCAGATCACGAAATTTCATTATCTCATCTATTATATTTATAAAAGTACTGGGCTTAAATTACCAACTTGTCTAACTCCTTGTGTTGTTTTAAATGTTAACGATTGAATATTTTATTAAAAAAAATTATTAAAATCCTTTATAAAAGGTATATAATTTAAAAACCCAGTAGAGCTATATTACAAAACGTTTTTGGAATCCATGTTCCATCATCAGTGTCTAGGTGTACATGTACTGAGCCACTAAATATCTTGGTAAAACCCGTTAAAAGTTATATGTTTAAATTTAGTTTACATTATATGATATTATATATTAAGATGTTAAATTTGCCAGAGGATTTGATAACATGGCAATTTACGACTTCACATGAAGTTGCTGGTCCTGACACAAAAAGTCTCTTTTTGTCTCCGAAAATGTTTTGTGATATAGCCCGATTGGGTTTTTAAATTATATACCTTTTTTAAATGATTTTAATAATGTTGTTTTAATGAAATATTCAATCGTTACCATTGTTCCAGAAACTTGTTGTCTCTATATTTTCGAACTTCTTCCAACTCTATTTGTTTATTGTCTTACTATGAAAAATAGTTCTTTTACTATGATTTTGGTATTCTTTTTTGACGCATTCCTCTCTTTTCTCATTGTTTTTTTTTCATGCCATTTTTTTCTACACTTTTTCATTTCGTTTTATGTTTTGATTTTTGTTTATTAATTTTTCGCGTGTTTCCCTTGCCTTTTTTAATATTACTTCTTTAAATTTTTTTCATTTTTCTTTCTTGATTTCAGTTTTCTTTTTTTTTACCATTTTGAGGTCTTTATCAGTTTCTTCTAGATATCTCCTTCTATTTTATTCATTTACAAAGACCAAATTTTGAAAAATTAAAAATAATGTTTAAATAAAAAGAGTGTGTACTAAAATAGTAAAATTTTCAGTGATAATAAAGCATAATATTTCTATTGTGTAAGGCTATCTTGATTAATTTAACAAAAATAAAAAATAAACTGATATTTTCTTGATACCTTACAAACCCATTTTATTAAAAAAAAATCGGTTAAATAGACGATAGAAGACCACATCCAAAACTATAAAAAAATGTACAATGTGCTATTAAACAATTTAAGTCAGGGGTTGTAACTAAGTGATATATATTTAGGGGATGATTTTTTCTTCGCTATTTTATAGTGTATTACTAGTAGAATAGATCATATTTTGTTCCATCCGAAAATCTCTATTGGTTTAACCCTTTCAGTCACAACTTTTTTTGAGCTATGGGAAAATTCTCATATTTGGTATATAAAATAAACTATTTTTGTTGATAATTTTAACATCATTTTTTTTTATATGTCATATGACACTTGGCATATGACATGTCCATGTTGATGGACATTATGACTTGAAGCAAAATAAAATAAACCTGAAGATTTTAGAAATTTATTTGAATATCATTAGAATGACGAAATAAACAATATTCTTTATAAATAACGAATTAATCATTTTACATGAAATTAAAAAAAAAACAGTTACGACCGCTTACAAAACATAAGTGAACATTACATTTCACGCAAAATGTATGTGATTTTCCCTTACAGTTCTCCATTTTGCAACGTGTACTATCTTTTTTTTCATCTATTTTCGGAAAATGTCCATAGCTGTCAAACCGTAATTCAATATATGGCCTTGCTTCAGTTTTGGTGTTTTTATTATTTGGTGTACCAGTATTTTCTTGATCAGATGGTCTGCCTCTCTTTGGTGGAACCTTATGTAAAATGAGGTGTTGCCCAATACTCATTCTAAAGTCCCACAAATCCAGGATTTTATTGTGTTGTACGCCTAGCAGTTCAGCTTGTTTTCTATATTCCAACCAGGAATTTACTATCGCCATATCTATGCGATATAGCGACCATAGCAGTCCATTTTCTGGATCGTCTGTAGAATCTGTAAACGCTCAATAAAAAATCTAACTTATCAACACCACCCATGTTGGAATTGTAAAGCGATATGGCTTCCGGTCTAGATACATTTATATACTCTTTCGACGTCTTATCCCATCTCTAGCACAAATCCATTTTCCCGCTGCAACAAAATTTGAAGCCACTAAAACTGGTTTATTGTCGAACCATTTTGTAATCACAATTCCATCTTCACTAACCGCTACATCAAATCTACCTCTACCATTTTTTTTAGATCTTTATCAGATGTTAGTTCTGGTCCAAAAAATCGGTTTATTCTAATTGTACTTGTACTTCTTCTGGAACAAACCACTGTACTGGCCTGGTAAGATAGGTAATATTTTTTTCCAACAAACATCTTTCTTATTTGTGAGTTTGAACTCTTTACAAAACTCTAGCAGTCTCTCCTTTGCAGTTGTTTGTTTTTCAGTGGTTTGGTTGGAATTTTCTTTGGTTTTCATGTCCTCAAACATTGGTTGTTCTGTAGTCACTTCATTGGGATATTCTAGATTTTCTAGCTCACCTCTTTCTGTTGACTTCTGTTCTTGGATCAATCCGTCAAAAATGGTTTCCTCAATATCTTGGATATCATCGCCAAATTCTGAGGAAACGTCATTTAGATCCGCAATACTGTTGGCGTTATCAGCATCTGACAAACTGATAAACGTAATATTTCTGAGTCATCGTCTTTCATGAGTAAATCCAATAGTTCATCCTCAGTCAAGGGTCGTGACCATCTCTTTTCTTTACTAGTTGACAGTAAACTTTCCATTTTATGGATATCTAAAACAACACGACCTTGCTAATTTTTATATGCATAAGTATACCTAAGTCATTTTGTCCATCTACATGAACATATAAATATACACCACTTTATAAGATACTTTCAGTCAACAGTTTGATACATAATATAAACACACTATACTAATGCTCTTTACTTACCCAAATCAGCAGGTATTTGTACAAAAAAACAAGTTTATTCAATAGAAATCGTTCCAATAACAAACAGGTGTTTTCACCACCACGACAGCGTGCTAAATGAAACCTGTTTTGCGTTTTATATAGCTTCACAAATCGACTAACAGATGGCTATCAATGTATTCAATGCTTTTCTTATGCATGTACCCACACATAGACAAAATGATTTGGGCGATAATAACCATCAATGTTTTAAGAAAATGCTTTAAAAATCGATGTCCATCGATGTGGACACGATGACCGAAAGGGTTAAAAGATAAAGCGTAGGTAAATTAGTCTGGGACACCCTGTATTTTGAAATAAAAAATGTAACATATATTATGTTATCAATAAAATAACGAAATTTTATTAAAATGTTCATAGTTAGTAACATAACATAATGCAAAAGGAACGACAAATATCGTTTACAGCATTAAGAATTCCACACAATTTTTTTAATTACAAGTTTTAGCTTTTTAATTATATATACAATACAGCCTTAAAGAAAAACTTCCTCTTTCATAGTACTTCTTTCGTCAACATGTCTATGCTACTATTAATTTTTTTAACAATTACTTCAAATATATTTTCTATATCCATAGCATTTATATCTCTTCTTCTGAAATTTGCCAAAGGGCTTGATAAAACATGTATAACTCCATTAGTGCATTCGTAATTAGGTCTTTCAATTTTTATAAATCTATTATGCCATTTTAAATAATATACTCCTTTTATTAAAAGCACCATTATTCTTAAAGTTCCAGATTCACTTTGCAATTCTATGTCTGTGTAATTGTTGGCTTTCGTTAAAGAAAGCAGCAGTTCTATAGAGTACGGAGCATCAGAAATGATAAGATGTTTCCCTAAAAGCATGAAAAAGGAATGAGCTTCTTAAGCATTGGAAAATTGGTTTATTTAACTTTATGATACTGATATGATAAAACTGAAACTTTAACACATAAGTGCTCAGAACTAAAAAAGTATGAAAGTTTAATTTTTTTAACAGATTTTGTTACAGAGTGTTATATATTTACTAAAAAATGTAAAAAAATTCAAAATCTGTCAAAAACTTGTTGAAATGAGTGCCAAATTTAGTTGTCACTGAGCGCTTACGGTTTGGTATTAATAAAAAAATTTCTATGTCAGAAAAATGTATTAAAAACTAATCGTGCTTTAACAAAACTAGAGATATATAGTATGAAAAGTATATATGAAAAGTTTCAAAGTAAGTCACATGTAGGGGCACATTACATTTGTTACACAAGTATGTTGTTCTCCTTTGGCACATTTTGCATCGGCGGTACTTTGACTCTCCTTTCACGATAATGTGCTTTTTTTTGTCCATTCTTAGATCTCCCAAAAACCGTGGATATTGAAAACGATGTATGTGACCCGTGTTCAGTTGGAGAACAACCATATTTTGTAAAAATCTGTAATACTGCTTATCTTCTAAATCGCAACTATGGTAATTCGTGATCTAACAGCCTATATAAAAGCCAACCTTGAACACAACATTAATGCAGAGACCAAGCATAGAGCGGCCACTACCATTTTTTATTGCGAATTTTGCATCTATATTGAGCAGTGAACTGATCATTTAGGTCAACACCTTCCATATAAGAATTATAATGGGAAATGGCATCAGTCATTTTATCACCTTATTTTGTTCACGCTTACTAAACCGCAGAACATTTTTAAACGGCACTTCTATGTGGTAATATGACAATACTGTTAGAACAGCATTGTTATTCCATCTAATAGCTGTTGGCTTTCTGTTAGATATGGAATGTGTCGTCCCTCTTTCACATTTCTTAAAAGATTATTTTGGAGGCAAATTCATCCATTTTGCTATTCTATTTTCTCGCAACGTTCCAGTTCCTCCCAAGTCTCGTTTATACAGTTCTTCAAGTAAGGATACAGAAGTGAATAACATCATTTATGTTTCTTAAATAACGTAACATATAAAATCAGAATTTTGATGTTTGTTGAAGGTAAACTAAATTCACGAACAAATACTTACAATGTCGGGATAGTATTATGAGGTTTTTTCCTGGTTTTTCCTCATAATTTACTATGGAATCACTAACAGGGGAATTTTACTGCCATCATGTCATGTGTTTGTCTTTTTAAAGACGAATTACATGCTATGATTTTTTTCTGACGGATATTCTCAAGTTAAAGTTGATTTCATGTAATCGAATGAACTATCTTATAAGTAAAGTCGTCCCAGGAGCGCAACTCAACAATATTGGCAATATCATTTTAAGGTCATCTACTTTAAAATGCATAATATATGTCTGAATTGTCAATATAAATGAGTCAGATAAAATTAAATTATTAGAAGAATTTTTTCACTATGTAACAAAAAACAAAATTTGTTTAATTTACTGTTTGTATTTTGAGAACGATTTCCGAAGTGGAAATTGAAACGTCATTAAACGTATTTTTATCTTTAATTGTGGCTTATTCCCAGTTTAATAGTAATTAATTTACAATGCCACAAGAAAATAGCTTCAGAACAATATTAGGCTTAATCTAGTTGTAATTTAACTTTTACTTCATAATTAATTACGCTTATCTCTTCAGGAATTCAAAAATGCATAAAGACGAGTTTACATATTTAAATTAAACCCTATGCGTGTACTATTTACCCAAAATATCTGTTTCGTTTTCTATTGCCTCTAAATAGTCTGACTCAGCCTTTTTCCATGCAGTATCCAGTGGGACGAAAAAAGTAAAGCTAACATTTTTCTTGGAAAATTTTTTATTAAAGCCAGTTCTTTCTCCCATTGAAAAGAAAACATCCAAATTTGGATCTAAGCTAATTTTTTCCAATACCGGCAGAAATGGAAATGGTTTTAGATCTTTGGTATCGATTCCCAATGGTTGTGATATAAGGTGAATAACTCCATTATTGACAGGAATATTTGCTTTGATAACCTAAAAACATAAATATAACTTAATAGTATGTCGTAATTAATTCAGTACCATATTGGAATTTTTCTATCTGTTATATAAAGCAAACGAAATTGTTTATATTAACGCTGAATGTTAAAAATATTCTTTTCTTTTTCCTTTATAAAAGGAATATAAATATAAGAAAACCTCTTACAGAAGTACATCGCAGAACGTTTTCGGAGTACCTATTCCATCATCTGGATTTACATTTACATTTTTGAAGCCGCTAAATACATGGGTAAAAATCCTTTAAATATATGTAAAAATTCATTTTACATTACAATTTTGATGTTAAAAACTAGAATGTTTAAATAATAAATGGAATTAGATTCATGGTAAGGTAAATTAACCATTTTTATAAAATCATTTGGAAATTGGTTGGAAAGTAAAAGTTAAATATTAAATTAAATTAAATAAATAATTTTTACTACGCAGCTACGTTACGTTGTTGTTTTTTTTTAAATTACCTTGTCACTGTTCACTTCACTATCCCTACTACGGCTGGGAACAGGGGAGGGTTCATTTATACCGTCGATGGTGACGTAGCCTAGGTGGGTGTTGGAGTGGGGTTTGTTGCGAATATTTCCGACAGTGAAATTTTGATTCGAGGATGGAGGGAGCGATATTTTCGTTATGAGAGGTCTCCATGTAGAAGGTAACCGTATGGCGTCATCTGTTTTATTAAGACAATTTGGCCTTTTTTTTATTTCTATGGCTTCTCGGATAATTCTTGGTTTATAGAAGCGGATGGGGCTATGGTTCTGGAGTTTTTAAAATCAATTTTGTGACATGTATGAAGATGGTGTTGACGGAGAGCTGAAATTGAATCAGAATTGCGAATAGAAATGGAATGTTCATAAATCCTATTTTGGATTCTACGATTTGTTTGGCCTATATAGGATCGGGGACAGTCTGTATAAGGAATTTCATAAACTCCGTGCTGTTCATTTGGAATATTGTCTTTGATTGATCGGACAAGAGATGAAAGTTTTTGTTGGGGGTAAATATTGTTTTTATTCCTCTTGGTTTAAGAATTTTGTCGATTTTGTCAGTGACACCTTTGATATAAGGAAGAAAAGCTTTCGCATGTTAGGGGTCTGAGTCTTTGGATTGAGATTGAGTGGGATATTGATGTCTGTGGATGCTCCTATTGATGTGATTTTCGCGGTAACCGTTTTGAATTACGGCTTGTTTTAAACAAGAGAGCTCAGCGGCTCAATTTCGCTTTGAACAGCAGATACAGCTTACAGATAATACATGGATATGCACCGAAGGAAACTCAACAGACGAGAAAGCTAAATCATTTTACAAGGATCTGACAACAGCAAGGAACCAAGAAAAATCACACTTCGTAATAATTACAGGAGATTTTAATGCAAAAATTGGAACAAAAGAAGACGGCGACTCACAATATATCGGTCGCGTTGGACTGGATAGCAGGAATGAAAGGGATGAGATGTTGTACAACTACTTAAACAACGAAAATTTATTTTGTCTCAATACTTTCTTTAAAAAATCTTAACACCGTAAATGGACATGGATCAGTTCAGACAAGAAAACTAAGAACGAAATAGACTACCTACTCTCCAATAACAAAAACATATGCACCGACGTGACAGTACAAAACAAATTCTATATCGGGAGTGACCATAGATTGGTTAGAGCCAACATTAAAATACAGACGAGAGTAGAACGAAACAAACTTAATAAAATAGAATAATACCCAACCACCGATGACCTGTTTCAAAAACAAACCGAATACCAAAAAGAGCTAAGCACAAGACTAAAATCAATATAGACACTGAAACAAATGGATATAAACGGACTAGCCAATAAAATAAAAGTAACTGTAACAACATCGGTTAAGAAAATATGGTCAAACACGAAAGCTGCCAAAACATCTAAACTCTAACCTAATACAATTAAACTTCTCCAAGAAAGACGAAACAGAACAGATCGAACTTCTGACAGCTTCAAAAGTTTAAACAAAGACGTGAAGAAAGAAATCAGGAATGATCATAGAAACTATAATAACAATCTAATAAAAAACATAATACAAGATAACTGCAACTTGAAAGTATTCAAAGCAAAAAACTCAAGCAGCACAACAAAAATCATAGAAATAGAAAAACGTCACCGTCAGAGACAGAAAGGAAATAAGCGAGGCCATTGATTCTACACTAAATTATACTCGGTAAATACACAACCACAACAATGGCGTACTGAACGAACAACAATTAACACTGGCTCAGAAGAAATACCTGAAATAACCCACTATGAAATAAGAATGACCTTAAATCAACTAAAAATGAATAAATGTATGGGAAAGGATAAAATTACAGTTGAAATATTGAAAATTGGTGGCAGAAAAATGGAACAGATATTAAATATTTTATTTAATAAAGTAATTGATGAAGGAAAGATTCCTCAAGAATGGTACAACTACGAAGTCATTTTACTATTCAAGAAAGGAGACAAAGCAAACATCGAGAATTTCCGACCAATATCCTTGTTATCATATCTGTATAAATTACTAACTAAAATCCTAACCAACCGCCTAACACATAAGCTCGATTTAAAGGAAACTTAAAGAAAGCTCGAACTTAAAGAAAAAGGTGTATAACACATGCATACTACCAGTTTGTACCTACGGCTTGGAGACAGTAGCCTTACCAAAAAATTTGCTAAAAAATTAGGAACAACGCAAATAGCAATTGAACGAATCATGCTTGGAATATCACCAAGAGACAAGATTAGAAACACCGATGTAAGACGTAGAATGAAGATTAGGGATATTGTGGAAGAAATTACAAAAATGAAATAGCGCTGGGCAGGTCATGTATCCCTATATAATGACAACAGGTGGACACGGAGAATTCTAGAATGGAGACCAAGGACGACAACAAGAAGCATGGAAAGACCTCAAAAAAGATGGGTAGATGACATAAGAGCAGCGGCACGCAAACAGTGGATTAGATTGGCGCAAGATAGAGAAAAATGGAAGCAATTTAGAGAGACCTACATTCAGGAGTGGATGGAAAATGGTTGACAAAGAAGTGAAAGAGAATATTATTCAACATTATTTATGCCCCTTCCCCGAGAGGGTGTATATTTCTTACCTACCTGTCGGTGAGAATCCAGAAGCTATCGACAAGGACAGCCTGTTCTGACCGAGAGAGTGTTACATTTAGCAGAACTTTGAGATTTTTAAAAAAGTTTATACCAAATAGGTGCTTTGTGTTACACTTTATGTTAAAAATAAAAACAGATTTGGAAAGTTTGTCAAATTCTGTAATGCTCTATTTAGAAAAAAAAATACGTTTATTTTAACCAAAAATATTTGAAAAAAAGAATTGTTTAAACATTTTATTAATTTACAACCAAATAGTGCACTAGAACTTTTTAAGACCTTTTATATAAAAAAAAAGAATCATCTCAATATCTGCCATAGCTTTTGGATATTTGATTAAACTTTTACATTGGAAGTTAGCTATGCCCAGAATCGCGAGGAACGGCCTTAAGGTTATTTTATGTCTTTTTTTCCTAAACAACTCTTCCCTTTTATTTTGTTATATATTATTTCTTAATTTTAATTACCTCTGAATAAAATTCTCCCTGTCCTGAAACACCTCGTTTTAATCCTTTTACAAATAATCCTTTATTAATTTACAACCAAATAGTGCACTAGAACTTTTTAAGACCTTTTATATAAAAAAAGAATCATCTCAATATCTGCCATAGCTTTTGGATATTTGATTAAACTTTTACATTGGAATTTAGCTATGCCCAGAATCGCGAGGAACGGCCTTAAGGTTATTTTATGTCTTTTTTTCCTAAACAACTCTTCCCTTTTATTTTGTTATATATTATTTCTTAATTTTAATTACCTCTGAATAAAATTCTCCCTGTCCTGAAACACCTCGTATTAATCCTTTTACAAATAGGCGTTTATCTTTTTCTTCAAAAGAAATAGCGATGTACAGCATCTCGTCATTAGCCAATGATTCAAATAAGAAATTTTTTGTAGTAGGTCTTGTAAATAATACATTAAACGGTACGACGTGTCCTAAAATAATATTTTTATTCATCATTTTAAACTTCGCAGGTCCGATTCCAGAATCAACAGGTATAAAATAGGTATGCCCAGCATTTTGTTTAAAAACATACTGAAGTTTAGTTTCCTGGATCTTCGTAAGGAATTGGGATACAGAATTAGCAGATCCCAAGTTCCATTTAAATAACGTAGTTAAGAATTCGAAAGCACTAGGAGATGCTGTAGAAGATTTAATTACAGGATCGAGGACTTCGTCTATCATATGAAGAATCTAAAAAATGTAATGCGATTTAGAGTTACGTAGGTTAGATAATCTACAATAAATTTGTTATTTATTGCTACTTGTTAATTACTTTCACTTGTATTTGTAAAAGAGGTTGACTATGAATTAATGCGAACAAGAAAATAATATTCGCAAGTCATAAAAGTATAGCTAGTGAGATAAAACGCGACATAACAATCATAAACGCAAATGTCAATTGAAGGGTTCGGTGCAAAAACTAGTCAACTCCATTTTTTTATAATTTGTGGAAAATCAATAAAAACTTTCTAGTATTGTTATTTGTAGAAATATTTTAATTACTATTTATAACTGGGAATAAGCCACAATTAAAGATAAAAATACGTTTATTGACGTTTCAATTTCCAATTCGGAAATCGTTCTCAAAATACAAATAGTAAATTAAACAAATTTTGTTTTTTTGTTACATAGTGAAAAAATTCTTCTAATAATTTAATTTTATCTGACTCATTTATATTGACAATTCAGACATACATTATGCATTTTAAAGTAGACGACTTTAAAATGATATTGCCAATATTGTTGAGTTGCGCTCCTGGGACGACTTTACTTATAAGATAGTTCATTCGATTACATGAAATCAACTTTAACTTGAGAATATCGGTCAGAAAAAATCATAGCATGTAATTCGTCTTTAAAAAGACAAACACATGACATGATGACAGTAAAATTCTCCTGTTAGTGATTCCATAGTAAATTATGAGGGAAAAACCAGGAAAAAACCTCATAATACTATCCCGACATTGTAAGTATTTGTTCGTGAATTTAGTTTACCTTCAACAAACATCAAAATTCTGATTTTATATGTTACGTTATTTTTTCTGACGGATATTCTCAAGTTAAAGTTGATTTCATGTAATCGAATGAACTATCTTATAAGTAAAGTCGTCCCAGGAGCGCAACTCAACAATATTGGCAATATCATTTTAAAGTCGTCTACTTTAAAATGCATAATATATGTCTGAATTGTCAATATAAATGAGTCAGATAAAATTAAATTATTAGAAGAATTTTTTCACTATGTAACAAAAAAACAAAATTTGTTTAATTTACTATTTGTATTTTGAGAACGATTTCCGAATTGGAAATTGAAAAGTCAATAAACGTATTTTTATCTTTAATTGTGGCTTATTCCCAGTTATAAATAGTAATTAATTTACAATGCCACAAGAAAATAGCTTCAGAACAATATTTAGAAATATTTTGTCAAAAAAACCCAATTGTGTATTGGTATTGAAAAATAATTTAATACCAAACTGATAAAATATTGTTTGAGACTTCGTAAAAAAAATTAGTCTTGGAGTTTACTGTTTTTTGCACCGAACCTCAAAAAAAATACACAAATAAAGCAACATTATTGCGTTCAGCATTTATTTATCATAAAATAAAAACATAACTTTATTTTTTAACTCAAAGCAAGTCTAAAAAACAAGAAAAATAAAAGAGACCACAGGAAAAATCGACTCCTGCATAGAATAACGTTGTAACTAACATTTTTGGCGATTTTGAGTTACAGTGTTCTTTTTGGATAACTTTTTACGCTCTATCTGCCAACATGGTTGGTGTGGCTGTAACTGCATAAATAAGAAAGATTCCTAATGGAATAATACCGTAAATATAAAAAATTGAAATGTTTGTAGAATAACAGAGTAACTGCAGATACGACGTTGAACCAAATCAAATTTTCATCGAAAAATACTGTATCGTACCATAGTGTATCAAAATAATTCTCATATTTCAAAAACTACACCGTAACTGTTGTTACAATTTTATTCGCCCAATATGCAGGTAGATGCGCGTCGTGTATAAATATTTCGCGGCATTATTGTGAGAATAGTAGGGGGAAATAGACAAGACATATCTTGATTGTTTCCCGGTCACGGTGTTTAGTTTGCATTTGAATGGTATACAGTGCAGGTGTTATTTTTTTAAAATCATGAGCAGACATCAACGTAGTTCTCGACTGATGGAGTTGACGTTACAACAAACAAGTTCGTATTTTATAATTTTCTAAAAATAAATAACGATAACAAGTTTAATTTTTAGAAGGTCCCGTAGAAAAACATAATGGTACTAAAGACGTGGAACTTGACAAGCAAGTTGTTCTTCATTTTTAAATACAGGTAAAGAATTTGTTCTTATATAAAGTGGTTTAAGTTAGGTCTGCATTAAATATTCTTTTTATTGTTCTTATGAATTAATAACTTAAAAAAAACATTAAAGAAACAAAATGAAATATTTGATGATTTTGAGCAAAGTGCAATTGAAGAAGCTTTTTCTCCCGACGTTTCGGAGTATATTCCTTTATCATCTGGTAAATTTATTGTTTTATTCGTATTAAGTTTTTTAATTATTTACAGAATCATCAGAAAGTTCTACTCTACATCAGAATCATTCCGGTTTGGGTGATTACCTCCGGCGAAACAATAATAAATCGACATCGCTATTTATAGTCAGTTCAATTTTAAACGACATATTAGGGCAAGTCAGCTTAAAAAGTATAAGATGGGGACGAAAACGTCCCCGTCGTTTTAAGAGAATAGAAAGATAATGGAAAGATAATAGAAAGGAATGGAAAGATGTAATTCGTAAACAAAAAAAAACAAAGGAGAACAATTTATAAATAAAAAAGGTAAAGTTGTAAAATAACGACAACTTAAAGGTGGTTGTATGGACAAATGTATCCGAAAGTGCCGAGAAAAACTGAATATTGCAACAAGACAGCAACTTTTTAAAGAGTTTTGGAAAATGGGAGATCACAACCTTCAGACCCAATATAGTAGTCGTTTGGTTACTAGACACACAAGATCTCGTATTTTAAATACTACCATTGAATCTCGAAGGAAGAGGACATTTCAGTATAAATTGCCTATAAATGATAGCCACATTGTGGTATGTAAGAAAATGTTTCTTGATAGGTTGGATATAACTGATAGTTGGTTGATGACAATATCTAAAAAGATGTCAGAGAGTGAAGTTGGTATAATTGTTGAAGATATGCGTGGAAAACACACCACTCGGCCACAACGAGTAGCAGAAGAAATAAAAAAGACTGTTCGAAAACACATATCGTCTATTCCAGCAGTAGAGTCGCATTACCTTAGAAAAAAAAACAACAAAATTATATTTTGAATAGAAACTAAATATTTCTAAACTTTTTGATTTGTATACGGAGTGGATGCAGAAAAAACATCCTATCTCGTTTACTGCAACATTAAGACAGTACCGTAAGATATTCAACAGTGAATTTAACATCGAATTTTTTAAACCAAAAAAAGACCAGTGTGTCTTCTGTCATGTTTACCGAAATGCGCGTGAAGACGAAAAAGCAGAGATGGATCTGAAGTACACTAACCATTGTAGCGTTTTATATTTAACGTCTATATAATAATATAAATTCGGTTTTAAATTGTCATAGTACACCCCTAGTATACCAAGAAATGTGTTTGTTTGTTATGGAAGTCGAGATTTTTAAATACGTAATAAAGCTTCAGATTGTCGGTTTGTCGATTGTCAGCTTGTCGGTCAGATAGCTCAGCGGGCTGTGCGGCTGCCTCTCATTCGCTTCACTGTCGAATGGTTTAGTGGATGTGGGATCGAGCCCAAGCTCGGTGTACAGAAAACAAAAAGTCTAACGCAGCAGTTTAAAATTCTAGATGAATCTGCGGCTTAGACTAAGATATGCTGGGATCTGATCGGCCTATGGTGGAGCAGTACGGCAAGAGATAAGGGCTTGCGGCTCGGTGATACTCCTCCATAGATCCCTACCGGACAGGCGTAACGCCTAAAAAAACCGGATATATATAATAAAGCTTCAAAAATAAAGACGTATTTGGTAGTTGAGAACGGTTTTGTTTACACTAGCCATTCCGGTTGAAAAGAGTTTCTTAGAAAAAATTATCGCAAGTCAGGTATTTATTTCTTACCACGCAATAAGAATAAGGAATTTCAAGGTTGTGTGAAGTCGGAGTCTTGTTTAAGTTTGTGGATGACAGACTAACTGCGTTGGTCATTCGGCGTTCGAATTGAGAGAATGAAGGAGTGGTCGGTCAAACTAGACGAGTCAAATTGAGAAGACGTGTGATAATGTAAGTGGAACAAAAGATTTTTAATTTTAAATTGTGGGGCAATTTTTGAATCTAAGAAGTCGATTCACCTTTTTTTGAAATGTTTTAATACCAGTAGACGTGATGATACTCTGGCATTGAGTGCCGTTTTGGTCGAGTAGTTGGTCACTAGAAGATTTGTACAGAAGCTGAAAACTTTTGAAAAGTATTATATAGGATATCCTCGTTGTTAGTTTAATTCCTCAACTTGAGCTGTTCGATCGTTTTGTCCCGGAGAATGGAAATGGTTATGATGTTTTCATATTTTCCAGTTTGAGAGTTTTGTTCGAGTAAGCTTTCTCAGAGATGTAACGAGTTTCAAACTTAAGTGATTATAAAAGAAATTAAGATTTTAGGGAAGAAGAATTTTTTTTCTTTCTCCCAGCAGGAAGTTTTCTTCGAAGCGGCGTCCAAGAAAAGAAAAATAGCTAGAGGTAAATTTATCTGCCATATCTTATTCGTTTTTTTTTGACCCAGGAGATTTATGTGAGTATCCTTTTGTTTTCATTTTGTAGATACCCCTATCCAACCCCCATATTTTCAACTTATCCACGACCCAGCTCTCCAACAACCAACTGAGTGCCGTACGCACTAGTTCCGGCTATTTTGTTTGCCCAATCTTCTCCCCCATGTTCTTACACTGAGGTAAGCAAAATAGTCGTTACAACATATTGCTAATAAGACTGTTGTAAGACAACTTAATGAAAGGGATAAAGAGGTCGCTAAAAATTCAATGGAAACTATAGTTGCTTGTTACGACTTTCATAACGTTCTCACCACACCTCAGTCTGAACTGTCAATGTTTTACAATAAACGAAAATTATGCGTTTTTAATTTCACAATATTTGACATAGGACGCAATGAAGGATTTTGCTACGTTCATTTTGCTTTATGTGGGATGAAACCAGATGTAGGAAGGGAGCTAACGAAATAGTTAGCAGTATTTATAATTTCATTGCAACTAATGTTTTAAAAGGATATAAAATTTTTATATTTTATGGTGATAATCGCGGAGGACAAAGTAAAAACAGAATAATATTTGCGATGTATTCTTTTGCAGTTGAAACATTTTCTATAAACATAACGCACAATTATTTTGAGGTATGTCATTCCCAAAAAGAGAGAGATTTCATGCACACCTTAATAATAGCGACGTAAAAAGAACCAAACAGTTTTTATTCTCGAACAATGTATAAGCTTAGTAAGATGTAAAAAAACAACAGGTAAACCGTATTTGGTAACTGAACTGCACAAAGACAATATATTTGATTTGAAAAAACTTATGACAACATTTCCAAATTGGTATATAAATGAAGAAAATGAAAAAATAGTCTGGAACATGGTGAAACACATAAATATTTCTGAAACAAATCCTGGCGCGGTGAATATTCAATATGATTTCATATCCGATAAAAAAATTAAGTTAAACTTGCTACAGAAACCTACCTCCCGGAAACAAAAAAGTTTAGCAACTTCTAGTAACGGTCTTTCTAATCAATATCTAGCATATTCATCTTATAATAATTATAATAATAATAATAACCTGTGGGAGTTTTTATCAGTTCTTCTATCAGGCGCGGCCCCCTGCGAATGGGGGATGCTTTCTGGGTATTCTTAGAACCGATACCCAGAGGGTAACAGGAATACCTGTCGTGGAACAAAAACTGACACCTGGCAGTAGGTATAAAATGTAAACCCATGAAAATGGTGAATCATGATTTATGTGTAGGGTCGCTGCCTGGGGATCGCCAGGGCACGTCTGGAGCCGGTGCTGGACGTGACAGCATGCGGGACGTCGGTGGCAGGGTGTTGAGGAGGCGGGCCCCTTCATACAATCAGCTACAGCCCAACAACAACAAGAACCACAAGAAGAACCACCAGTGAGCCAAACAACAGCAAAAGCTCTACTCGCTGAAGGTGCTGCGCTGGAACATCAGACGGCGCTTACTCAAGCGGGACGACCGAGGCAGCGTATGAAATGGACTGTGTCTATAAACGAGAACATTTTGCATTTTTATTATAAGGTGACAAACCTCGGTCAAGAAACGATCGGCTATCGACAACAACTGTATGCCGAATTTTGCAGGGAGTACCCAGAAATCCAAGTATCTGAAGAAAGAGTAGCAGACCAATACCGGGTAATTATCAGAAACAATCTTATCCCAGAGACTAGACGCGACCTGATCAAAAGCGAAGTCGAACGAGAGATCCATAACCTAGAGCAAGTTGTAGACCAAGTCCCTAATGAAATCATTGATGAGCAGATTCCTGAGCCTCTCATCTAAGAAACTCCACCTGATAATATACAACAGGAGCATAACGAGTTGCACGATAGTCTGGTAAACGAGATGGCACGTGCCGTACAAGAGTTTAGTGGAACAAACCCACTTAGCAGACCACCGCTACCAAAAATAAACTCTTCGAAGAAACTAGGAGCGCTGTTACAAATTGTGAATACTGAAGTCTTACCCAATTATATCGTGGAAGCCCATACATTGGAGTATTTGCAGATGCTGATTTACTGTGCGGCAACAGCAATTGCTAATGTTATGGGCATTAAGATCAGAACACGACGAGGAACTAATATCGGAAGGACTGAAAACAGAATAGCATCCTGGGAACAACGACTGCTGAGGAAGATTGAATTACTGCATAGGGACATTGGACAAATTACGGAATACATTCAAGGAGTAGGAACTCAAAAAGTGGTTAAAAGAACTAAAGAAATAATTCTGAACACTGGAAGACACTCACAACATGATCCAGACAACAACACAGCTCGACACTGCCTGGACACACTAAAACAAAAACTCACCGTTTATTCAGGTCGCCTAAGGAGATACAAAGTGAGTAACAACCGGAAATGTGACAATATACTTTTTGAGCATGCAGAGAAATCTTTCTATAGGAAACTGAATTCCACTGTAGAAAATATAAATAAATCCTACCCAAGCCAAGAAGAAATTCATGAGTTTTTGGGGAAACCAACTTTCGACACCAGCTACTCATAACAACAATGCTGGATAATTTGAAGAAACGACGAACAACTGTCAACACTACACTAATGTTCCCTATGAACCTTTCACCACTGAAGAAGTCTCGAACATTATCAAAGAGCTTTATAACTGGAAATCTCCTGGGCCAGACGGAGTTCAAAACTTCTGACTAAAGAAGTTTTGGAGTATACACGAGCATTTAACAGTATTAATTAATCATGTTATTTTTAATCCGCAGGAAATACCACCATTTCTTACTCAAGGAACCACTTATCTAATACCAAAGGATCAAAATAACACCCAAGATCCAGCCAAGTACCGCCCAATTACTTGTCTTCCAACTTTGTACAAATTGGTCACATCCTGTGTAACCCAGCGTATCTACCAACACTGTTCTCTAAACAATATCATAAAGCCTCAACAGAAAGGATGCTCTAAGGGTTCCATGGGCTGCAAAGAACAACTTATACTCGACTCAGTCATTTCTAACCAGGCGTACAGCAAAAAAAGAAACCTTTTTACCGCCTTCATCGACTACAAGAAGGCCTTTGATTCAGTACCGCATCAATGGCTGATAGATATATTGAAAATATATAAAGTCGATGTTAATATAGTGACCTTTTTAAAGCATATAATGACGGAGTGGAAGACTAAAATTCGCCTTCAAATACCTGGTGAAAAAAACATCGAAACTGAAGATATCCCAATTAACCGGGGCCTTTTCCAGGGGGACTCCTTGAGTCATCTTTGGTTCTGTTTAGCGATGAACCCACTATCTCAGCTACTGAACTCCACCGACTCAGGTTTTAGTATCAAAAATAACAACACTGTTTTGGCGAAGCTTAATCATTTGTTTTATATGGATGATTTGAAATTAATGGCTTCTACTCGAAACCACCTAGACCAGATGCTAAAAAATGTTGAAAATTTCTCAAATGATATTAGTATGCAGTTCGGTCTTGACAAGTGCCGTGTCTTAAATATATTCAAAGGAAAGGTTCAGCCCGGCGGATTCGATATGCAAAACGGCCAGAACATCGAGGCCATGGGTGAAAATGATATGTATAAATACCTCGGAATCAAGCAAGCGCGGAAGATTGACCATAAGCAAATGAAAACTGAGATAACAACTGAGTTTATACGAAGGATAAAACAGCTGCTTCGTTCACACCTTAACAGTAAAAATTTGTTTAAGGCACTAAACACCTACGCATGTTCCGCGCTTCACTACTCATTTGGTATTGTTAAGTGGACAAAAACGGATATAGAAAATCTTCAGCGAAAAGTACGAACACACCTCACAAAGGCACAAAAACACCATCCTCGAAGTGCAGTAGAAAGAACGACATTACCGCGGTATTTAGGAGGTCGAGGACTTATGGATATAAGCGAGCAATTAGAAAAACAGATTACTAATTTAAGAACTTATTTTCAGGTGCAGGCGGAGACATCTACTCTTCATCGCGCGATTTGTGCAGTAGATGACACAACACCGATCAAACTGAGGGAACCAAAAATGCGCAAAAACCACCTTACTAAGAACGAAAAAATGCGCACCTGGATTGGCAAACCTCTGTACAAGCGACATCCCAATGAGGTCAGTCAAGACCATGTCGACAGTATAGCGTCGAACTATTGGCTGACATCAGGAAGGATGTTCCCCGAAACAGAAGGTTCACTACTGGCCATTCAGGATCAGGTTATACCAACCAAAAATTACCTGTAATATATCGTCAAAGACCCTCAGGTCCAAAATCACAAATGCCGATATGGATGCCAAGCTCAGGAAACCATTCAACATCTTACCGGGGGCTGTCAGGCATTTGCTGCAACTGAATATAAGGAAAGGCACGACTCAGTAGGAAAGATCCTTCATTAAGAGATAGCTATCAAACTGGGACTTCTTCAAACAAACCATCTTCCATATTATCAATATGTTCCTGAGAGTATACTTGAGAACGACAACTACAAGCTATACTGGGATCGCACAATGCTCACAGACCAAACAGTCGCACATAATAGACCAGATCTCATACTAGTTAATAAACTAAAGAGACAAACAACATTAATTGATGTGGCGATACCCAACAACAATAATCTTCGTGTTAAACAGAACGAAAAAATCGCCAAGTACAGGGATTTGGAAATTCCTATTATTCTCTCTACTACTGGAGTCATTCCAAAGAACCTCCTAGAAAATATAAAAAAGCTAGGTCTGAATGAACATCTCTACAAGACCATGCAAAAAGCTGTACTACTCTCAACATCCCGATGTGTACGAAAATTTTTGGGAGATACTCCAGCATACCAAGTCACCTAGGTTGGAATAACACGGAAAGAGTCCCAACAGAGCTCAATCCTTTTGATACCGTAAGTATCTGGGATGAGTGAATTTTCCCCTTAGAGGGAGTGTGAGCCGTATGGCTAAATCTGGATAATAATAATAATAGCGTTTATTGTCCAACAGAATCCATTTATATTACAAAATACAATACTAAAGTTAAATGAAATGTTAATAATTCATAGGTACTAACTAAATAACACATTTTTCGAGTATTTTACCTTAACCTAAAGAAACTACTTAATTACCTAGGTAGATCTCAGCCATCCTCGTAAACTGCTTTAAACTGCAGTGAAATATATCGCAGTAAGCACGTAAGGAATTATAATAGTTGCACATGAGAAATAGAGGAGAATTTAAAATAAAATTAGTTCTAGCTTGTGTATTTCTGAACGTAATCGAATTTCTCACTGGATAAGATGGAACGTTAAAATTTATTTGTCGAAGAATATCAGGGCAGTCAATGAGGTTATGTAGTAGCTTGTACAGGAATATTAGGGAGGCATTAATTCGTCTAGATTCTAATGATACTACGTCCAAACCCCTACACAACTCGCTATTGCTGATGCCCCTCCTGGGATATACAATTTATATATACAATTTAAAAGAAATTCTAACAGAAGATATCGGTAATACAATAAAATTTATCAAAAATTGTATAAACTGTATAACAAACTGTAACATAACATAATTTTGTATTTATTTTTGTATTTTTCAAAACTGTTATGTAAATTTTAATAACATTTAGTAACTTTTCTAAAATAAAGATAAACCACCCCGCTAATAACCCTAGGGGTTGATGCGGTAAAAAAATTTTTTTCAGCAAAGTAAACTGATATATAAAACATAATATATACAACTAGAAATCTTCAGCTTCAACTTCGCCACTGTCACTATCCAGTTCTTCTCCTTGTTGTTCTTCATTTTGACTTGACCGTGACTCGTATTTGTTCGCAGTACCAGTTATATAGTCTTGACTAATTTTCTCCATTTAGAAGGCAAGTATACTATTTCTTTTTTTCGTTTTTCTTTTTCAATCAGACCAAAGCAACGGTCGCAAGGTAGAAAGCTGTGACCGGGTTCTGTAAAGTGATGTATGATTTGCTGAATATTACTAATGAAAGCATTCATGAATGTATGAAAGAATCACACTATGGTGTGATTTTTGTTTTGGGCAAAACAGTTGTCTGAAACTAAATAGAGGGTTGAAACAGTTTCCAGGACAAAGTTTGTTAAATAATGATGTAAAAAACTTACCACTTCGTTACAACCTTTTTTGGCAGTGAGCTCATCGTACATATAAAAAGTAGCCTCTCTTTTCTTGGCAGAATGTATATAAAAGTTGTATTGCCATAACTGCCTTTTATCGAATACGTCGCCTGAAGGAATATGTGGCAGTGGCAGGTTAAGACATCAACTGATTCATCTTCACGAGCAAGATTGGTATATTCCCTTAATTTGGTATAAAATATTTCGGCCTTCAGTAAGTGTAGACGCTTTTCAGTTTCCAATCGGGTTTTAGTTTCTGTATTGACTTTTGCGACAATTGTGTTGTTCAAGCGGTCACATTTCTGGGAAGTATCTGATCTGGAATGACCAAAACTAAGATTATGATTGAGATTAAATTGCCGGTGATAAAAATCATATGTTACTAGTGGCTAACTGTCCTTTAAATCTTTCCTGTCTTCTAGGAGAACATACTGTTCTGGCTCATATTTTTCAATGTAAAGGCGATGCATTTTTGCAACATTAACTTAGGAGATGAAAATACCTTTTCTGATTATCTTCCCTACTATAATGAGATTTTCTTCTGGGAAAACTCCGCATATGTTCCTCGATTTGCGCTATTATTGCTTCACTGATTTTGTTTGGTCTTTTGGAATGCTTCTCACGATTATCGGAAGGTGACATAATACTACCCAGAGTCAGATTTTTGGCAATCTAAGACACTCTATTTTTTGATACTCCATGCAAAGAACAGAATGCCTTTTTACATACTATGGATTCCTGACTTCCTACACGTAACTAAAAAAAGACATTTTAGAACCAACTATTACAGTTTGTAACAAAAATATTACCTTATACTTATAGGTGCTGTTTTTTTCTCTCCCCTCTCTTGTAGTCGGGCGTTTCCTTTGCACCTTTGACACCCTGATCCTCTTAGATAAATGTCTTGTTTAGTTTTATCTTCCGTACTATAAAACTGCTCAAATATGTTCTGTTTGAGGGTATCGTCAACTTTAGTAAAATATCTATTTCTACAATGGCAATTTGGTCCAGTAGTTTTCTTTTGAATTAGTTTTTTTGCTGAATTAATATATTCTTTCCCTCTATCCTGTTTACTTTTCCTAACGTTTCGTTTCCAGTTGCTTACCATCCTTATCCGTTTTTTCCCTTTTTTCTTAACTTGCCATTGATGTTAAAAACAGTTATCTCCTGGAGTTGACCGATTATTGCACCTAGGTACTCGTATTTATTGATTCAGTCAAGTTCTTCTTCCATATATTTACCTTAATATTTATTGTAGATGGCTGATTCTTGCACTAAAAGATGTCCAAACGTTGTTCATATACGATCCGCATAAAAACGGAATTTGGGTAAAAAAAATGGAGTTAACTGGTTTTTGCACCGAACCCTTCAATTGTTTTTTGTGTGTTTTTTATAGACATTCTCAAGGAAGTACATTGTGACGTAAATTAAAATTTCATAATGAAAAAATAACATCAGACGGTTGTTGAGGAAAATAGTAATTACTTTTGCCATAATGCAATAGATCTTTTACTTTGTTCTGGTATACACAGTGTTCTTGTATAAAGGCGATATGAAATCTTCTCATGGAAAGAGTAAGTTCTGCTGAAGCCGCCTAACTATGCTACAGCTTCATCTGTAAGAACTTCTTCTTTTTCTTTGAGTACCGTGACTAAGTTTTGGGCGTGGGTAGCTTCCATGACGATTTGCCGATATCGTTCTCGATCTTGGGCGGCATGTAATAATTCATCTGCTGATAAATGTTTTCTTTGTAGTTCTTACTAATTTTAATTTTAGAATGTACGTCTGTAAGAACTAGACTGAGCTTATTCGCACGTATTTGATCCAGAGAAAGAGACAGCGGATGGGAGAATCGTTAGTAGTCGCTAGTTTTATATTTATTTATGTATTTGTAGAATTAGAAGAGTCGCCTCTTCTGAGCCCTTCTTTTTTTTTGTTTACTATTCCATTATTTACTATTATTTTTACTATTTGTGACACTATACTATTAGGCACCAATAAACGCAACATATGAAACACTCTTAAAAAATACCTTAAAAGATTTTATATAAAAGCACCTAAAAGAGGATATCAAAATAGAATCTGCAATAAAGTTAAAAAACAATATATGTCTTGTACAAATGAAGGATTATGGTGAAAAAATTAAGGTAATGAAAGAAAAAAGCAAACTCAGATTTCTTACTGGATCTTCATCAACGATGATCTGACCGAAAAAGAAAGACACAAGAGGCAGGAAATTGTAAATAAAGGCAAGAAATTAAGAACTGAAGGTAAAAATGTGAAGATAGGGTACCAAAACTAACTGGATGGCATAAAATGGGCATGGGCCGGGAATGGTACTTTCAAACGAGAAAATTCTAGAAATATGGACAAAAAAAAAACGGCATATAGTAGTGGAAAAAGAAAAAGATGGTCTATTATGTCAACGGACCCTAGCGATGAACAGGAAAATGAGTTTGAACATAAATAGCAAAATAAAAAATAAGAATGTGTACCTAAATATTGCGACATGGAATGTACTAAAAGTATACGAGGAGGGAGCATTAATTAACCTAATAGAAGAATTTAAAACATGTTAAAAACACATCGTAGCAATACAGGAAACACATTTAACTGGAAACAACATTGAAAATATTAGCCCATACACGTTTTATACAAGTGGAGGCGATAATAGGAATTTTGGAGTGGGTTTTCTGGTACACGAAGACGTGAAGCAGGTAAAACGATTCGTAGTAAAATATTACATAATGTGTGCAATTAGAATTAAACGAAAAGAGAACGCTGATAATCATATGACATCACTGATATCGCTGATAAATATACATGCTCCAACAGAAGAAAAAGGAGAAGAAGTGAAAGATGGATTTTATGAAAAATTAGAGTCATTGTCTGAAGAAACGGCCAGACAAGATATTAAAATTATGATACGCCAATGCAAAGGTCGGAAGAGAAGATATATATATATATATATATATATATATATATATATATATATATATATATATATATATATAAACAAAAAACAGAGTCGTTGCTAGTTGCTAGTCGTTGAGATTATTTGTAAGAAGCTATGACACTCAACGTTAATAACAAACATATAAACTATAACTTATACAATAATGAATACAATACATTTTAAAATTTAGTCTATTCTCTATGGGTATATTTTATTCTCTATGGGTAAGTTAAAACACACCAAGAAGATGTAGAAAACGAATTTTAAGAACTTTTATTATTTTTAACTAAATTTTAAAATGTATTGTATCCATTATTGTATAAGTTATAGTTTATATGTTTGTTATTAATGTTGAGTGTCATAGCTTCTTACAAATAATCTCAACGACTAGTAAGTACACTGACATTTTGTGATATATTGTAAATATTTACACATTTTTCTAATTACAGTGTCTTGATAAAGGAATTAAACAATTCCGAAAGCTAGACCAAAAGTCAAAAGAGTGTTTCTGTAACATTCCGGCCAAACTTCTGACTGCAGCCCCAATAAACTTTGTTGTTTGTTTAAATTGACGGTCACGAATATCCAGTATTCATTGTATATATATATATATATATATATATATATATATATATATATATATATATATATATATTGTTATGATATGTAAAATCGAGAAAAATATTGGTTTGTTTAAAATATTTCAAAGTTCAAAAACATTAAAATAATTCAGATAAGTAGGATAATACCCAACAAACATTTCGAAGAAGGAAAGTCTTAAAATTTTTGAATTACCTGTATTAAACAAAATGTAAGCTATGCATAAATTATTTTCTTTGTACTTGAGTGACCCGCATAATTTTAAATGAAATCCAAAGACAAATGAACCGGGTTTTCCAAATACATTAATGCAGTGATTAAGGACAATAGAATAGATTTTATAAATATAGGTTTTTGTTAGTTTTTAAGAATCGTAGAAAAATATTATTTGTAAATAAGTTTTAGGAAATTTTATAATTATAGGTAAAAATTTGTTTGTTATCGAAATGAAAACATGGGAGAATTGTGACGAGCTTTGATTGGCGGAGATTGAAAAAGGTGGGATAGGTATGTAAGAATGAAAGTTTAGCTAGATTTTTGAGAGAGAAAAGATAATCAGTTGGTTTTCCAAGTCTGTAAGACGAACATTGATTGTTCTCTGGCGGTTCCCGAGAGGTAGCAAGCAGTAGTGTTGAATGTTAGTGAGTTTTTGTGGAGTTAGTGTATCTGACAGAAGCTGAAGCCGCAAAATATTGTAAGTCATATTTTTCTACTTATATTCCAAGAGTCACTGTTCAGGCTAACGAGAGATTCAGTTTATCGTAAAGAGAAGATATTCCAAGAGTCATTTTTCACTCTGGCCAACGAGAGATTCAGTTTATCGAGAGGAGAAAGACTATCATAATTTGAATAATTCGTGCTTTTGAAGGAGATCATTAAGGACGATATACTTGCAACAATTTGTTGTAAGATTGCTGATTACCCAGGGAGCGCCTGAGAGTAGATAATATAGTCTACAAGGAACAAGGATTTGGACCACTCATCATCAGAGAGAGATATTTTTGTTTTCTGCAGTTTTTCTTTTATTGATAACACAATTTTACACTTAATTTAGAAAGGATATAAATATTTTGATTAGGAGAGTTAGAATAATTTGGGATTTTGAGATTTCAATTAATATTGTTTGTACCATTAATTTTGAAGGTTCACGTACGTAGAATAAAATTTTGAGAATCATTATATGAGATTTTGTTTATTGAAAATATTTGAGTGTGAATTATTTCATTATTTTTATTTCAATATATAGTGTTATATCATATGTGTTTTTTATTATTCCGGTATTCTTTGGACCTTACCTTTCACATGTAATAGCATAGATATTGAAGCACGAATTTAACCCTGAGATAAAAGAATTAAAAATTGTGATAGAGTCATAATCATATCATTTAAATAATTTTAATTAATTAATTAATTAATTCGCTAATTAATTGCTTGGCGCACCAAGACTTGAAATATCACAATAATAATATATATATATATATATATATATATATATATATATATATATATATATATAAACATCAACAACAGGGGGTGAAAGTAAACATTTGAATACAAATGATAATGGACAAAGATTGATTACATTCGCAATTGAAAATAGGATGAAAATATTGAGTACGCATTTCAGGAGAAAAAATTTATATAAAGGGAAAGTCCGGGATCAAATGAAACTAATCAAATAGACTACATCTTAATACAAGAGAAGTTCGCCAATTTAATAACAAATTTGAAAACGTGCAGAGGGGCTGACGTAGACTCAGATCATTTTTTGGTTAGAATTAATATGAGAGAAGCAATCATTAAAAAGCATAAACGAAAAAGAAAGTGCCACGTAAATTTAATTTTGAAAAACTGCGAAAATTTGAGGTAGCGCAGGATTATCAGAAGGATATACAAGAAACCTACGCCAAACAAGATAGTACCACTGTGAGTAACTTACAACAAAAGTTCTTGAAAATGACAATCACTATAAAGGAAGCTACGTCGAAGAACATACCAAAAACAAAAAAACTTTGAAAAAACCACTGGTTCGATGACAAATGTAGAACAGAGTTAAAAAAAAGAGCAGATTTGAGATTAAAAAGTTTACGATCACAAAAACAACACGACCAAGAAACGTATGCCGAACGAAACAAAAAAGTAAAGATAATCCTAAGGGAGCGCAAACTGAAGTATATGGATAATAAAATAAAGAGCATTAAAGAAAATTACAAGAAAAATGAAATAAAAATTTTTTACAAAGAGGTAAAATACATTAAAACTGGGTAGCAGGGAAGAGCGATAAATGTAAAAGATAGACCTGATAGTGGACGAAGACCAAATATGTGAGTGGTGTAAATTATTTCATTCTTATTATATTGTATGAATTAAATTGTATAAGAATTGAATTAAATTTGACACATAAACAAACCAGAGTAAATAAACATTTTTAAAAATTGATCAGGTCGTTACACTTACCTGTTGTTTTCCCATGTCTCCATTTCGACTTCTGGCGAGATAATCTGATTTATTTTTGAGAACTTTTGCGTTATTTATATATAATTCACCATTAATATGAGTAATCCATAATGGTGGATTTTCCAAAATAACTGTAGATAAGGAATTAGTTCTATTCAGCATTTCTAAACTTTTGATCTCAAAGCTCATGTGGTAGAATGCAAGATCAGAGTTGTATTCAACTTAAAAAGAGATCATTAGAAAGTTTATAAGGTAAATAAAATTGGCAGCATTATATTAGTTAAATATTGTATTTTATAGGATTAAACCACAACTTTTTGTAAATAGAATTACATTTTACACTTATTTTGACATTTCAATTTTCAATAGGGAAATCGTTTTAATTTTTTTTATTAGGAGAGATATTATATTTAGAGTAACTAGTAGTTACAGGCTCTCTCCTCGGGAGAGCCTGATGGATGGATCAGTTGTAGAATTCGAGTAGAATAACTTCTAGAGAGCGCGTCCCCAGGTGGCGGATAAGACAAAGCCCTCACCAGCATCAGCTGGCGGATAGGTGGGAAATAAAATACCACTCGCGGACCAACAGGTAGGGCAGACAATACTCTTAAGTTGCAGTGAAGGCAAACAGTCTAAGAGAAGGAAAGCTAAAAAATTAAACCCTGGTCTCCAAGTTTGGGGTTGGGGCATCGGGTTAACAACTCGATACTCGTCAAAAATGGAAAAGGTTAAAAACTCCAAAATCCAGCCTCGGAACTGGACTAATATATGACGACGAAAAATGCTACGGAACAGGAAAATGATTTTTGCGACATGGAATGTCCAAGGGATCTCAAAGAAAGCTTCAGAAATCCAGAAACCAAACGGAAAGGTCAAGGATCGGAAAACCTAGGTAAATACGATAATTTCTACACCAGAGTCACAAAAGAACATAGAGCTCAACAATGAGTCGCCATTATGATACACCGTCGCTTCAGAAAATACATCACATAATGAAAAGGCATCAACGAAATAATGATAAAAATGAATATATTATGTATAAAAGTATACAGACTGACCGTTCTGGAAATATATGCTATGCTATATGAATGACGATGCTATTGTATATGTGAAAGATAACTTTTTCGAACAACTGAATGAAGAAATCATAAAGGTGGGTAACACAAGAGAAATAATAATCTTGGAAGACCTCAACAGCAGAGTCGGAAAAAAGAACAACGATAAAGTAGTAGGTAGATATGGAGAAGATAATACGAATAATAACGGCGGAGAAAGGTTAATAGATTTATGCGATCAGAATGGTTGTAGACTACGTCATTCTCAAACAAAAAAGTCGACTGAAAACAATAGACGTAAGAGATATTTCATTTCCACATAAAATATAATAGCAAACGCTGCAACATAACCATACAAAGGAGCAAGTACAAAAAGTATGATACAATTTGAAAAGTTTACACTAAGAAAGTGTTAGAGACCTATATAAACGTAGACTGGAACAAAAACTAATTGAAACGGAAGATAATACCAGGAATGTTAATCAGTTATACAAAACCATCAAATAATGTATACACTCCGCTACCCTAGAAACTCTAGGACGATATGAAAAGATCGGACAACAAAAACCTAATTGGTGGGATCAAGATATTTCTCAGGAAATAACACAGAAAAAAAAATGTATCAAAAATATATGAACACAAGAAATGTGTAAGACAGAATCGAATACAAAATAATGCAAGCGATGGTCAGAAGAAAAATATCTCAAAAGAAAAATGAATTATGGGAAAAAAGTGCACCATACTAAATACATACATTGGTGGAAGCCAAAGTTCAGAAAGCTGCTGGAAACTGTTAACAAATTTAAGAAACAACAGAAAAAGAGATATTATGCAGTCCATATTACCGCAAACTTGAGAAAAATACTTAAAAGATTTACAAACAGAGACAAGAGAGTCCTTCAAACAGCTAGAGAACTAGGGTCTTCAAGGCGTCAGGCTGATAAGATCACCAATTAGAATAAATAAAAGAGAAGTCGAAACCATATGCAGACATCTAAAGAATGGCAAATTACCTGGCTCAGGAAATGTAGCTCCAGAACTCATCAAACATGGACAAAAAATACTAATTCAACGGCTACGACAACTTTTCCAGGAATGTATAAATAAACACGAAATACCTAAGGAATGCAAAGAATTGCATCTGAGCAGCATCCACAAAAAGGGAGATCAATCGAAACCTGAAAACTATAGAGGAATTGCAGTTACTAGTAGTATTAGCCGAATATATGAAAAAATAATAAAAAATCGAATAGAAGAAGAATACCAAGATATGGAAGCCGAAGAACAGGCTGGTTTTTGTGCAGGTCGATCTACAATAGATTATATCTTCTCTATTAGTCAGATAATTGAAAAGAAAGTTGCTCGTGGCCAAGAAGTTCACCTGACGTTCGTAGACTTTAGGAAAGCATATGAGTGTCCCGCTTGATAAATTATG
The DNA here is from genome assembly GCA_918026665.1 of Diabrotica balteata. Lineage (NCBI taxonomy): Eukaryota > Metazoa > Arthropoda > Insecta > Coleoptera > Chrysomelidae > Diabrotica > Diabrotica balteata. Next base: position 69,704,607 of record OU898280.1, on the reverse strand, counting down.
GGAGGCACTGGGGAAAATAAATATAAATATAGAATTGATTGAACCGGTAAAAACGTTGTACTACCAACAAATAATAAGAATTAAAACAGGAAATTTAATAACACCGGAATTCAAAGTGACTAAAGGACTAAGACAAGGATGCTGTATATCCCCAACATTATTTAAAGTATACTTCGAAGCAGAACTCAACAAATTAAAGAAAAGTGTACAAATATGGGCATACCACTAATGAACTTAACTTTGTACACTCTGTGCTTTGCGAATAACCAGGTGATCATCGCACAGGACTCTGGAGATCTTAGTTACATGATGCGAAAACTATAAGAATAGTTTACAGAGTGTGGTTTGGAAGTGAATATGGAAAAACACTGGGTACATGAGTATCGGAGGAGATCAAAATAATCTTGTCGTAGAGGAAAATCAAGAGATCAAACTATGTGACGACTACAAATACTTAGGAGTAAAGATCATTCAGGGCGGAAAATTAGATGCAGCCATTAAAGAACGAAATACACAGAGAAGGAAAGGCATAGCGTTACTGAACAGCGTACTGTGGGATAAAACATCTCTAAGGAAAATAAAAGAAGAATATACAACACCATAATAAAAAGTATCACCATATATGGATGCGAGTGTGGCACCTAAAAGACAGAACAAAGAAAATGCTTTGAGCAACAGAAATGGACTTCTGGCGCCCCTCGGCGGGAATCTCTATATGCGACAGAATAACAAACGAGAGAGTCCGAGAAATCATGGGGGTTACACATAATATTGTTGATGACATCAAAGCGACACAACTCAGAGGGTACGGACACGTAAGGTGAATGCTGGAGAATAAAATACCAAGACAAATTCTTGAATTTGAACCAAGAGGTAGGCGGAGATCAGGAAAGCCTAGAGGAAGTTGGAGAGAAGGAGTTGATAAAGAAATCAGGGAAAGAGAACTGGAAGACGATCTATGGAACGAGAGAATGAGATGGAGATTGAAAATCAAAAGACGTCGAAGAATGTTGTAAACCTAAATAGTACTAAAAAAAGTAAGCAATTTTATACAAAAAATGTTAAATCTTACGGAACACATCGATAGCTTTTAAATAATCTATAAGTTTTCTGAATAACTATTTTGACCCAACACAACTGATAAATTTGAATCTATATTATAAAGGGTTTGTTGATGTTTGAATTGTTTAAATTTGTTTTAGATACAATAATAAATTATGTTAAAGAAGCTAAAATCGATATTTAACCTTATAAACACCTAATATGTACCTATATGTGTATGAATAAAAATGAATCCTGTGGCTAATGAACTATGTCTAAGGTCCCTTTCCTCTACAGACACACACACGCACACACACATCTTTGAATTTGTCACATTTAAAAATATTTTTTATTGTTAAGGTTGAATTGCAGCGCTCGCATTTTGGTGGGTTACATTTTGAAAGAAGAGTGTGTGAGTCTAGTATGGCCTAATCGTAATCGGTTATAACTACCCTCTGTTCATGATAATTTTTGTAAAAAGGTTTAGTTCCTTTAACTGTGTCTCTAATTTGGCGTAGTTTAGACGTTTGTATTTGCTAAACGTTATGCCAGACTTCTAAGATTTTTGCCTTAACAGAAAGCTTCAAATCTTGTGTACCGCACTTTATTATTATTTCTGAATCCGCACTAGACACTGCACTATGCGCACTTGAGTCTGCTTCTTCATTTCTGGGGATACCCACATGAGAAGGAATCCATATAAAGTAAACTGTTTTTCCTTTTTCTTGACATGTGTGAAGTTCTGATTTGATCATTTTTTCAATTGGGTGTTTAGGATATACTCATTAAATTGCAGTAATCGAAGAGAATCAGAGAATCAGAAAGAATCACCGTTTTGACGGTATTGGTATCAATAATAAACTTTAATGCTCAATAAAGTATATAATTGAAAGAAGATAGTTGAAATAGATATTTACTTGAATTGATCACAAAAGCAGCAATAACTCTATTAGCAGCTATAGGCTTGAATATAACTACCCCCATTGGTACTTTCAATAATCCTATATGGACTTATAAGCTACCTGATTTCAATACTAGTATAACTCGACATAAAAAAGAAGACACTCCTAACCACCTCCTTAGACAATTATTTCAAGAAGCAATAAATGCAAAACAGTACATTCAAGTTCTTTATAACGACGCATCTAAAGATGAAAAGAATACTGGCTGTGCGGTTTGTACTGAAAACATAACCTTAGTTCTACACCGACTACCAACTACTTGTAGTATTCACGCTGCAGAATTATATGGTATCCTTAAAGCTCTTGAAATGACTTCTCCTAATATAAAATCTCTAGCTATATACACTGACTCTCTTTCTTCAATTTAGTCCATTGCCAACATATACTCGTTAAATCCGATAGTCCAAAAAATTCAACATATCTGTCATCAAAACCACCACAGAGGAACATCAATAACCATTCTTTGGATCCCATCTAATGTAGGGGTACGTGGAAATGAGTCTGCAAACATCGCAGCAAAAAAAGTAAGTTGCTCTGACCTAAGCCTGAAAAAAATTCAACTTCATCAAGATCTAGCAGAAACCATAAACCAAAACACTTGCAAAACATGGCAAAATCATTGAAATGGACAAAACACAAAACTGCACATAATAAATCCTACTGTATGCAAAGGATTTACTAATTGTGGTAGGTGGTAAACAGAGGTGAAAAACAGTAAAATATATAACAGCGAATGGTTCGCAGTCTGATCTCCAAACTTAGATTTTTGCACGTTAGGAGTGGCTTCATTCGTATACATGCTGATCTGACAATCTCTATTCGCCTGTTTATTTCTATAGTATGATCATCGGTTTCTTTGAGCAAAGTTCCCAAGTACCTACTGATATTTTTCTACTTGTTCTATCACGTTACCATTGATTGTCAATAGGTGGTGTATATTTTGTGGTCTTTTTGTAATTAGCATGTACTTCGTTTTGAAATGGTTCTCTATAGTAACGGTTTGTTAAGTTCTGCTCATCTGCGCGCACTGCGGACCGATAGCCGTGTACGTCGACAGTGTGCGCTGGAATCAACTGCGATTTCACTTGGACGCAAACGTTCAGCTGAGCTGAGCTCACAGCGTACACATCTATACCAAAATTATAATTGTATTTTTATATAGTTGTTATTATTGTATTAATTAAGTTGTGTCTACTAAATTTTCTCCCGAGGAGGATGAAAGACCAGTGGATCTAGTATAAATTGTAAGACAGTTCCAAATAAATCCCTGGAAAGTCTAAAATATTCTTGAAATTTTTCCTCGTTTTGAAACAATCTTTCTTTCACTGTTAATTTAAAAGCATCTTCTGTATTAAGACATGAAAAAATTTCGTTGATATTTTTATTTTTTTTTTATTTAAGTTTAACGTTATCAACTTTTCTTCTTCCTCCTGTTCTTGGAGTAATAAAATTATTGCGTTAAGTTTGCGAGAATACATTATTTAAACGTACAACCGTTGAAAGAATAAACGTGAAACTAATTTGTAAACTTGTTTTCAGAGCGATAGAATATTTATGCGGATTAATCTAATAAACCGACTCACCTAAAACTGCCGTGAGTCGAGTACAATAGATTCTGCTATACGTGTATGTTGTGCATTAATTGTTAATTAATTTTCCGTTAACGGTGACTCCCGCTTCGATATTATTGATCGTGTTTTGGAAAATTTCTTTAGAATATAAGTTAAACAAAAGTGACGATAAAACACATCCCTGTCTAACTCCTCTACAGATCTTCATTTCTTCTGAGTGTTGGCCATTAATTTGAACTATGGCACTTTGATACCAACATAATGTTTGCACTATATTTATGATTTTACTGTCAATGGGCTTGTTCATAAACAAACAGTTATTTCTAATTTCAATATAACTATGATTTAATTTTTGTTGTTTGTTATAATTTATTTGTAGCCAAACCGAATTGTTGGAAATTGTACCTGTGTAGAAGTGTCCGAAATATATCTACAGAAAGGAAAATTATTTGCCGTAACAAAAAGTAGATGATGAAGAATCGTGTATTTTATTAGGGGTAATTTTTGTGCAATTGAAAGTTTGTTTTCTATTAAATATTTGCGAACTAGGGATCGCTGCGTAAAGTAATTCATAGATTTCATACGTAACAGGTTCTGAAGGACAACTGACTGAGGAAATCTTCGATACAACCTGTGATCCAACTTCCACCTTTACCTTTAACGCTCCCACTTCGTCGCCAGTCGGAAGTCGGACCTTCAAGTCGTCCTACTACATGTTCCGACTCGTACCACTAGTTGTCCAACTAATCCAACTACCCCACTCACGGTCCAAATTCAGATCCAACTGAAGTTGGACCACTAGTCGGACTAAAAGTTGGAACGTAAATGGCCTGTTTAAAAATCGGAACGTGAATGGCCTGTTGAACGTGAATGGCCTGTTTAACAAACCTGTTTTTAATAGTTGGCATATACCAGCAAAAAACATTTTTAATGCGGAGCTGACATTATTCACAGTTTCCTCTTACAAAATATTTTGACATTCCCTTTCAGGATGTTAAGCGCTACAAGACTATGTCTATGTCTTAAAAACTATTTATAATGATTATATTTAATTATAAAATCCCCTTTTAATGGTAAGAAAAAAAATTCGAAAAAATCGCATTTTTGTATGACTGCAAGGGATTGCAAGGACTCCAAAAATATATCGTACCAATCCAGTACACCAAACTAGTAATTTACGTTTAATATAAACGCATACGTTTATTGCACACCGTGTTGGAAAAGTCATTTGATATTTAGATGCATTTGCCATACACCTTGACTACAACTTAAAGAAAATTATTATTATTGCAAGATATTGCAAGTTATTAAGTAAATAAGTAAGACTAAATATTAAATTAGTTGCGTATACTATTTTACTGATAAAAATTAAAATTTAAAAAATATATATATATATATATATATATATATATATATATATATATATATATGAATAATAATTAGATATACAAGAAATTAGCATAGTAATATTATGACGTTTAATTAATAAATTTACTTAAATAGTAATTGAAGACATAATTTATAAGTTATATACTAGCGAATGTTATTAAAAAATAATTATATGAAAGTATTTTTAACAATTTAGCATAAGAATTAAGTTTAAAAAGTTTTTTTTAATTTTATTTAATAGTAGATATGTTTAAGTCAGCCATGTGCATATGCAACCAAATATACACTGTTTATTTTTGACATTTAGATGGGAAGTGGGGTTATTTATTATTTGGAATTTTAATTTAAATATTATTACGGATGTTAAATAGTGATAATATATTAATGTAAGATGTTTAGTGTATATATAATAGTGTATTCCGATCTGAAGAGCCTAAATGTCCGTTAAATTATCTATAGAAAGCAAGGAATTTTCTGGAAAACGTCAATATGACAATTTGCATAGTAGAGGATTCGAGAACTTTCATCTATGGATGAGATGAAAAGTTTAGAACATATTTTCTTTCCCGATAATTCTAGAACCCTGTAAAGATATATAACCGATGTAATTTAAAGCAAGAGGGGATTATTAAGTCAATTACAGATTAATATTAAGTGAGTTACAGTTGATTCATGAAGTTAGTAAAGTTAGAAGAAGGCATTAAGTTACAGGAAGTCATTAAGTTACAGTCAATTATTCAGTTACAGTAAATTATTAAGTGAGTTATTTAGAAGAAGTCAGAAATTAAGTTACAATTGATTGAGTGAGAAGAATTCATGAAGTGAATAAGTTAAATTAAGTTAGAAAAAAGGATTAAGTGGCAAGAAGTCAGTCAGTCAGGTACAATTATGTCAATAAATTAGATTTATCAAGAAAGTTAGTTCAAGACAGTTATAATTAAATTAAATAAAAAGAAAGGATTATCTTGGCAGAATTCATTAAGTCAGATACAGTTGGAGAGTAAATTAATTCAACAATATAGACATTTCAATACAGGAGTATAGTATATTATATGGAGAGTACAAGAATTTTAAATTATAATATCTATATGCAATTTCACAAATACAAGGATAACCGAAGCTGATTAAGGTTGATCTTCACCCTCGATTAATTTGTTTCTGATCCTAGAGATGGCTCTACTGCGGCATGCTACTGTGGTAAATTTTTTTACTTAATTATAGATTTCTACATGACGACTCTGTAATATTTTCAAATCCTAACATAAATTGCAGTTTTCTGTTATTATATCAATTGGCTGAGTTGCCAAGTTGTGTAGACAGTAATTGTATCAAATATGCTATAACTTATATGGTTACTAGTAGACCAACTAAGCAAAGATATCTTATAACAACATCTTTATGTATAATACTTTACTGTTCTGCTATGTCAGTCGGAATATAATATACCAAATTCATTCATTATCTAAACAATTTTACCGACAAAGAAATTATGTTACCGACAAAGAAATTAAGGAATAGACATAAGCGGTGGTGAATGTCTAACAGCTTTATTTTTCGCAGATGATCAGGTAGTCGTAGCGAATGACGAGGAAGACATGGACTACATGTTTAGAAAACTAAAGAAAGAATATGAAAAATGGGGCCTCAATATGAATATGGCAAAGACAGAGTATCTTAAAATAGGAGATGGTGAAGAAGATCCAGAGTTAGAAATTAGAAACACAAAAACATGCAATGAATATAAATATCTCGGATCTATAATATCTAAAGAAGGCACTACCAAAAGAGACATCGAAAACAGAATACAGCAGGGAAAAAAAGTGGTAAACATTCTAAACTCTCTACTTTGGTCTAAAGATATACGACAAGAAACGAAATTGACAATCTATCGAACCTTGGTAGAGCCTGTTATGACCTATGGGGCAGAGGTTTGGCAGATAACGCAGAAGGATATAAAAAGAATAGAAGTAGTAGAAATGGATTTTCTAAGGAGAGCGTGTGGTATATCCAAAAAAGATCACATCAGGAATGAAGATATTAGAAGGAGGACAAATACTGTATATTCCAGTGTAGATAGAATTGAAACGAGACAACTAGTGTGGTATGGTCACGTGAAACGAATGAATGAAGATAGATGGCCAAAGAAAGCTTTAAATTACATACCACAACAAAGAAGAAGAAGGGAAGGCCTTCAGTTGCCTGGGAAGAAAATGTACGGCACATAATGAGAGATAGAGCCATCAGAGAAGACGACTGGATGGACAGAAAACGATGGCGGTCGAAATGCGAGAAACGGCAGAGGCTGTAGGAACCTCGCTTATATATATATATATATATATATATATATATATATATATATATATATATATAAGAAATTATGTATGTTGCGGCTTTCTTTATGAGTATAATATTACCATTAAATTCGTACATCATATTATATTACATTTTTGTTGATAGTTAAAAATTAAAAAATGATCTGGTATTATGATTATGTAATATTTTAGTGGAAAATGACAAAAATGTTATTTAAATCTGTTTATTAATATCTATTACTATATGTCTTTATGGATTAATAAATTTTACTATGTCTTCTTGTTCGGTTATATTTATATTTCTTATTTCATGTTTCATTGCTCTGGCTTTATTGGTCTGTTTATTCTTATAATTTTTCTTTTAATAATTCTTAGTTTTTCTTCATCTTTTTTCGTAAGACACATTACTTCCGCTCCTTATGCTATCATCGGTCTAATTGCTGCTGTATGTATTTTTGTCTTTGTTTTTTTTTGCTGTTTTTTTTTTATTTTTAAGTAGTGGGTGATATTTCCAAAACACCCCGTTATTCTCCCGCTTTGTGTGCTTGGTGGTCATACGTTGAATGTATGATTTGGAGTGGTTGATGCGTATTTAGTTATTACGGTTCTATTTGGTCCATTTAGTTCTTCAGTTTCCGTATTCGACAATTTTATAACGCCAAACGAGGACCATGTGAAAGGTGTTATTGCGTATGTGTTTATTGCTCTTACTATGTGCTTGGAATTAAGTTTGCTTTTGAGTATTATCCAGATTTAGCCATACGGTTCACACTCCCTCTAAGAGGAAAATAATTCACTCATCCCAGATACCTACGGTATCAAAAGGATTGAGCTCTGGTGGGACTCTTTCTGTATTATTGAGCCCTAGGTGACTTGGTATGGTGGAGTATCTCTCAAAAATTTTCGTAGACATCTGGACGTCGCGAGGAGTACAGCTTTATGTATGGCCTTATAAAGATGTTCATTTAGACCTAGCTGTTTTATGTTCGCTAGGTGATTTTTGGGAATAACACGAGTAACATGAGTATCCAGATTTAGCCATACGGCTCATACTGCCTCTAAGGGAAAAATTCACTCATCCCAAATACCAACGGTATCAAAAGGATTGAGCTCTGGTATGACTTTTTCTTTGTTATCGAGTCCTAGGTGACTTGGTACGTCGGTGTATCTCCTAAAAATTTTCGCACGCATCTGGACGTCGAAAGTAGCACAGCTTCCTGCATGAACTTATATAGATGTTCATTTAGACCCAGCTTTTTTATGTTTTCTAGGAGGTTCTTTGGAATGACTCCAGTGGTAGAAAGAATAATAGGTATCGTCTGGGTACTTTTCATTCTCCATTGTCTTCTTATTTGTATTTCCAGATCTCTGTACTTGGAGATCTTTTCATTGTACTTAACATGCAGATTATTGTTGTTAGGTATCGCCACATCGATTAGAGTTGTTTGTCTTGTTAGTTTATTAACTAGCACGAGATCTGGTCTATTATGTGCTACAGTTTGGTCCGTGAGCACAGTGCGATCCCAGTATAGCTTGTAGTTGTTATTCTCAAGCATACTCTCAGGAACGTATTGATAATATGGGAGATGGTTTGTTTGTAGAAATCCCAGTTTAAAAGCTATCTCTTGATGGGGATCTTCCCTACTGAGTCATGCCGTTCCTTATATTCAGTTGAAGCAAATGCCTGGCAGCCTCCGGTAAGATGTTGGATAGTTTCTTGGGCTTGACATCCATATCGGCATTTGTCGTTTTGGACCTGAGGGTCTTTGACGATATATTTCAGGTAATTTTTGGTTGGTATAACCTGATCCTGAATGGCGAGTAATAAACCTTCTGTTTCAGGAAACATCTTTCCTGATGTCAGCCAATAGTTCGACGCTATATTCTCGACATAGTCTTGACTGACTTCATTCGGATGTCGCCCGTGCAGAGGTTTACCCATCCAGATGCGCATTTTTTCGTTTTTAGTAAGATGGTTTATGCGCATTTCTTGTTCCCTCAGGTTGATCGGTGTTGTGTCATCTACTGCACAAATCGCGCGATGAACAGTAGATGTCTCCGCCGGCATCTGAAAATAAGTTCTTAAATTAGTAATATGTTTATCTAATTACTCGCTTATATGTCTCCCTAGTCCTCCTAAATATCGCGGTCATGTCGTTCTTTCTACTGCACTTCGAGGATGGTGTTTTTGCGCCTTTGTGAGGTGTGTTCGTACTTTTCTCTGAAGAGTTTCTATATCCGTTTTAGTCCATTTAATAATCCCAAATGAATAGCTAAGCGCGGAAAATGCGTAGGTATTTAATGCCTTAAACAAATTTTTACTATTAAGATATGAGCGAAGTAGCTGTTTTACTCCAAGATATTTATACATCTCATTTTCGCCCACAGCCTCGATGTTTTGGCCATTTTGCATATAAAACCTTTCCCTTGACTATATTTAGTACACGACATTTGTCTAACCCAAAGTGCATACTGATATCATTTGAAAAATGTTCTATAGTTTTTAGCATTTTGTAGCGTTTACGCTACTGATTAACCCCTTTAGAAATTTTTATTACCCGCCTACGATCGATTTTAAATCGACATTTTTCCACCCACGCGGTTAGTTTTGGTCAGAACTCGAACGCAGCCACGTCAGCCGGTGAAATTTTTCACCTTCAAAGTGACGGAATTGGAGCAGAAAAATAATTTGGGGAAGAATATAATTCATTAATAATAATATTAATAAGTAAAATTTTTAAAATCAATATTTTTATGAGTTCCACATAAAAAGGAAGAGTTTTTTTTGGCGTGCTGCGAGCTCCATGTAAGTAAATCATTTTATACGTATTATCTCTTTATCATATAATCAAATTTATCATTGTATTTAGTATTTCTTTAGAGATTTATTTTTGAGTTCCGAAATAATTTAAATATAAAATTTCCATGATTTACTTGCAAAGAACAGAAGGTCATTTTTTTTATATAGTTAAACTTAAATTCTGTTTTAGTCGTTATCATTAAGTTTTTTTGGTTCTTTTTTTTACCTAACTTTTTTGGTGGAATATAAAAGGTTCTACAAAAATGTGGTACAGCCTTCTGTATTCTGCGCATGTTCTTTTCATGGCGCAAGCTTGCCATGCCTACGAAAGTAACTTCATAAATTTGACATGATGTTGACTTAACCTAATACCTAATATTTTGATGTTTTGTTTTGGTGCAGTCAATCCATGCTGCTACACCTATTGAATTGTATTTATTAAATTAAATAATCATTTTAGATTCCGTCACGTGAAAATATTAATTTCACTTTACTTGAGGATATTCTCTTCAGAATATTCCCTCAAGGTCTCAAGTAACTAAATTTCTTGAATAGTTAGCAAACCCGTGGATTTTGCTGTCACCCAGAGACCAGTGACTGGTTGTGGCTTTTGTGACCAGGATTCGTCTTTACAGCCATAAACTGATGTAGCCGTGCCAAGAGGAGTTTTCCTATGGACTTATAGTGCTGTAAAGATAAGTTGTTTAACTATTTGACTTTTTGTATTACGTATTACTTTCTATTTACTGTTAACTTTCATATGCATATGATCAAGTAACTACATTTTGATAAAATATAATTTTGATATTATTGGGAGAGGGAAAATATATTACCTGTTTTTATTAGTTTTTTTTTTTAATAGGATTTTAAGAGTACTGACCAAACTCACTTTTGCTATAATATATTTTTTTAATACAATACATTGGATATGATACAATTTAATATTGGGAAAGGGAAATAAATTTAATGTTTTTTTTTTTTTTTAAATATGATATAATGAGTATGGAACAACTCATTTTTTTGGATGTAATATAATATAATTGTAATAGATTTATCGAGTTGATATCTTTATAATATTGTCATTAGTATCTCATATTAGTAGAACTATTTAAATTAAATTACTACCTTTTGTGTTAAGACTTAGGCTACCCTACGGACTATTCTTGATTTATACTAATATTTCATATTTTATTTGGCCAGTGGTAGTGACTGTTCGCTTGTTGAGGGGCTATTAGGTCTCATTGTATCTGTACACCATCCACTACCACTGTTATTTGGCTTTGCATTATATGTAAATTGTTTATACACATATACCTATAAACATTTTTATAAGTATATTTATTGTTGCTATTTTGAGTTTTATTTCAGTTCTACTAACCAGTATATAACATAGCAAAACAAGATTATTATTTAGTATTTTTGTATTTCAGAGTATTATCTCCAGATTCATTTGTTACTTCAAAATCTCAACTATCGTTGAGTTGGCGCCCTTCTTTTCTCTTCTTATTGTTCTCTTTCTATAAATTTATTCCCAGTGACATTCTTCAGTTGTATCACGTTTGATATTACCAGGTCTCATTTCTTTCTTGTCTCATTAGCTTATTATCTCTTGTTATTGTTGTTTATATCTTTAAAGCCACAATCCAGTGCATTGAAGCTAGCCCGAACACTCACTTGAGATTTAGTGTCTCTTTGGCTATATAAATTTGTTCCTCTGAGCTTAGCCCTATTTTTAGTATTTTTTTCATCACTTCTCTTTCAGTTATTCTGAAATTTGGAAGTTCTACACTTCCAAAACCCAATACTCCCGGAGTATTGAGCGTTTCAATTGGCGCCCAACGCCAATTGAGGTTTCAATTGGCTAGACCCAACGTGTGGCTTCTTTTCCACTTCTGCCTTAAAAATATATATATATGTATATATGTGTGTATATATATATATATATATATATATATATATATATATATATATATATATATATATATATATATGTATGTATATATGTATATATATCTCCTTTAACTTTTGATTTTGATCTTGGGTTGTTGTGGTTTTCACTGGTTGTGCTTTTAGATTTTCATTTTAACGTTTAGTTTTGTTTTTCAATTTTTTTTTCCACATTACCTTATATCTATAACTTAAATTGACTTGTTTTGCTATATACTGTGTAGACTGAATAAATTGCTTTGTTTTTGATTGATTAAATAACAATTTTAGATTAATAATAAACTAATTAAAAATTTAAATAACATAAAGTTAACTATTTCACATATCTTACAAGTCCGGAGTAGTCAATAAATTTAGTCACTACCTCAAAATAACAGTTTTGAAATTTTAGGTTCCTTAGGGTGTTGTAGCAGTATATTTCATTGGATTTCATAACTGGACCAAAACAATTAAACATTACTGGTATTGGTATCCCTTCAGAATATTAATTTGAGGACAGAGTACTTTTACTCATTCTCTTGTATATTTCTGTTGTGTAATATGTCTGCGTTCAAGGTAGAGCATCTGTTAGTTCCTGAATTAGAGTATGAGTTGAGAGTCCGTCATCTAACCAGTCCATTGTTAAAAAAAAGTTGTATAATGTACAGAATGTACCAGGTAAATTTCCTGATTTTAAAGTTGAACATGGTGTTTTGTATAAACATGTCTTAAGTTCCATAGATTCCCTTACTAGAATGTCGGATTGAAAGATAGTCGTTCCAACTCCTAATAGAGCAGAGGTTTTGGCCACTTTTCATGACCATCCTACTGCAGCTCATTTTGATTTCTACAAAACTTTCCGTCGAATATCTGAACTTTATTACTGGCCGAAGATGAGTCAAACTGTACGTAGCTATATCGCTTAATGCAAATCTGTGCTACATGCAAACCGACAAATCTTCCACAACCAGCTTTAATGGGTAGTTATCGACGGATTGATTTTCCATTTCAACTTATATCTTTAGATCTCATTAATCCCTTATCACTTCTGCACCAGTTGGGTTGCTTAAGATCTGTTTATCAATTTTGTTTACCTGGAAAAAAAAAACCATAAGATGTTGTGCTATGTTGCCTTCTATTTTTTTTTATCTTATCTTAATGTTGGTTATTATCTTGGTTTATGGACATGCTACTTTTGTTGTTTGTTTTCGCTTAAAAGTCCAACTGCATATCATAGGAGTACAGGATGGATATATGGGAATTTCCCCATCTTGAGTTCTGAGTTGAATAGATATTTACAGGGATAATTAGGAAAACATTCCAAATATTTTCATTATGAGTGTTGTATAGTTTTGTGGATCATGACCATAAAGCTTATGCATTCATATTTACTTACTGTGTCGGTGTTTTAGCGTGGGTTCAGGATTGATCACCCTGGATGTGTGCCCTCACTTGGCTCAGAAATATATCAATACATATTAGTTGTTCCTTGAGTGTCTCTTAGGTTGAAATTAGAATGTGTCATTTAGAATTGGATCGTTCTGATATTCAGCAGTAAGTCTGTTTAACTTAGTTTGTTATCTCCTATGTTATTACCCTCTCAAAGTATTTGAGTTTTAACATATCTTATTGTATACTGTTTGTTTACCTGTCTCTCTACTAGTGATATGGATTGGTAGATGTGAGTTATCCTTATCTGTATCTTAATTGAGGTTATCTTTACCTTGATGGAGTTTATCTCATACCTGTAATGGAGTTTATTTCGCATCTTTACCTTAAGTTTATCTTGTACCTTGACTGAGTTTATCTCGTACCTTTACCTTGAGTGTATCTGTATCTTTACCTTAATTGAGTTTATCTCGTACCTTTACCTGAAGTTAATTATCTTTACCTTTACCTGGATAAGGTTATTTCTTATCTATATCTTGATTATAGAGTCCTAAAAATCTGTCCTTTACTGTTCTTGTCGTGAGTAAAGAATTGGAACACATCAATAGTACAGTTTAGGTATTACAGTTAGGATCTCTTTTATCTTTCCTTCTACCAAGTGTATAGCTGGTAGAAGTGAGTTTTGTGCATATCCTCTACCATGAGTAGATCTGGACGTGCAATTATCTTTTACCTTTTGTGCATATCCTTTACTATGAGTTGGGATTGCAGTTATCTTACTTACCTTTTTTTAGCATACCCTATACCATGAGTATAGTGGGCTTGCTAGTATCTAAGGCACTAGCAACCTTTACCGATTGTGTGTTTTCCTACCGCTGCTAAAGCAAGTAGGTGTATTGTATTATCTTTTACTTTGAATTTTCAATATGTTGTTGATATCCCGAACCATATATATGTTTAGGTTTGTAGTTTCAACTAGTCCTGAGTAATTAGGCCCTCATTGAACTCTATGGTGACGAATAGAATCTGGTCGCTCTAGTGTCAACGTTGGGTAAAGTTCATAGGACTTTGTTTGAATTTCGTTGTTATGAATGGTTCTTGGAGATATTGCGTTAGGGGTTGTTAATACACACCTATAATGTAGTTTTAACGAGGGTTGTTTTTACAAATACTTGAGAATGTAGATAAGTAGTGTTAAAAGTTAACTTGATTTGTAAGGTTATAGAATTAAACTCAAAATGTATACCTTTTTATTTTTTTTTATCTTTGGTTTATACTAAATTAACATACATTATCTCATTAAAAAAAAAAATGTATGACTTCGTCTCATATTCTTCGTTCCATATTTTCATTTCGTCCTTCATTTTGTTCCAATTCCTGAGCAAATGGTTGACTGGTGACGAAAATGTTCAATTTTAACGTATCAACGTTCATTGTCAGTGTTAGATCGTTCTGCCACAAAAAAAAAAGTTCCTAAAGTTCCTTTTTTTTTTTGCTGGAGATGAGGGAGAATGTAGCGTTTACGCTACTGATTAACCCCTTTAGAAATTTTTATTACCCGCCTACGATCGATTTTAAATCGACATTTCTCCACCCACGCGGTTAGCGCTTTGAAAGATTGGTCGAGTTTGTACGAAAACGATCAGTTTTGGTCAGAACTCGAACGCAGCCACGTCAGCCGGTGAAATTTTTCACCTTCAAAGTGACGGAATTGGAGCAGAAAAATAATTTGGGGAAGAATATAATTCATTAATAATAATATTAATAAGTAAAATTTTTAAAATCAATATTTTTATGAGTTCCACATAAAAAGGAAGAGTTTTTTTTGGCGTGCTGCGAGCTCCATGTAAGTAAATCATTTTATACGTATTATCTCTTTATCATATAATCAAATTTATCATTGTATTTAGTATTTCTTTAGAGATTTATTTTTGAGTTCCGAAATAATTTAAATATAAAATTTCCATGATTTACTTGCAAAGAACAGAAGGTCATTTTTTTTATATAGTTAAACTTAAATTCTGTTTTAGTCGTTATCATTAAGTTTTTTTGGTTCTTTTTTTTACCTAACTTTTTTGGTGGAATATAAAAGGTTCTACAAAAATGTGGTACAGCCTTCTGTATTCTGCGCATGTTCTTTTCATGGCGCAAGCTTGCCATGCCTACGAAAGTAACTTCATAAATTTGACATGATGTTGACTTAACCTAATACCTAATATTTTGATGTTTTGTTTTGGTGCAGTCAATCCATGCTGCTACACCTATTGAATTGTATTTATTAAATTAAATAATCATTTTAGATTCCGTCACGTGAAAATATTAATTTCACTTTACTTGAGGATATTCTCTTCAGAATATTCCCTCAAGGTCTCAAGTAACTAAATTTCTTGAATAGTTAGCAAACCCGTGGATTTTGCTGTCACCCAGAGACCAGTGACTGGTTGTGGCTTTTGTGACCAGGATTCGTCTTTACAGCCATAAACTGATGTAGCCGTGCCAAGAGGAGTTTTCCTATGGACTTATAGTGCTGTAAAGATAAGTTGTTTAACTATTTGACTTTTTGTATTACGTATTACTTTCTATTTACTGTTAACTTTCATATGCATATGATCAAGTAACTACATTTTGATAAAATATAATTTTGATATTATTAGGAGAGGGAAAATATATTACCTGTTTTTATTAGTTTTTTTTTTTAATAGGATTTTAAGAGTACTGACCAAACTCACTTTTGCTATAATATATTTTTTTAATACAATACATTGGATATGATACAATTTAATATTGGGAAAGGGAAATAAATTTAATGTTTTTTTTTTTTTTTAAATATGATATAATGAGTATGGAACAACTCATTTTTTTGGATGTAATATAATATAATTGTAATAGATTTATCGAGTTGATATCTTTATAATATTGTCATTAGTATCTCATATTAGTAGAACTATTTAAATTAAATTACTACCTTTTGTGTTAAGACTTAGGCTACCCTACGGACTATTCTTGATTTATACTAATATTTCATATTTTATTTGGCCAGTGGTAGTGACTGTTCGCTTGTTGAGGGGCTATTAGGTCTCATTGTATCTGTACACCATCCACTACCACTGTTATTTGGCTTTGCATTATATGTAAATTGTTTATACACATATACCTATATACATTTTTATAAATATATTTATTGTTGCTATTTTGAGTTTTATTTCAGTTCTACTAACCAGTATATAACATAGCAAAACAAGATTATTATTTAGTATTTTTGTATTTCAGAGTATTATCTCCAGATTCATTTGTTACTTCAAAATCTCAACTATCGTTGAGTTGGCGCCCTTCTTTTCTCTTCTTATTGTTCTCTTTCTATAAATTTATTCCCAGTGACCTTCTTCAGTTGTATCACGTTTGATATTACCAGGTCTCATTTCTTTCTTGTCTCATTAGCTTATTATCTCTTGTTATTGTTGTTTATATCTTTAAAGCCACAATCCAGTGCATTGAAGCTAGCCCGAACACTCACTTGAGATTTAGTGTCTCTTTGGCTATATAAATTTGTTCCTCTGAGCTTAGCCCTATTTTTAGTATTTTTTTCATCACTTCTCTTTCAGTTATTCTGAAATTTGGAAGTTCTACACTTCCAAAAACCCAATACTCCCGGAGTATTGAGCGTTTCAATTTGATCTAAGTAATTTCGAGTGGAAGCCATGAGTTTCAAATCATCCATATACAACAGATGATTAAGCTTCGCCACTACAGTGATGTTGTTTTTAATGCTGAAACCTAAGTGAGTGGAGTTCAATAGCTGGGATAGTGGGTACATCGCTAGACAGAACCACAAGGGACTCAGCGAGTCTCCTTGGAATAGGCCGCGGTTAATTGCGATATTTTCCGTTTCGATATTTTTTTTCACCAGGTACTTGGAGCTGAATTTTAGTCTTCCAATCTGTCATTATATGTCTTAAGAAGGTTACTATATTATCATCGACTTTATATATTCTTAACATCCGCAAGTTATATAATTCCTATCCATGAACTGTCAATTTCAGTACTCACACAGTCTTATTGGCTAAAATATAAAACTCCGCTAATTTGTGAAAGTTATACCACTCTTTCCCAATTTAGGTCGGTACTGTACACATCAAAAATCCAACCAATATTTTCAGAATATCCGCATGTCCTTTTCTCTAAAAAAATTAAGACGTTTCAGATTGACAAAAACGACCACTTCCTCGAAACGGTTAATCAACGATGGCCTGACTATTATCAGATTTACACCGATGGATCAAAACAAATTCGTACAGGTGCCACTTTTTACGATCACACCTCAAAATATCATGAAGAGTTCAGATTACCAGATGAGGCAACGATATATACAGCAGAAATGTTTGCAATAAGTGAAGCTCTAAAATATATACTTAGGACGTGTAGACTCAAAAGTATTATATTTACAGATTGCAAAAGTGTCACAGAGAGACTAAAAAATATAAGTGCGGCCAAGAACTTAAGTCATCTAGAATAAGTACATAAGTACAAGTACATGTACATAAGTTTTCAAAAGAAAAAAAATACAACCAATATAATTAACATAAGACTAGTTACAATATTTTGTTCGTTTTCATTAAACTTGTTTTTGAAACTATGTAAACTAGTAGCTTCTACTATGTGTTATGACCTCTTAGTCTACCACCCCCCTCCAAAAATCCCCACTAAGAATTATATAAGTAGATATGACATCATATATTTCTCGTCTAAGAGTTAATGGAGACAACTTGAGCTTTCTTAGTCGGGTTTCATAGTCTAATCTTCCATAATTAAAAGGTAGCTAGGTCCCTCTTAGTTGTACTTCTTCTAATAAATTAATGTCTTTTTGCAAATGAGGTGACCAAACTGACACTGCAAATTCTAGGTCAGGTCTGACATAACTTTTGTAGAATTTCAAAAACAAGTCTGCAGATATTCTATTAAAAGCTTTTGTGATAAATAATAAAGCAGAGTTCGCTTTACTAACTACTTTTGGTGTTTGAGTAGACCAACTTATTGTTTGACAAAAAGTCAGAAAATTTAGCATGTAAAGAAGCAATATTAGTCAAAAATATTTATTGTTGTCAACTATATTTGTTTTTTTGCGGAATTTTGTTGGTTAGTACTAATAATAGTTGGAACTTTATTAATATACTTTATTGTTAGTTCCTTGTTAAGTAGATTACGTTTTTCCAGTTCCTCTCGCACTTTATTCAAATAGTTTATTTGATATTTAGTTAAGTCATCCTTAAATTGAATTCTAGAAAATTCGGTTCCCAACAACCTCATATTATTGCGCAACACAAATAATGGACTATCATTATCTGCAAATTTAACCTTTAATGGCCGTTATGCAAGGAACACTATTGTTTATAAATACTAAAATAATTTACTAAAAACGCCTAAATAGGTTTTTAAAACTAAATAAGTTTTTTATAGATATAATACTTATAGAGTGTAAATTTTATGATATCATACTTTCAAAATAAAAGTTGCAGTATTTACTATTCTGTAACTCTGTAAGTTTCAGCATGACCAGTTTAAAATTCAAACCGATAACATTCCTACTAAGTTTTGTTATATTCTGCCAAATTGTTGTACAAACTAATTGATATGGCAACCCTGTCACTATGTCGTTTCGTTTGAAGCGTTTCGAAGCCGAACGTAATGCTATCTATCGATGATAAATACTACCACTGTTTCAGATGGAGCCATCTCCCTATATTACACATTTGAAGGCGGCGGTTCAAGACATAATTCTTGTTTAACGAGATTTTTCATATGTTTAGGAAAAAATATTTAACGTTTTATTGCAAATATTTTCCACTTTTACAGTTTTATATATGTTGTTATTAAAAAAATTTTTGGTTTTTTACCGAAAGCTTTATTATAAACAGAAACATACTATTTTTTCCTACTGGGACAAAACTGTAAATTCAAAAATTTAAAAAAAAAATCGTAAGTATTTCTTATAATTATATCTTGATGCTGTAAAAAAATTAACAAAATTATATGTCTGGTTTTCCCGCTTTATACTTGGAAAAAAGTAGTTTTTTTGAGTTTTTTTAAAAACGAAAACATGAAGTTTGCTTAAAAGTTGTCAAAACATTTCTAGTCATCTCATACACCTTCTCAATTTTTTTCAAATTTTTTGAATTTGGAATTTATTTTTTGGGGGGTGCAGATCAACCTTAAGAAGATATTTAGTGGTGATTATGACTTTGATTTTTGGAAAACTTTAGGCGTTCAGTGACAGAAAGGTACCAAATTTTGTTAATATAATTTAATAATTGTAAGAATTTCAAATTTAGATAGGTTGTTTTAAATTTATATTGTTTATATTAGATATATATGTGTGTTTCATAATAGTTAAAATAAACATAATTTAAAAAGTACTTACAAACTAATTCTTTAAGAACCGCTGCAATAAAAACCCTATACTCATATATTTTATTTTAAACACTCATTGCTCATGTACAATACAACAAAACATCATAACAATATATATATATATATATATATATATATATATATATATATATATATATATATATCATATTATATACTATTGTGATGTAACAAGTGCATGAACCGATTTTTCTGAATTTATTACCTTCTGAATGTCGAAATGCCCAATTTTCCGGAACAAAGACTGTCAGCTGTTCATAATGTAGATTAAGTTTTGCTGCTCTATTGGTATGAATGAGTTGATTAAATTTTGAATATATCGGCTCTTGTTGAATCTTTTGGTAAATGGTCTTATATCTACGATAATAAACAAAATTATTAGAAATTTCGAAACAGGTCCATTTTTGATGTTAGCTTACTATTTTTTTAAATTATATATATATATATATATATATATATATATATATATATATATATATATATATATATATATATATATATATATATATATATATATATATATATATTGGGTTTTAAAAAATTTATTTTGAGTCTCGCACCATTCTCTAACACGTATCTGAGTCGACCTGTCATCAGAGACACTTGTTAGAAGACTCAAATAAAATCAAAACGCACCAACCAGTATCACAATTATAGAAAAAATAATTACCAGATTATGCTACTAGCGACACCTCTAGTGAGGGAAGATGCAAAGACCACAAAAACCGAACGTATGGGCTGGTATTGTGAGAAATACAATTATTAGTCCATACTTATCGATGACAATTTAACAGGAGCATTATATCTAGATTTCCTGCAAAATACATTAATTCCTAATCCGATCCAGCTTTTACCTAATATTCAAATACCCACTAATTTAGAGCGCAGGTCTGATCTTAACAAGATCCTCAACAAGATCCGCAACCTCACATTTTGCAGTAACTGTGCGCGATTGTAACAAAGTTGTCCACAGCGGTGGATAGGAAGAAGGGGACTAGTGGAATGCCCCCTAGATCACCTGATTTGAACTCATTATATTTCTTTTTATGGGGTTATTTAAAATCTAGAGTTCGCAGAAACAGACTTGATAATATCCGTCAACTACAAGATAGAATTAGATAAGAAATACATATCATAACATCCGCTATGCTACAGAATGTTCAACATTCAGTTGGCATTTAAATTTTCTACTGTGTGGATGTAGTAAAACTTGTTCGAGTAGGGACTTTCGTTCCCAGTTGGCAATCTAATAGGATCGGCATTCTACTATACAATTTAATAAATACATTTAAATATGATTTCATCCATTTAAACTCAACCACTCTTTGGTTAAGAGGCTATTTAGCCAGTACTAAAAAAGTTCACTGAAGATGGACTAATAAGACCGAAAACATTTTGAACGTAATTCTTGATTTTTAAAATTTCATTTTTAAGTAAATATTACTATTACAACAGAAGTGTTTTAATTCAATGTAGAATTCATTTATTCAAGTACAGCAGAGAATCCTTAAATCAATTCAAGGAAAATTGCAGCTTTTACAGACATTTCTAAGAGGTCTGTTTTACGTTTTTTTTAAAGAGAAATATCATTTGTATAATATTCATAACATCCAGAAAATCAATGAGGAGAATCCAGATCTCCGAATGTGTTTTTCAAAATAAATTAAAAATAATTTTGTCAAAAATGGTGATTCAGAAAAAAAAACGTTATTTATAAAAATATATAAATTATTGCTGACCTATGTTCAGCAGTGGAGAATACTTATATAGGGAGGTACATACTCTTGTACTCCTCCGTATACACATATACGGAGGAGTACAAGAAAGCGGGATATTACGCAGGCGCTACAATTTTAAGTTGTATCAATGCCACGAAAAATGCAACATCGTCCGGTCTATTAAAATTGATAGACAAAGGTGGCTAGGACACCTTGAAAGAATGGACACTGAAGACCCATAAAGACAGATATTATATCAAGAGCCAGTAGGAACCAGTAAGAGAGGCAGACCAAGATCTAGATTTAAAACTCAAGTCGAAGATGACTTGAGAAATCTATGGATCAGAAATTGGAAAGTTAGAGCGAAAGATAGGGGGAATGGAGACTAATTCTTGAACAGGCCAAGACCCAGCCAGGGTTGTAGAGCCAAAGATGATGATGATGTTCAGTAGTGGACAAAGACACTAGAAGATAATAAATATAGCTTACATATGTAAGCTGTTCAACTTATTATTTGACTTGCATATAAAAAGCTACTACTTAACTTTAGGACAATAGTGATACATATTGCGGGTAACAAAATTTTATTGTCTATTAAATTTTGGTAGAAAAATATGTTTCTATTTAAAAACAAATAGATGACGTTATCACACTTGCTATTATTAAAAATAAAATCAAACCAAAATTAAAAATCGACCTGTCTCAGGTGAAAAACTTCTGAAATTTTAAGAGTTGTGAGTCCTTTGGAAATAAATACAGTTTATATATATATATATATATATATATATATATATATTTATATATATGTATTATTTAAATGTTTAGGGAGAGCTGGGAAATGTTGACGTTTCAAAAAAACATGCTGACATATACGCACTCCTAGTAAAGGCACAAATTAAAAGTTTCGAATTTTGAGTTTTAGTCTGATATAGACATAAAACCTAATAATCTATCCAATGGCCTTGAAAGAAAGCGAGATAGATGAAATAGTGTGTCTATATGTGTCTATTTTCAAATATGTGATTTCCGACCCCCGCTCATCCTATATCGACGAATTCAGTTTCAAAACATTATTGTGTTGTCATATTCAGCATTATGCCATTGTACGATAAAACTTTGGTAAGTTTCACATATTGTTTTTTCTATTAAACTGATGTGTGTAGTTTCTGCCGTTGTATTACAAAACTTACGGGTATAATGTGTACGCATGTCAAATTAGTTCTATATATTACAAATTAATCATTTATTTGCTACGTGTATTTTCAATTATGTCTTTGTGTTATAAGAACAAAACCTCAGACTTGAAGTAAAGTAATTATTGTGCCTCTGTAAGATATAAAATATAATGAAATATAAAGTTTAGTGCCTCTATATTAATGGCTATTCACATAAATATTTATACATCATGTAAATAACTACATTGTGCAAAATAATGGGATCACGAACTCAAACAATTATTAATCTTTTAAATAAACCAAATGATGTGGTGACGCCAAATCAAATACCGGAACATGAAAATGTAAATAGGTATAAAAATCTGTACTTATACATGTATAATAAACAAGGGATCATTTCATAAAACAGGTAGATTCTTTTTTATAGATTTTCACACCTAAATGACTGAATTTTAACGCAATTAAGAATTGGACAACATTTAGATTCAGGGTATGTGGAGATAGCTATAAATTAAACCAAATATTTGCATTTGCCATAATATCTTTGTAAGATACTATGTTTTATGCTTGAAATAAACAGGGAAATCTGTGAAAAGCCCATTTATATTATATTATAATATTTTATGGATTCTGTTTTTTAATTTATATACAATTGGTAGAGAGAGTAGACCTTGGTGATTATGATCTTACATATAACAATATACAGACGAGTAGACGCAGTTCGTTAAGTATAACATCAATAAGTTCAAATGAGGAGAATGTTGAAACATCTACTACAGTTAGTGTAGTGTAAAGAAAAAATAAGCTGATTCAACTAAGTAGAAACAGAATATTCAGAAGGATCAACGCAACCTACGTGAAAGCTACACATCTATCAATACAAATAAATATGTTCCAGCAAGGAAAATGTAACCCCCAATGAAATGCAGCAAAAAAATGGATGAAAACCAAAGATTGCCACATTTCAAGTCGATTTGTAAATTAGGAGACATACATGTACAGGGTGGGCCGTTGAGTAATGTATTTTTATTTTATTTTTTTAATTAAGTTGCCTGACCCCAGAAAATATGTATGATAAGATAACTTATTTCACAGTGTTTATTTTATAATTAATTTAATTTTTTTTCCACTGCCACAGAGCTATATAAGAACAAGATTTTTACGAAAAAATCCAATCATTTAATATTATGTCAAATTCGTTTTTTTTTAATATAATATGGTTGCCTGAGTCAAAAAAGTGTGTTATACGATAAATTTGATCATAGTATTTTGTTTGACAACTATTTTTTTTTCTACTGCCACAGCGCTTTATAAAATTAAGAATTTTTCAAAAAAAAATGTATTGTATGGTAGATGTATTTTTTTGCATACAAAAAATAATTTATACTAAAGCTAAATTTCTTTTGAACACATAATAAAACAATACAAATACAAAAATAGTTTATCTTTAAATATATAACGATACAAAACAGAATGTCTTTCAAAAGTAACAATCACATTATTTCAAAAAAAAGTCTTTCTTTGATTCATATTTCGGCATATTTTCCCCTGATTTCAGCCTGTTCCTTATATAACCGTCTCTTTTTTCACTTACACAGACAGAAGCTGAACCTTCTGTTACTATTTTGACGGCCCTCTTCCCTTAGTTGATCTTTTGATAGCTTCATAGTTACAGGAGGCTCTGTTCATAAATATCGTACAGGTATTTTTGATCTGTACTTAGATCGTCGCTGCGAAATTCGTCCACTGATGAATCTATTTTTGAAAATGAAACTACAGGAAGAGTTTCACAAACTTGCAGTCGTTTTCCAAGAGGTCCCGAAAACGCACTTGGTCCACTGGTATTGCCATCCAGTTTTTCAAATAGGTGTCTTAAAGGCAACTCGTTGGCGTGAAGCTGACAGAGAAACCACTGCAGGGGCCTTCCAATTTTATTCTCTAGTAACACCATAATGCCTCCTTTACGCCCTGTATTTATGACAGTACCGTCGCATCCAACGACTTCTAAGTTATTGAGGTCCAAATTACATTTTTTTTTAAACTCCAAGATTGCATTTGCTATATTAATAGCAGTGCCAGATGTAGGACAAATGTGACCCAGATACTTAGAACCAGATTCTTCTAACATTGTGATATGCTCTTCCATCACAGTTTTTCTTGCATTTTCCTGGAACACTAAAGACTTGTCTTTCCGTCCATCAAAGTAAAGACCACGAAGACATAATGGAATGGAATCGTTCTGAACCTCAATTCTTTTCTTTTCTCTTGCTCTTCTTATTTTGTTCTTATCGATGATATGTGTTTTATTTTGCGTATCTATGACACCAAAATCTAGTAGCACCGCTGATGCATTAGCTGCTCCTGCTCGGTCTGAAACCAAATAGCGGTCAAGTGTTTCAGCTAATCTTGGTATTTCTTTCAGATTGCGTTGAATGCCCTCTGAGGTACTGGGCAAATTCGATAAGCTAGGTTGTAAGTTAAACACGGGCAACTTTGAAGTATTTGCATATGGAATAGAGAAGTCTGGGTCAAAATCTTCAGTATCATATTTATCACACACATCTGTCGGTAATTCACAAGAAGATTGAACTTTTTCAATGACTGTTACACTAGTTGATTCTGATGTATGTGACGAAGCAATTATGAATGCTTTTTCTCCTTCTGCAAAAGTTTCTGGGATTCAACTTTATCAAGGACACCAAGAGAAGAAATGCTCTTTCCAGTCGAGGTACCTAAAAAAATGTGTTAAGAAAAGTTATTAAAATAATAACGTATCAGAGTTTCAGTTTACCTTATATTTTTTTGTGCAATTACATGAAATAGTTTCAGAATCCATACATTTACAGGTCGCTATGTCAAACAATCGTTCGTTTCACAAAACGATTCCAATTGAGATTTGTAACTGAAAACATTTTGTCTTTTCTTAAAAGGTTTAAGAATTTGCCTTCGTTGTTCTTAATATTTTAGAAATAAAAAAATAATCCTTTGGTGGCTTATGATTGGAATTGAAGCCTTGATCCAAACAGTTCATTGAAATCACTAGGTGCGCCAAAAATTGGACACTTGGACGATTCTCTAGTTTTAGCCATTTTATCACACGCTACTTTCTACTCAACTGTCGGTAAAACACTAAAAATAATTTAAGTGTCGCTAGACCGTTTAATTGATTGAAATATTGGTTTACACTTACACCACTGCACAATCTGCGGCATAAGCGAAGCGTTCCTCCAATGTCACGTTATTTTAAGAATAATAATATATTATAATCGGTAAAGCTCGGTACACATATGCGAGCCGAACGGTATGCATACGGTTCGCGAACACAATATTCGTTAATTTGTACGGCAGACAAAACTGCTCGCGAACTGTTCGTTCGTTGCTCGTCGCGAACCAAATTGTGGCGGTTTATTCCACGACTTCAAAAGAAGCTCGTCGTTCAGTTTGGACGGCGCTACTAAACGCAGCGAACATTTTTATTGTCTCATCAAATCGACATTGTATGAATGACGTGTTCCTTCCTAGAAAGACGTGAAAAAACAGTAAACGGATTATTGTACATATTTTTATTTTTGTTAAACAAGCAAATGATGTCTTGATTTACATTATTGAACGTGACTTATTTATGTGTGTAGAGGAAACTTTTGTGGGTTGTAACAAATCTCCCAAATTGTTTTTTTTGGAGTCGGTTGAAGTTTTTGAAATTTTTTATTTATTCTAGCCTATACTAGGGACTCTATTACATTGTATAGTATATATATATATATATATATATATATATATATATATAGATATATAGATATATATATATATATAGATATATATATATATATATATATATATATATATATATAGATATATATATATATATATAGATATATATATATATATATATATATATATATATATATATATATATATATATATATATATAGATAAGAAACAGAAACACAATAAATCAGTACCCAAATTATAAATAAAATGAATCATTTCGCACATGTGTGTTCGTTGCTGGTTTTCGCTTTCCATGGCTCGCGAGATGTTCGCGAACCGTTCGATGTAAATATATTTTCAACGAGCTGTACGCGTACCGTTCGTATACCGTTTGGCTCGCATATCTGTACGCGCCTTATATTAACGTTGTTTATACTAACGTCTACTTTATTGTTATTGGGAAATTTCGGCACACTCTTTGAAGTAGGTTCCTAAAATAAATTTTTGTCTACTTATTAGTTAGTGAAAAATTACGCAAATAAAGTTTACTATACGTTATAAAGTATGCATCAAACCGCCAGAACAATACAGATTTTATTTCAATTCTTTTAAGTTACAAAATAAATAACCCTGATGTTTCAAAAATTATATAATAACAAAATATGAAGATCTGCGTTTAAAATAATTATTATTTTTTATTTTTTCCACTGCCACAATGACCTTTTATATTAAAAAAAATATAGAGTCTTTGTGGCAGTGGAAAAAAATATTTTTAGCTACTCATTTTGAACTTAAAATTTGTGTTTTAGTATAACTCAACTTTTTTGACCACAAGCGTTGTTATTTTGCAGAAAAAATTTTGTCGGCCCACCCTAAGTACAGCGAATGTATATATTATCTAGTATCGCTCCGGTTACATCTAAGTACAAATATACAAACGCTATGCAACCAAGACAACCAAATAATACTTTCTATTTGAATTGTGGAAATAAGAAAATAAGTGTATGTAAAACGGTCTTCACTAACACATTTAATATTACACAAAGAATGATTTTAACAGTTGTGCAGAAGAGTAAAAATACGGATGGCTACGTCGATAATGATAATAGAGGAAAGCATCGAAGTCATAAAACTGTAAGCAGCCACTTGGTAAATGACATTGCAGAGTTTGTAAACTCAATCCCGCGAATAGAGTCTCATTATTTAAGACCATCCACCAACCGGGAGTACATTAGTAGAGGTAAAAGTATTCGTGATTTATATAGAGATTTTACAGAAATACAGAGACATAAAGAACAAGAAAGTGGGCTCCACCACACTTTTTATAAAGTTTGTTATGATATTCAAGCAATTATTCAAAGTCCAAATAATGAAACTTCATGCTTTTATTATAAGTCAAAACTAAACAGCTACAATTGTACAATTACTGAACTAAATCAGCCAACTGACAATAATGTCGATGAATATAAAAGCTATGGAGACGTACATGGTTATTTTGGGATGAGACCCAATGATGATGAACCCAAGATGCTGTAGAAATCGGAATCTGTGTTCTTGATTACTTAAAAATTGTATCAGCAAAAGCAGGTAATCAGGAAATAAACGTGACATTTAATGTTAAATACATGGCTGCAATAAAAAGAGCAAGGAAAACGGGTACTCCTTTTACAATTCATAGTTTGACGTTTGATTTTCTTTATGATATTAAGCAATTACAAGATAAGTGGGGATTAAATTTTAATGTTGATGAAGGAAAAAACAATGTCATTTGAAATAATATCAGTCTTAAAGTTCATAAAAGGGCAGCCCTTTTAGTTTTCCTATAAAACATCTTACAAGGATTAATTCAAACAAAATTCTGTTCGAAATAAGAGAAACAAGATATTAGAAACTACAGAGATATCTATCCAAAAACAACAAGAAGCTAATTGATCCGAATTACGCTAACTACTATGACAGAAGGTTACAGTAATATTTTTGGAACTTTTTAAACAGTCTAATAAAGCAAAACTCAACAACCACCACAGCAACTGATATTAGACAATGAAAGAATTGAACACGTGGATTCGTACATCTACTTGGGAACAACAGTTAACTCAAATTGAGATCAAGCGAAGGAAATACGTATAAGAGTAGAAAAGGCAAGAGCATCGTTCACTAGCATGAAGCAAATTTTCACCTCTAAAAGCCTCACTCTACCTCTCAAAATTCGACTTCTGAAATGTTATGTATTCCCGGTTTTGTTATATGGAATGAAGGCGTGGACAATGACCGCAACATTGATGAAAAAAGTAAAGTCCTTCGAAATGTGAGCTTACCGACATATATTACGTATATCCTGGACTGAGCACGTGACCAACGAAGAGGTACTACGCCGGATAGGTAAAGAGAGAGAGAGAGGTAGAAATAAGTATAAAGAAAAGAAAGTTGGAATACTTGGGTCACGTTATGAGACATAATAAATATAGAGTACTACAGCTGATCGTTCAAGGGAAAATAGACAGCAGAAGGGGTCCAGGGAGGAGAAGACACTCGTGGCTCCAAAACTTGCGGCAATGGTTCGGATTGTCATCTGCTGAACTATTCAGATCTGCCGTAAACAAAGTCAGAATAGCCATATTGATTGCCAACGTTCGGAACGGACAAGGCACATGAAGAAGAGAACAAATAATATTATTAAATATTTTTATTGATTCCCATTCAGGTAGCCAACGAGTAAACATTACCTTACCTTATCGGTATAGTCTTAATTACCTTCTCGATTTCTACCAGTTTACGAACCAGTTCTTATAGTAAGAATTGTGTGATATTTCGAATTACTGTGTGTGTTATGGAAACAGCGATTATTATTGGACTATAATATTATTATATTCAACTGACGGAAAACTGCAGATACAGGTAATTGTTATATTCCTATTATTTTATCCACAGTGTCCGACTAGGACGTCTGTTGAAATATTAAAAATTAAGTGAAGTGTTTTTGGTATCCAGAAAAAATCACAAAAATGAACTTAAATCAAAACCCCATAACTTCACAAGTTCACCCCACGAAATCGTATGTCGCTGCTACTTTATCTAAACCTCCACCTCCTACTTTTCCACGTAAGGAGCAAGCCATTTTAATGCACGCTAGTCCAAATACTGTTTTATTTGACTACGTTAAAGCTATAGGGGATATTGTTATCCCAAAAAATATTAACTTTGCATCACCTATCTTAAACAACCGCATCTTTATTTATCTTTCCTCGCCTACAGTTGTTGATAACCTTCTAAAAACACATTAAAATATCTATCAAGCAGAAAGCCCTTAAACATATTGGATTACAGCTGGTCTTTCCTGTGTCATTTGTGAATTGTGGTGCACTCGGAGAAGGTTATGCGCACATAATGAGCTTCCGAAGAGTAACGTATATTATCTCCAGTAAGGGGAACTTTTCAGTAGATAGAAACTTCATTATTACATACGAAAGCACACCTTATAGAATATTTATTTCTACGGATAAATTACATTGTTTTTTATGTAAAGAGGTCGGACATACCGCTGACTCATGTACCAATAATCCAACTACTTTTTCTCAAACTGAACTACCCCATCTCGAGCCCTCTACATCTGAAACTACTAATATAATTTCTGACGTAAGTACTCCAGTTCAATCAGACCTAACTATCTCAAACTGCATAGAAACCCCTACTGAAATAGATACTGAAACTATACACCCATCAATTCCACCCACACAAGGACAAAAAAGAGCTATATGAACAGACAGCAATTCTGATATTCCTTCTCTATTATCTTCAGCAAGTACACCCGAACCAGCGTCTAACCAAATGCTTCCTCCGTTTTCCACAAAAACAAACACTGTCTGCAAACCTCACAAGAAAAAAACAAAAACTACAAAATCAGAAGAACATACTCTTACAGCTAGTTCACTACAATCTGTAGCGGCCATTTATAAAAATAATCCATCTGGTCTAACTTTGACCGAGACTCAGTTTATCGCTTTCCTAGAAAATACACATGGTAATCCTAGTCCACTTAATAAAGCTTTCGTTTTTACGTCAAATATTGAAGGACTCTTACACGACATAACAGTTCTCTATACAGAAACTAAGGAAAGATCCCTTAATAATCGACATACGAGACTTCAAAAGAAAATAAAAGACAGCTAAACCCAGATGACTCTGAT
The DNA here is from genome assembly GCA_918026665.1 of Diabrotica balteata. Taxonomy (NCBI): domain Eukaryota; kingdom Metazoa; phylum Arthropoda; class Insecta; order Coleoptera; family Chrysomelidae; genus Diabrotica; species Diabrotica balteata. The sequence goes on along the minus strand of OU898280.1, from coordinate 69,674,003 downwards.
AATATCTGCGTCTCATCTGAACTCCTAACCGATGAGAAAAGCAATACCCCCCTCTCCCAACAGCTGGAACAACCATCTCAGTTGCCCCTTACCCCTTTAACTCAAGATTCACCTTCAATTTAATCCAATGGAACTGCGATGGGTTATTTCCCCGTATTAAAAGAATCCAATAACTAGTGACAGAAAAACAACCTGATATCATATGTCTACAAGAAACAAACTCAAAAATATCTAAGCTTTCCACACTAAAAAAGTTCAAAGGATACCATTATATCAGAACTAATTGTAACACAGCCAGTGGTGGGACATCTATTTTTATTTCCAGGGAAATATATTCATCCCATCTCCTTATCACTACGGAACTCGAGGCTATCGCCGTAACTACTTGGTGTCCAAATAAACTTAGGATATGCAGTGTATACATTTCTCCTAAATACCGCCTTAAAGAAATTGAAATTCTAAATCTTATCTATCAGCTCCCCGCTCCATATATTCTAGTAGCTGACTTCAATGCTCATAACTTTATGTGGGGGTCAAAACACACTAATGGCAAAGGTAAATCTATAGAGAACGTTATCAATCGCACAGGCTCCTGTCTACTAAATAGAGGCTCTAATATGCATTTGAACTTTTCCTCTGGCACATTTTCGGCTATAGATCTTAGTTTTAGCGATCCAAAAACGTATACTTCACTAACTTTAAAAAACTCCCGATGATCTATATGACAGCAACCACTTTCCAATATTTGTGTCATCTGATATCTCCAACAATCACTGACAATCAAGAAATCGGCGAAACCCTAGCAATGCACTTCGACATTAAATTCAAAAGTAAAATAGATACCTCCTTACGAAAACCATTACCTAAAGCCCCACCTTGTTTCTCACCCGAAACAATAATGGACATCACATATCTTAATTCTTCCTTTCTTTTTGAAGAACTAGCATCAGTTATTTAAACTTGTAAAAACAATGCCGCTGGTCCTGACGACATTGCTTACGTATTTATCAAAAGCTATCCAACTGTAGCCTACTCAAAATACTTGAGATGTATAATTTAATCTGGTCATCTAACCAATTTCCCAAACAATGGCAAACCTCTATCGTAATACTCATTAATAAAAGACTAAAAAAAATTTTCTATCTTATAGATCGTTCAGAGTCTCTGTCAACGGTATTTTATCTTCTACTCATACTCAAACTGATAGCGTACCTCAGGGATCGGTACTAAGTCCTACACTTTTTAATCTAGCAATAAGTGATTTATGCTCTCATCTCATTTCCCCTATTAAACAATTCATGTATGCTGATGATTTAGTAATTTACTGTCATGGACACTTCTTCCACCTCGAATCTTATTCAAAATGCTGTTGATACACTTTAAAAAAAAAAACTAGTAACATGGGGTTATCTTTATCCTATGTAAAACCTAAAATTATAAACTTTAGTAGACGTCTCCCTTCTCCATCTCTACTTATTTTCATTAACAATGTCTCTCTTCCTGTTGTTAAATAATACAAAATTCTCGGATTAACGTTTGATTCACGACTAAATTACAAGAATTTTCAGAATTATATAATGCACAGACGTTATGTTCTTAAAAATCCTAGTCACGCAAATCTTTAAAATCGATTTCCCAACATTCTACTTTTTAGAGTTGTGCCTATACTTTACTAAGGGTGCGATAAATGATAACAGAAAAAATATTTAAAAATTACTTACCTTTGACATGTAACATTTATTGTACATATACGAAAAAAACACACTGCCAAAATAAAATAGTTCATTTTTATTTTTACTAAATAGTTTATTTAAAGTCACCGTAGTTTTGATTAATTCACAATGTTGATATTATTGTATCGTGATTTGGACAAGGTTATGACCGATACGATGTTGACTGTATTTCATATTACATTTCTTGATAATAATAGCCATTGATCCACTTATGAAAATAATGTTTTCTGGTTTACTAATTTTAGTAAATCTATTTAAAGCAATTTACACACTACATTGGTATTTCAATTAATATTACAAATTTTTTGTAACAGATTGTTTAGGCAATATATCTACATAAATTAGTTTATTAAATAGACTTACACGTTTTGTCGTTTTCATAATTTACATAAAGGTGAGTTTACACGTGCATGATTTTAGTGGCGCCAGTGGTCGTGCCATGTACAAAAACAGAAATAAAACACAATATTGTTCAAATTTTGATACTCTCTTGGTTTGTATGAAGCCACATTCGCTTTTCCCGCTGATGATATGAATGTAAATTGAAATTCACAAGGAAAATTCTGAGAGTATAAAAAATTTGAACTTGGATTTGTAGCATATTCATAAGTACTTGCTTAGACAAAGGGCAAATATCTTGGAGTTTCTGGAAATGGTATGTTACCCGTTGACTTATAATATGTGAGTGTATGTACGTCATCGATTTCTAATCAATTGTTTCTGACAGCTTCTTCAACGACCAAGCCACGGAACTGCCAAAACAAAAAACTCGTTCCAGTACGGTTCTGACTAAGATACAATGTACCAGGTTTAAAGCCCTCCAAAAATAAAATTATTTTGAATGGTAAATTACCTTTCAAAAATTGTTATTTCATCTGTGCATACAGTTATAGTGCTACACTATAGTATATTTGAAAAAATAAGCTGGTGTAAATTCTCAGAAAAAAAAACTAAATTGTTAAACATTTGTAGTAAGTCTGCTTTTTGTACAACGTCAATATTTTAGACTATTTAGATAGAAATTTTTCCACTTCACATGGACTATCGTAAAATTTAGTTACCTGCTATTGGTAGAACAGTAGGCTAGGGATTATTCAGCTGGTCATAGACGTACTTTAAGGGAATTACATTATTTGTTTCGGTTTTTTAGATATTTAAACCACTTTCAAATCATATTATATTTGTATAAATCTTTTTATTTTAGTAACCTTATTTATGGTTATTTTTGTAGTTGCGATAATGACCTATTAAATAACAAGAAATAAAGAAACTCTTAAAATAAATAGGTATTTAGTTAATGGTCTTTTGATAGTTTAGATAGAAAAAGTCGATTAGCGAAAGATGGTTTCCGATAAATGTGAACGCTATTTTAAATAGTATAAATTGCGATTTTCTTTGGAAAACCAATGATTAATAAAATGGTTAATTGTTTTTAAATAGTCATTCATTAATATCAGAATATTTTTGTTCAGTGGATTATAAGCAAATGAAGAGATCTGAGATAGTTGTTTTTTGCAAGAGTGAATAATGAGTTTATAGACTATGGAATTAACGTGTGACTATACACCAGTTAAAAATTGAATCATTTATCACTTAACAAAAATATTGTTATCCTTAATGTCTACAATTATTTTAAGCAACACAATCCTTCCAATACTGTTGGGTACACAATATATACTATTGTTTGGCTATACACAATAGTATAGTTGAAACTTCGTCTAAAGTAATGGGATATTCAAAATCAACTGTATATAACATTTTAAGAGGACAAATCTGCTGGTATAAACCCACCCAAACCGTCAACAGGAAGACCAAAATTGTCGAAAGTGAATGTAGATGTGAATTTTTCAAAAATGCAATTCGTAGAATAGTCTACTCATTTTTTTTTAATAAACAAATACCAACTTTAGATAAAGTTCTATAAGCCATTACCGATGATCCCGATTTATCCATAATAAGTAAAGACAAACTTTGGAAAGTTTTGCATGAATTAAACTTTAAGTATGAAAAAGTTGGCAGACAGTCAATGCTTATCGATTCCGAAGAAATTGTGTGTTGGAGACGAGACTATCTCAGAAAAATAAAAAAAAAATGAGGATAGAAAATAAGAACATTTATTATTTAGACAAAATGTGGTTTAATGTAGGGCTTACTGTAGGGAGAGTTTGGAAAGACAAAACTATAAAAACATGTCGACGAGAATTTCTAGAAGGATATTCACCTGTTTTTAAGGAACCAACAGGTAAAGGTCGACGATTAAGTGTTATCCATATAGGTAGTATGAATGGATTTCTTAAGGAGGGTTTACTTTTGTTTGAATCAAAAAAGACCTGTGATTATCACGAAGAGATCAACGGAGACGTGGTTGAAGAATATGTCGAACAGATGATTGAATTTATACCTAAAAATTCAGTTATTGTGATGAACAATGTAAGTTACCACTTTAGATTAGTTGAACGTTTACCAACTACTCAATGGGGAAAATATGAAATTGCAATATGGTTAATTTCTAAGAAATTAATCTTTGACGATACAATGACAAAAGCAGAATTATTAGGGCTTGCCAAAATTATTAAACAAAATTATAAAAAATATGTTATTGAGGAGATAGCCAAAAAAACGAGAAATTGAAATACTTCGCCTACCACCGTATCATTGCGAGCAACTTTTAAATTGTCAGATGTTACTAATCTTTTTCATTAACGAATATCCGAAGTAACGACTGAACATTGGCAAAAATGTATTAATCACGTTATGGATATTGAGAAAAATATGTGGGACATTGTTTATTATTTATTTATTTATTTTTTTATTGCTAATACAATTTTTATTCTTATTTCCAATAAGATAAATATACTAATAATGTATTAAGAATATTATTGATTATTATTATATTAATATATTTTTTTGCGTATGTAAAAACAGTTTTTGTGCATGTATTTTACGTTTCAGTATAATTTATTGTATTTTATTATTTTATATTAACTGTATGTTTCACAATTAATAGAATTTTTATTCTTTATATATGTATCTTTTTATTTTAAACCAGTATTGAATTGGATTTATTTCGTTGTTCTAAATATCCAAATAAATTTAATGCAAACTTTTCTGTTAAGATTGCGTTTGAGTTAGAAGATTTGCACGCCTATGTATTTTAAGGTTCTAAGAGTAGTATTCTGAGAATTTACTCCAGCTTATATTTCAAGTATACTATAGTGCTCACCAATATATACTGACGTGATCTTTTGAAATTACATTATTAGAAACAGCATTATCAGAAATATAACCTGCAAAATACAGAAAGATAAAACAAGTATGGGTCTGCATCCAGAACGACAACCAGTTTTCGAACTGGCGACAGTGCCAGACTTGCGGTACCTTAAAATATCATTACTTCAAATGATATTACTTTAAATAACACTACCTCAATCAACATGAATCAAACACAAATCTCATCTTTAGACTCATATTCCAGTGTAGTAAATCCTTGTAAATACCCAACAAAAGAACAGGCTATTGTTCTATCTAGTATGGACGATACTAAAATTTACGACTACATTGTAGCAGTAGAATCACTAGTAGGACCACGTAATGTCATCTTCGCATCAAGAATTTCTAAAAACCGAATTTGCATTTATCTTTCCTCAAAATGCACGGTCGATTCTCTTCTCCACTCCTACAAGTTTGTAAACATAAAATATTCACAAATAGAAATAAGAAGCTTGATCACTACAGCCGAAAGACTCATAGTATCTAATGCATGCCCTACAATTCCTAACAACATTATAGAAGCAGAATCTCGCGATCTTCCAGCGATCTCGATTTACAAGAATTTAGAAATCTTTAGATCAAATTACAAACCCAAAAATAATTTTTGGTGATATGAATTGCCATCATCCGGCATGGGAAAGTCATAAACCTCACAAATTCGGTAATTAAATGAATCACTTTATTGATTCCTCAGACTTAATACTACTTAATAATGGAAAATTGATCCGATTTAACTCTTACGACGGCTCATTTTCCGCCATAAATTTGTCATTATGTAGCCAATCATTATCAACTTAACTCTTACGGAATACTTTAGAATTACTACACGACAGTGATCATTTCCCCGTTCATGTAACAGTTAATAAATCTCAATCTCCTAAATTCCCAATATATCAATTTTGAAAATTAAAGAATGCAAACTGGGTTTCCTATCAGATCGACATCCAAAAGAAAATTGAAAATTTCCTATTAAGCAGTGACATAAACTCTGACACTAAAATAGGCCCTTAGATAATATCATAACAGAAGCTGCCTTAATTAATATCTGTAAAACTAAACTCTTTAATAGACAACCAGTGCCTTGGTGGACCAACGAAATTGCACTAGCTCTATCTATAATAAAATGTGCGTTTAATAAGCTTAAAAAACATTATACGGAAGAAAATTTACTTACTTTTAAAAAACTCAGAGCAATATCGAGGAATCTCATAAAAAAGTTAAAGAAATAAATGGGGAAATTATGTACCTCCTATAAATTTTTCGACCTCTTCAGTTGTCATTTGGTCAAAATTCGTGAACTTAAAGGTTTTAACTCTTTTAGACAAACAAACCTCTTAACTTATGGTCAAACACTAATTACTTGTAACAAAGCTATTGCAGAAACATTTGCTGATATTTATCAACAAAATTCTAGTAATAATAATATATCTCAGGAAATGTTAACGCACAAAGAAACTACAGAATCCTCTATTATTCCCATACACGATACCAATGATCCTATACTCGCTATAACTCTTCAAGAATTAGAATTTGCTATTTCTGATTTAAGAAACGCCTCGGCTGGACTATGTAACATACCACCAATATTTGTAAAAAACTTGCCATTTACACATCAACTAGTTTTACTAGATTTATTTAATATTTGTTTTCTAAACCATGCAGTAATAATTCCCATCATCAAGCCAAATAACCCTAAAGATACGCCCACTTCTTACCGCCCCATCTCGCTTACCTGTAGTATGTGTAAAATCTTGGAAAACATTTTAAACCTTCGTCTAGTATGGCATCTGGAAAATAATATTCTTCTTTTCCCTTGTCAATGTAGCTTTCGAAGAAGTAGATCGACGTCAGATAACCATGTTACTTTACAAATCTCAATTAATGAAGCTTTTGCAAATAACCAAAAACTGATTGCTATTTTTTTAACACAAGCCAAGCTTTTAAAAGAACTTGGAGACACTGCATTTTAAAAAATCCAAGGGATAACGGGATTCAAGGTAACATACTAGTAATTGTAAACAATTTTTTAAATAATCGATCAATTGAAATTAGGATAAATGGCCTTAAAAGCTTCACAAGAATTAGATAATGGAATCCTTCAAGGTTCCATAATAAGTCCAACATGATTTTTAATTGCTATCAACAGTTTTATTCATGAAATTAGAGCACCAATTAAAGCCCGTCTTTATGCAAACGACATCGTTACTTACACTAAATCAAACAATATAAAATCGGCAACTAAAAGTTTACAAAGTTTTTTAACTCTGAAAATTGGACGTTAAAACCTGGGTTTAACTTCTCTACAGAAAAAACATATTACATAATTTTTAATAAAAACAAATTTCGGTATTCAACTTACCTAACTTTATATAATTTAGCATTAAAATAATTAGAAGAAGTTAATTTTGTAGCCTTAACTTTTACCAGAACCTTAAATTGGAACTTGCACATCAATAATCTAAAACATTTCTTACTATTAAACTGGGAATAAGCCACAGTTAAAGATAAAAATACATTTATTGACGTTTCAATTTCCACTTTGGAAATCGTTCTCAAAATACAAACAGTAAATTAAACAAATTTTGTTTTTTGTTACATAGTGAAAAATTCTTCTAATAATTTAATTTTATCTGACTCATTTATATTGACAATTCAGACATACATTATGCATTTTAAAGTAGACGACTTTAAAATGATATTGCCAATATTGTTGAGTTGCGCTCCTGGGACGACTTTACTTATTAGATAGTTCATTCGATTACATGAAATCAACTTTAACTTGAGAATATCCGTCAGAAAAAAATCATAGCATGTAATTCGTCTTTAAAAAGACAACCACATGACATGACGACAGTAAAATTCTCCTGTTAGTGATTCCATAGTAAATTATGAGGGAAAAACCAGAAAAAAACCTCATAATACTATCCCGACATTGTAAGTATTTGTTCGTGAATTTAGTTTACCTTCAACAAACATCAAAATTCTGATTTTATATGTTACGTTATTTAAAAAACATAAATGATGTATCCTCTATATGTTACTGACTTACTAATACTGGTATTTTCTTATTAATAACTTCCTCTTTCAATATTGGTAACCAGATCCTACTACATTCTGCCGAGGAATTTGCGACACAATTGGCTTCATTTAGCATAATTAGAGCCGCTTCTTTGATTTTTCTTTTTTTACCATCCGGTTCTTTTAGGACTACATTTGAATTATTCCATTGAACCCTATGTTCATTATCCCATGCGTGTTTACAGATTTTTACAATTTTTTTATTTACAATCGAATGAACTATCTTATAAGTAAAGTCGTCCCAGGAGCGCAATTCAACAATATTGGCAATATCATTTTAAAGTCGTCTACTTTAAAATGCATAATGTATGTCTGAATTGTCAATATAAATGAGTCAGATAAAATTAAATTATTAGAAGAATTTTTCACGTATTTTTATCTTTAATTGTGGCTTATTCCCAGTTTAATAGTAAGTAATTAATTCACAATGCCACAAGAAAATAGCTTCAGAACAATATTAAAACATTTCTGTCAATCTAGCTTAAATATACTCAAAATTATGTCTAATAAAGTTTGGGGCGCAGATACTAAAATATTAATAAACTTATATAAATCACTTATTATGAGTAAACTATATTACGATTGCATTTGTTATAACTCCGCAAGCAAAATTATCTTAAACAAGCTTAACAGTATTTAATTTAGTGCTTTGAGATTGGCACTTAATGCATTTAGAACTAGTCCCACTAATAGTTTACAATTTCTAGCTAAAGAGCCACCTCTAAACATAAGGCGACAACAACAATATTGCCAAGATTTCAATTCAAAAACAACATCCTCTTTTCTCTAAAATTTCCCACCCTGGCATGTTTGTTTTAAAAAAACAACAAACTGTATTCCTCTAATAGAAAAAATAAAAGTCACAAATTTTAACATGGATTAACTTAGTCTATTGCTATATACAAATGCAATCTCTTCTCCATAGACAACCCGCCTAATGACCATTGACCTAACACTAAGAAAGTATCCCAAATCATATAAAATTTTCTTGATAATTAAACATCTTTTTGCAGAAATCATATCCCGTTACCCCAACTACTTACAAATCTTTACCGACGCACAGTGGTGAATTTCGCCGAAAACCTGGCCAAAATTCAAAAAAAAAATCCGTAAAATAGTTTCGAAACATAATTCAGATTTCTGCTATCTGAACCTTCTAAAAATTTCAAGGTATTACAGACGTTGATAAAGATGTTAAAAGAGGCATGGGGAATCTAAAATTTGCATTCCACGACATGTCTCTTCAACTAAGCAGAAATCCTTAGCGAATTGGTTTCTTGTACTCATACAAAGTAGATCCGAATAAAATGAAAAAGACATAAAAATTTTTATTTAAAATGCATAAAAATGCATAAACGAAATTAATACATCTAAGTTGCTTTGTAAGCTATTCATTGCAGGTTTAAAATGACGCGTATTGTTTTTACAAGAAATGAAATGGTTGAATTTCTAAGAAGTTGTCCATTTAAAAGTTTTAAAGGCAAATATAATTATCTGTGAAAAAAAGTGAAGGTTTCCATGAAAAGTGACGAATTATCTGATGACCCGATGAAAAAATTGGAAAATTTTATTAAGCACTATAAAACTAAGTGGGACTTATCATCGAGAACTTATCAGACATTCTGTAAAAAAAATCAAACTTGCTAGAAACTACTCTGGAATTCTCTTCGAATATCAATAGAACTTCTCATGGGAGACCACAGAAAGATTTTTCTTTGGCAAGTGAACGATCAAAAAGACGGAAAACAGAAAACGTTCATTCCAAATTGAGTTCTCAAAAATTAACATATGCAGCCAAAATGCAGTTTAGAGCTGGTCGAGTTTTCCTAGTCGAACCCGGGCAACGAAATATAAAGAAGCATACAGTAAAACTTAACAGAATATTACTTTACTGACTTCAGATGAGGCATTACCGATGGTTGTTGAGGGGAAATTAAAAAAATTTCAGTATAACCTGATTATAAATACGGCCAGAGAACACAACAGCCACATGTATCCCAACTATGAGGCAATTATCTCAGCCAAAACTAAGTGTTATCCTGACAATTTACGTATCACTGAATCTGTTGCTGAAGCTTCCCTGCAACAATTATTAGATCATACAGTGTCTTGACTATTTCTTTGTATTGAGGAAGTTACTGAACATTTGAAGCCTAGGGTATTGATAAAACTTTTCCTTATCACAAAATGGGGTTGTGAGGGAAGTTCTGGTATGAGTGAGTGCAAGCAAAAATTTTTGGATCCTAAAGTATCTGATAGTAATATTGTTCTCACTTCTATTGTTCCTATAAAATTAATATCAGGTAATCCAAAAATAAAATGAAATGTTGTTTTGTGGCACAACCCTCGTCCTTCATCTCCAATATACTATAGGCCAATCCGGGTGCAATTTCTTCATGAAACGACATACTCTACAATTCAAGAAGTGAAATAAATTGAAAACCAAATATCGCGACTACAACCCACATCAGTTACGGTCAAGAACTGTAAGGTAATTGTTAACCATGAACTATTATTTACGATGAAAGATGGGAAGGTGTGCAATGCAGTATCTGAGAATTCATTAACACAAAAGTGCTATCTGTGTGGTCTTTCATCAAAAAATTTCAATAACATTGAGTTAGTGATGAAAACTAAAGTAATAAATAAATCACATCTACAATTTGGATTATCTTCGTTACATGCTTGGATTCGCTTCTTCGAATGTGTTCTCCATTAGTCTTATAAACTTGTTATTCGTAAACGGCAAGCTCGTGGTAACGAAGATAAACAAAAGGTTACAGATAATAAGAAAAAAAATTCAGGAAGCATTTCGACAGGAAATGGGTTTATTAGTTGATAAACCAAAACCAGGATATGGCAGCTCAAATGATGGAAATACTGCTCGACGATTTTTTGTTGATCCCGAAACTTCTTCAAAAACATCTGGGGTAAACAAGGACCTTATTTCACGTTTTAAAGTGATTTTAGCAACAATTTCATCTGGGCACAAAATAAAAGTTGAGTCATTTAAAATTTATTGTCTGGACACTGCTATCAGATTTACGGAACTGTATCTTTGATATAATATGCCAACTACAGTTCACAAAATATTAATTCATAATGCTGAATAATATTCTACCTATTGGCCAACTTGGAGAAGAAGCCCAAGAGGCACGCAACAAGGATATTAAAAGATATCGAGAAAGCTTCTCTAGAAAATTTTCTAGACAGAAAAATATGGAGAATGTTTTCCATCGCCTTTTGATATCCTCAGATCCCTATATTACTATCTTAAGAAAGCTAATCCCCAAGGGTTTCAATAAATATCCTGCTGAGATAATAAATTTCTTAGAAGAGCCTGATGTTGACCAAGGAGGTGCAGATGAAATATCTGATTCTGACATAGTAAATCAACATTTGATTGAGCATATTAACAATATAAATTTAAAAATTAAAATTTATTTAGTATATTAAATTTAATATGAAATTTTTATATTATGTTAAAAGTAAATTTCAAATAAAATTCGGGACATTCTGTATATATACATTTCTAAAATAAATAAATATTCTTTATAATATATATATATATATATATATATATATATATATATATATATATATATATATATATATATATATATATATATATATATATATATATATATATATATATATATATATATATATTGTTATGATTTGTTGTTGTTGTATGAGCAATGAGTAAATTTGAATAATATATGTAAGTATAGGGTTTTATCGCGGTTCTCAAAGAATTAGTTTGTAAGTACTTTTTTAAATTATCTTTATTATAAATATTATGAAACAAACCTATCTATCTAATATAAGCAATATCAATTTAAAACAATCTATCTAAAATTTGAAATTCTTACAATTATTAAATTATTAACAAAATTTGGTACCTTCTTTCACTGAACCCCTAAAGTTTTTCCAAAATTAAAGTTATTATCACCACTCGATATCTTCTTACTAAGCCTTGGTTATCCAACTATGTTAATATGTTCCTCCTTAAATATCTCCACTCACCATATAAATATATATTTAACTCCTTGTAATTTCCATATACTTAAAGTACTTTGAAATATACTGGATCTTGTGGTTGTATTATTGAATGTTTATTTCAATGAATTAACTTCAAAACTGTCACTATATTACTGTAGTAATAATTAATCTCCAACTGTATTTGACTTAACTAATTCATTTAACTTAATCAATGGCTTCTTCTAGCTAATAATCTCTTCATAACCTCATAAATAATTGACTTAATAATCTTAACTCAATTAATAATCTTCTTGTAACTAAATTCTTGAATTATAACGTTACTAACTAATAACTGAACTGGTAATTGAACTTAACTGAACTGAACTCATAACTGACTGACTGACTGACTGACTGACTTCTAACTCATAACTAACTGCTAACTCAAATTACATGGCTTTTTATATGTTTTCATTGTTTCCAGAATATTCTAGCAATAAATAATGTTCGAAACATTCTATTTTTGCTACTTGAAAATTCTGGAATCATTTCCTGCCTGTGACGTGTTATGTAAATAGTCCCATTGACATTTCTAGAGTTTTCTATCTATATTTTACTTGACTTTAGGCTCTCCAGATCAGAACTACACTATTATATGTAACTTAAACATTTATATGAACTGTATTTTTACAATTTTACATCCACAATTATATTCTAAATTAACATTCTAAAAATAAATAACTATTTGACTTTGACACTACAGTGTATGTTTGGTTTCATAGCACATGGCTGAGTAAACATATTAAATGTTAAATAAAATAAAATAAAAAATTTCTTAAACTTAATTCTTATGCTAAATTCTTAAAAATACCCTCATATAATTATTTTTTTATAATATTATCTAGTATATAACTTACAAATTATGTCTCTAACCACTATTTAAATAAATCTACTAATCAACCCTGCATATCTGGTTGTATATATTTCTAAGTTAATTTATTGTATTTCTGTTTTCATAATATATATATATATATATATATATATATATATATATATTATATAGATATATATATATATATATATATATATATATATATATATATATATTATATCTATATAATATATATATATCTATATAATATATATATATTATATATATATATATATATATATATTATAAAATTATATTATATATTTATAATATATTATAAAAAGATTCAGAAATTAGCCTAAAACAAAAATTTGGGATACTCTGTATACTACAGATATTTCAATAACACAATGTATCCTACCTTCACTTATTCTGCATGAAATTAGCTTTCAAACAGTACAGAGATTTTAAAAATCCGTTTGGTAATTAAAGAGAAAAATATTTTGGCTCTGTTTTCTGAGAAATTCACCACTGTGCGACGTCTCTAAAACCCCAGATGGACATGCTGCTGCTTACTATTCTGATGGAGAAAATTCCTACAGCATACACTTACCTTCAAATTGTAGTATACTCACAGGTGAGACCACAGCTATATTAAAAGCCTTAACTTTATTCAAAACGAGTAACACGATGAAGTGCGTCATCATTAAAAGTTCACTTAATGCGTTATTGAAATTAAAGCAAATGTATACAACAAATCCCATTATACAAGCAGAAAAAAAGGAATTAGAAATACTTCATTCCAAGGGAAAGCTCACAGCTTTCATTTGGGTACCATCGCACACTGGAATCTGGGGAAATGAAAAAGTAGATCAATTAGCAACTACAAGCCGTATCAACTTAGAAGATACTACAAAAATCAAAAAATATCCTTATAGTGACATGAAAGATCTGATTAAACATAATTGCAATAACATTTGCCAAAATTACTGGGAAAATTCAGTAGCTAAATTAAACCTAATATGCCCAAAGGTGAACAGCTCTTTGAATAACCCCACAAATAGACGAGATCAAGTAATTATAAACCGTTTAAGAATTGGTCATACTGCTGTCACATACAAATTTTTAATCAGTAAAGATCCACCGGCAATTTGCAATTACTGTTCCACTTCATTAACAGTGAAACACTTTCTGCTTGATTGCCCATGCTTCCAAAATCAAATCAAAGAATGCATGGAATTTCACACGACCTTAAATCCATCTTGACAGATAAAAATTTAAATGTTTTAAATTATTTAAGAGATACCTATAAAATTGTATTATACTATTTAATGTACATAATCGTATTAAAACTATTGTTGGTCATCCCACTAATAACCCTGCGTGGTTGATGTGGTATAAGTGTTTTAAATAAATAAAAAAACTCTTTGTCCTTTTCTGTATTAGGTTCCTTATCTAATTTTTGAGCAAATTCCTAAATTCCTAAATTGATAAAATTCTCTCGGTACTACTTGCTCTTTTGCTAACTTTCTTTGGTGTTATAACTCTCTATGAGTTATGTTATGAGTCGAAGTTAATTTTTGAGAGACAGATTTTATGGCCCCAGATAATTTGGTCGAAGGAGTTGATAATACCTTGTCGATAATCGTAGACTACATAATATTTTTTATACAATCATTAACTTTCGATTGTGATCCAATCTCCTAGAAAAACGAAACAATAATAAAAAATCAATTTAGTTGAAAATTATTTATAAAATAAAGCCAAGTAATTTAATTTAATATTTTCAGATACCAAACTCTAAAAATAATGTAAAATGGTACTGAAGTAATTTAATTTATTATTTTCAAATACTAAACTTTGAATTTTTTCCATATATTAAACCCCTACTGTGTTTATACCATTGGAATCTGGTCAAAGCTGACCAATTATCAATTTTTATCTGTCTTAATTTACTAAATGATGCATTTTAAGAGCTTAACCTATGACGTCCTCTTATTTTATCTAACTTACTTTTTACTTTTTCGAGTCTGGATCCGACTACAGTTTTTCTGCCCAATATCGGGCTACGTCTACAGCCTTTGTATTTGCGAGCTATAAATCATCGAGGGTGCACTGTGATGGGCAAAGTCTGTATACTCTCAGGTGCTCCACGTTCTGTATTTCCCCACATTCACAGAGTGCCTCGCTATCTGTCTTGATGCCCCATTTAATGAGGTTCTGTTTTACAGGGACAACACCTGTGCGCATGCGGTTGAGTATCCGCCAGGTTCTCCAGTTCAGGTTCATTCCATTAGGTCGTTCTGGATGTAGGGGAAACACTTCGGGTGGTTCGACGCTGACATTTCTCATAAACCTTTTCCTTGATTTAAGTCGGCTGATTCCTGGCGGTTCGTCAAACCCGTATAATTGGTGCCGTTCATCAAAAGTTTGCCTGAACTTCTCCACATATTGTGAGGCACATCTACGGTCGTCTGGTGATGCGAATCCAGTACAGTAGCTGTAGAAGGGTAGGCTTCATACAACCGGTAATGATTCTACATGTTTCATTTAACGCCGTGGTGACTTGTTGGGCATGTCTAGATCTACCCCAGACGGGACAAGCATATTCCCCTGTTGAGAAACATAAGGCCTCAGCTGTTGACTTCAAGACCTGGGGGTTTGCACTCCACTTGCTCCCTACAAGTTTCCGGAGAAGGTGGTTTCTCGTAGAAACCTTTTGTCTTGTGCTCTGACAGTGGAATTTACACGTTAGTGACCGGTCTAGTATCACTCCAAGATATTTGGGCCTATCAGTATGTTTCAAGCGTTGTCCCTCCCAAGAAACATTCAGTTCTACATGCGCCAATTGGTTGTTGAGATGGAATGCACATACTTGGGTTTTACTAGGGTTTGGCTTTAATGAGTTTTGTTTGTAGTAAGTTGACATCATGTTTAAAGCATCTTATATTGTCGACTCTACTTGTGTGAGTGTTTTCCTCTTTACGGCTATACCAAGGTCGTCAGCGTAAACAAAACTCTTAGTCTGAGGGTGCATTGGTTGGTCGTTGGTCGTATTTTTGGTCGTATTTTATCTAACAACTATGCACCAATACCAATACCTAACATGGAAATTCACAACACAGCACTATGTTCTGCCTTTACACTAATTACACTTTACACTAACTCAAATGGTTTTGTTCGTTTGAGTCTTCTTTCTAACTCAGTAGTATCGAGAAGCAGGATGGCCTCGATGTTAACGTGTTTATGGAGCCGTTGTTCGTGACTACCTGTCATTTTCTTGATAATTTTACTTACATATTCCATCTCAAGGTTCTTGTGGACTTCGTGACTACGTGAGTACCTGTCATTTTCTTGATAATTTTACTTACATCTTCCATCTCAAGGTTTTTGTGGAGGTCGACATTTCTAATGTACCAAGGTGCATCAACGATGTTCCTTAGTACTTTATTCTGGAATCTCTAGATGATCTGGATATTACTTTTATTAGCACAGCCCCAGAGTTGGCAACCATACATCATACTGGTATCAGGATTTGCTTGTATAACAGTTGTTTTTTATGTGTGGACAAAACTGAATTTATTCCCATCAGCCAATACATTTTCTTGTAACGGATATCTAGTTCCTCCCTTTTCTTTCTGATATGGGCTTTTCAGCAAAGCTTTGCATCAAGTGTGATACCCAAGTATTTTGCAGTAGTTGTGTGCGGTATTTGGGCATCATTTATTCTAATTGGAATGTTTTAGATCTTTTTGTTTGTAAAATTATCGTGAATTAATTTAGATTCGCTTAGTTCGATTTTCCATTTTTTTGTCCATTTATGGATTTTTGTAGCTATAGCATCATTTTCTAATTCAGGTATGTCGCATGTGTATAGCAGGTAGAGGACTGGACCTTATACACTTCCTTGAGGGACTCCTGCTTTAATTTCTTTTAAATCTGTTTAAACGTCTTCTTGTTTGATTCTGAAGTATTTACCAGATATGTATGACTGTAGAATTTCTGAATATTGTCTAGGCATAAAGGATTTCAGTTTATACAGCAAATCCTTATGCCATGCTTTATCGAATGCCTCAGCTACGTCTAAAAATATTGTAGAGCAGACTTTCTTTTCCTCTAACAATTTCTCAATTATGTTAGTAATTCTATTTGCTTGATCAATAGTAGAGTGTTTATTTCTGAAGCCAAATTGGTGGTTTGGAATCAGTTTTTTCCCTTCTATTATCGGTTTCATTCTTTTTAGCAAGAGTTTCTCGAACAGCTTTATCACTGGTAAGAGTGATATTGGCCTGTAAGAAGAGACTTCTGATGGTTATTTCCCTGGTTTTGGTATCATTATTACCTCAGCTATTTTCCATAAATGGGACATAACTTTGAAAAATAATGCAAAATATTAACACGTGCAAATTTAATTTACTGGCGTGACAGTTCCTATTGGCGCCATGAATGTGTAAACTCGCCTTAATAGATTCGATCATTAGCTCAAAAACATTTCAATTTAGTTGGTTTGTTATAAATTACAAAACAATAAAGAACAATTACGTTTGGTTAAATTTAAAACAATTACCCGTTTTAAAATGCATTTGAAAAACTAGGCTGCTAATACTTACATAAAACATTTTATGGTAGTTAGTGTTAATGTAAATTGATTGTTTATTTTTTTATAAATAAAATAATTGGCACTATCGAATAATCCATCGGATATTTTTAACCGGTAAGCATATTGGGCAGTGTGAATAAAATTGTAGTATACACCTAAAGTACCTTTTTCGTAGCAAAAGCTAACATTTTTGTGAATAATATTAAGTCGTAGCTTCAACTTACAAGTATATTCTGTTTGCTTTAAGTATGTTCTGTCTTTTTGTAGTAAAAGCTTATTTAGATGTGAATAAAATACAGTATTTATTAAAATTTTAAAGTAACAACTTTGAATTTTTCAAGCCAGGTAATGTGCAGCTTAAAAATTAGTCTTGTATTCGCTCCGTGCGTGACCATGGTAGGGGTACCTTTAAACGATGCTAGCGTGCATAATGGTGAAATATGACACAATTGGACCTCTTTTTACGCATAAATTTTATCAAAAATGGGTGCAAATACATGTTGCGTATTTAATTGTGCTAATAATAGCAAAAATAGTAGTAAATATAGGTTTCCAAAGATTACATATAAATTAGAGAAAAAAAAAAGATAGATTGGTGCTATTAATATGAAAAAGTAAATATCACATAATTTCATTTTTATGGAATTAAAATAGGAAAAAATTAAATAATTTACCTTAAATGATATTTCATAAGGCTTAAAGCTAACAGCAACCTGCCTGATGACTTTAGTTTTAACATTATAACTTTTACTATTATTGTTTTTAATTACATGCTCTTTCACATGAAAAACTTTCATGTGAAAGTTTTTCATGTTTCCAGGTTTTCCAGTACTAGATTTTTTCCTTTTTTCGCCGTTTTGGTTAAAAAGATAATTTGTGATCAATTTTTAGAAACCCAGTTTTTAATACTACATTTATTTTGTACACAAACTGAAAAAATATAATTAAAAAACTAATTATGAATAATTGTCAATTTTGCATGTATTTAACATATGTTTAACCTCAAACTGGGAGGTCCAAAACTGTCAGATGAAGGCAATAGGTGTCGCGTTAGTCACGCACCGAGTGAATAGAACTTCAATCGAACACGTTTAAAAATGGCTTAATTTATGAACATCAGACGTCAAAAATATTATTCTCAACGAAGTGAGTATCGGGATGAGCAATATCATAATTTATATCGTTTTGCGAGAATTAATGTGAAGTGGTTAGCAGAAAATTTCCTTGAAGACACTGGAGAAATAAGGGAAGGAGCATTAAATCCCAGACAAAAAATGCAGATATTTCTTCGATTTTTAAGTGATCCTGGATTTCAAATTGGAGTTGGCAAGGATAAAGGTGTTCATCGAACAATAGTGAGTAAAACTAGGAAATTTGTTTTGACTTATATAATTCAAAATAATAATAATAATAATATAATAATTCAAAAATCACATATTTAGTTAGGTTTTCCTTTAAATAACATTACTGAAGCACAACAAGAATGAAGTGCTAAGTATCAGTTTCCTTGTGCATTTGGTGGTATTGATTGTACACATATAAGAATTCCGAAACCATCTGAGCATGGAGATGAATAATATAACGGAAAAGGTTACTTTAGCATAAATGTACAGGCAACATGTAATGCAAAAGAAAAATTTACTTCCATAGACGCTCAGTGGCCTGGGTCAGTACACGACAGTAGGATACTAAAGAATTCTACAATTTATGTCGAAATGAATAATATGCGGCATAATAATATAGTGTTATTAGGTGATTCTGGTTATGGAATCAGACGTTGGCTGATGACGCCATACAGAAATCCCGAAACTCGTGAAGAAATTGCGTTTAACACACTTTTCATGAAAGAAAGAGTCATAATCGAAAGGTGCTTTGGCCAACTGGAGAGAAGGTTTCCAATTTTGCAATATATGGTTAGAGTAAAACTAAACAGATTTGCATCTGTTATTATTAGTTGTGCTGTACTTTATAATATATCAAAGTATTTAAATGATCTACTTGCTGTCGATGAAGAAGAAGATGTCATGAATGACGGAGAAGAAGAGCAATACAATTTAGAAAATGACGCTGAAAATGTTATGTGAAGGGGACTCCAACAACGAGAAGAAATCAAACATTTAATTTACTAACTGAAAATTTAATTGTATATATTGTTATAGTTATAAATTCAAAATTATATTCAAAAACTGTTGAAACAAATAAAAATATACAGGGTGTGTACCTTAAAAAATATATCATATTTCATAATTTATAACATTGCATATATTTTATCTAAATATAAAGAAGTTGAAATTTTGGGACCTTCGCTTTCGGGACCTTGGGTTTCGGGTAAACTTTGACGTAGCTTGTTCAATAAAAGTTGTTCTCGCTCGATCTGCATGCACGTAAGTTTCAACAGCTCAAGAAGAACCAGTCTGTGTAGATCTGCTGTGGATAATTTTGCAGTCTCATATGTTTTTTGCCCTTCCACCTTATTTTTTTGCGTGTGATGGTGTAATATAAGAGGAAGGAGGAGGAGGTCTGACTAAAACGTGCCTTGTCTTCACTGTTTTTGCATTTCTACATTTTCCAATGGCTTCAATTCTGTTGTCGCCGCTCCAGAAATTTTATGCAATGTTGGGTTTTTCTCATCTTTATCTATAATGTCCAGCAATTTTTTTTCCAATCTTTCAAAACAATTTTTTTATTCCCAGTTAATTTCATATTTGTTTTCTTTTTTCATATTTTTAATCTTTTTTTTTTGAATTGTTTTACATTAATACTTTTGCCATAAATCGTTTGGTATGATTTCTGCATTTTAATTAAGAAAATTTCCTTATTTTTTCTTATTAATAGCAACTGCGATTTATCAAATAAAACTTTATTATTAGAGAAAGCCTCTATGAAGCGCAAATTGCCACTTTGTTCTTCACCGACATCGGAGTCAAGAGATTCACTGTCGTACTCGGAACTCATTTTTAACACTTTTAAAAACGTGTGTCTGCTAATGGTTGTAATAAATAATTAAGTAAACTGAAAAATCTGTTGACAAAAATAGAATACGGCCAGTTTTTATAAGTTTTTTCTAGATTTGTGTTTCCTGTTGTTAGTTTAAACTTAAATTTTTTAGTATACACTTATAAGTAGGGGAAATGTGCCTATGATGGTCCCCTTAAGAAAATAGCTTCATAATAATTTTAATTATTTACTTAGCAGACTTTAAATATGACCACATAACATCTCGTTATTTGTACAATATGGCAAATATTTCAAATTTTGCAGAAAAAGTTATGTTAAAAATTTATTCATAATTTACTAACATCCTGTTAAGAGTCCATCATGGGCATATATGCGCTCATGATGGACTCGTTGCATTTTGTGTAAAATAATTAAATACCAAATTATTTTATTAGATCAAAAGACATTACAAACGATAAAAAATATTACACATGGTATTTTTAAGAATGAAAAAATTACGCGCACAATTCACACACAAATTGTTTATGTCGAGGATTTACCACATTCAGTGTGACACCAATTCTTAGACACTTGACAACGAATCCATTTTTCATTGGATCGTGAATGCGAAAATAGTTCGTTACAGTAGATGCAAGCTGCATCGTCCGAGTCGACTTCTACAAAAGAGCATTCACAATCGTCTTCAGAACCACTTGTAGTTGAAACACGAACGTTACGTTCAAAAGTAGTGTACAACAAGAAAACAAGTTAAAATATCTTCTACCTTTCGCTTATAACACACGACTGACAACGCCCGAGAACTTTAGGCGCGAAAACTTGACTTGACGTAATGACGTAGGAGTTTGCGCGATTATTTAGATAGAATGTGTCTTTCAGTAGGCAATATGCAGTTTTAATTCCAGTTTTGAGTCATATAGCTCCACCACCCATCCGCCGGGAACATGCCCTTGTCAGAGAATTTACAAAAATCAATACTGATCCTGAGCTCCGCTCCCATGTCGGAACTTCCGCCAGAGACATAAATAGGCTCCGTTCAAGACACCCGCCTCTAAAAAACAGCAAAAAGGCTAGTAGATCAAAACTCTAATGTAACTGAACGGTGGAGAGAACAATGGGAGAATAACGCTGCACCAGCTAACTGGAACATGCCATGTATTACAAGCAAACCTGAGGGCTTCAACCAACCGAGACGAATTTGGACCACACTCAATAGAATAAGGACGAACTGTGACAGATGTTCCGACTAACTTTTTAGATGGAGAAAAATACAATCACCAAATTGCGACTGCGGCGCCGAAAGGCAAACAGTAAAACACATGGTAGAGGAATGCCCGATTAGATCCTATAAGGGCAACCCATCAGACTTCCTGGCTGCTACAAAAGAGTCAATCGAGTATATTTATAATCTAGATGTTTGTTTGTAGAATAATATTTTTATATTTACTGTTGTTTGTAATTTATATCATTTATATATTTATATTTATATGAACCTGTGATGTAGCCATACGCTAAATAAAATATAAATAAATAGTTTTAATTCACTTAATAAATTAAAGGTTAGTTTTCTAACGGAAATTAATTTCTGTGTTGCCCTAAAGCTACTGTATGCAATATAGGGTTAAGGTTTAGTCGAGTGTAAAATCCAAAACATTTATTTTTATTTAAACCTGTTGATACAGAAACAATAAAATCAATTATTATTTGCGAACTAAACATTATTGCTTTAATAGAAAAACTGAAATTAAAACAAAGTGCTTTTGCACACTCTTCTTCTTCTTCTTCTTCTTAGAGTGCCGTTTCCCTACGGGGGTTAGCAATCATAATGGCTATTTTTATTTTAGAACTTGCTGCTTCTAAACAAATTAATCGATCTGCACTGATACCAATCACGTATATTCTTTAACCATGAGTTCTGCCTTCGGCCAACAGATCTTCTTCCTTGAATCTTTTCCTGTATGATGAGTCTCAAAATTTCCCTGTCCGGTACCTCTTTATTTGTAATTCTATCAGTCCATGATATTTTCAATACTCTGCAGTATAACCAGAGTTCGAAGGCCTCGATTCTTTTTAAATTACATTTTTTTAATTTCCAAGTCTCAGCTCCATATAATAATATTGAAAATATATAACAGCGAATGGTACGTAGTCTTATCTCCAAATTTAGATTTTTGCACGTTAAGTGCACAATGTAACCTATATAACAATAGTGTGTAGCATATCCTTGTCTCAGTCTATTGTTTCTAAGACTAACTTCAACGTCCAGTACTCATTTAGAGATCACACGAAATATAATAAAATCTTCGTATTGAGTCTTTACCAGTTTGTTAAATGAACCTACAGTTTTAACTTTAGTACTTTCTAATCCATTTACAGTAGAACCCAGATTATCCGTGTGCGGATTATCCGGACTGCGGATTATCCGTGCTACTTAACACTGAATTGACGTTTTATCAGATTGACCTTCACCGCAAATTACTACGCCGTGGGAAAGGCGCATAATGTAATATCCATAGCGTCAGTACTCGGTGAATCCCTTCATTCCTGGAAACCGGTAGCTTATAATATGCCGCTGCGCTGCGTGTTACGTCGAATGTGTGAACATATGTAGTTTGAAGCTAGAAATCAGTCGCTACTTTGATTATTCTTATAACGTGTTTTTATTTTCAAAATGTCAACAACCGGTGTTAAACGAAAGAGAAGTGTTTTAACGATTGAACAAAAACTAGAGATTTTAAAGAAAAGTGAAAAGGGTGAAAGTGGCACATCATTATCACGGAGCTATGAAGTTGGTAAGCAAACAATACGCGATATTAATAGAAACAAATTGAAACTACAAAATTTTATATCTCAATCTGACTCTTTTAAAAACATATCTGCACGGAAATCGTTGAAAGGATCGACTTTTCAACAACTTGATGAAGCGCTTTCCAAGTGGTTTCTGCAGAAAAGATCTGAGGGCGTATCAATTTCGGGGACAAAGTGTGCTAAGCAAGCAGAGATTTTTCACAAAAATTTGAAAATCAAATAACCTTTTAATGCATCCAGTGGTTGGTTACATCGTTTCAAAAAACATCACGGAATTCGTGAGCTTACCATTCAAGGCGAAAAGCTCAGTGCCGACGGAAAAGCAATGGTGGAATTTGGCTATGAACTGGAGACCATAATTATAGAAAATAATTTACAACTTTCTCAAATTTATAACGCTGACGAAACAGGATTATACTGGCAAGCAATACCTACAAAAACTTTAGTTGCAGGTAATGAGATGAGTCCACCTAGGTATAAAAAAGTAAAGACAGGATAACCGTGTTGTGTTGTGCCAATACGTCTGGAGGCCATAAACTGAAGCTGACTGTTATTGGAAAGTCAAAAAATCCTCACGCTTTTAAAAATATAAAACGACACAATCTCCCAGTTCACTATTATAATCAGAATGCTTGTGACATTTTCAAAGATTGTTTCCATGGAAAATTCATTCCTGAAATAAAGTTATATTTGGAGACAGAACAATAACCACAAAAGACGGTTCTTCTACTGGATAATACTGGTGCTCATCCCAATAAGGCGACCCTAAGATCTGACAATGGAAATTTCTTTGTTCTTTTTTTCCAGCCAATATTACATCCATTGCTCAACCAATGAATCAAGATGTTATTGAGACAATGAAACGACTATACCGAAAATAATTTATGATGAACTTGTTGGATGAAGTTCATCTGACGAAGTTTTGGAAATCGTTCACCATAAAAGATACAATTTTTACAGTGGCAAATGCATGAAATGGGGTGAAAGAGACCACTATCAAAAGAGCCTTTTACAAAATAATGCTGCTAGAGGAAAATGGATATTATGGAATATGATGATAAAGACACTACCATAGCTGAACTAACTGCACTAGTGCGTAACGCCGATGTATTTGAAGAAATTGATGAAACAGATGTTGAGAGATGGACAGAGTGTGATAAAAATGAGTCAGGATCATCAACGACGAAAATGTCGAACTGGTTTCCCATCAGCCCGGTACGTCACAACGTACAAAATGAGAGTCAAGATGAAGACAATGATGAAACGTTATTAATCAACAGAATAACTAACCAAACTGTCAATGATGACTATTCTGAGCAACAAGAATCTTCAGACTGTCGATATTTTAAATTTACGTAAAATACGTCAGAAAATTATAAAAAATCGAACACTCTTAACACAGGCCAAAGTGACTGATTTTTTTTTCAAAAGCATAGCCACCTAAAATATATAGTACCTTTATGTAGTTTTTATTTTTATTATTTAATATAAAAATTTATTTCGGTAGAAATCTATTTTTTATTCTGTCATGTATGTTTTTATGTACTGTAAAAGTTAGATTGAACTTACGCGTTTGATTTTTTCTGTTAGCTTTTTATGATAGGTATATATGCGTGTATGTACAATCTACATATGTACATATACATTAAAAAAATGTTCGGATTATCCGTGCATTTCAATTATCCGTACCACCTCCCGGTCCCTGAAGCACAAATAATCGGGGTTCTACTGTAAATCTACTACGTTCTGTAGATTAATCCATTTAAATATTCTACGTTACTAACTTTACACTAATATCAGAGAGAGTGATGTTACTACACGTAGAAGCCAACCCTATTAATATAAACATCATACAAGTCTATGCTATGAGAAAATTCCTCGACAGGAAGTTGTCATCATTATGGGCGATTTTAATGGTAAGATTGGAGCTGGAGATCACAGTACATTGGAGCACATGGACTTGGAGTTAGAAACGAGAGAGGAGACCTCCTAGAAAAATTCGCAGAAGGCTCAGAACTAGTTGTCATCAACACATTCTTTCAATTACCATCTCGCAAACTATACACGTGGAAATCCCCTCAAGACAGACCCGGAAGAATTATTAGGAATCAAATAGACTACATTTTAGTACATAAAAGATTTCGAAACAGCTTTAAATCTATCAAGACTTATCCTGAAGAGACTTATCAGACTTATCCTGAAAGCACAATCATACGACCTGATTGATGATGATGGATGAGAGTCCAAGCCACGTTAAACGAGCAAGTGACTGCAATTAGAGACTATCGAATAAAGAACAAACGATTAAACATTACAGAAATAGTGCAAAATGTAAATGATAATCACTTAAAGATAGATAGATTAATGAAGAAAAAATTATGGATGACAGATGAAATTCTAAAACTAATGGACGAGAGAAAAGAAGCCGAAAATAATTCAAATAAATATAAAACCATAAATATATTAATAAGAACGAAAATCAAAGAAGCGAAAGAAAAAGAATCAAGGAAAAGATGCAAAGAAACTGAGACTCTGCAGTCAAAGTACGATAGTCACAATGTACATAGGAAAGTTAAAGAACTCACAGGGGGACTAAGACAGAAGCAGAAAGGAAATATAACTAATTCTGGCAAAAACATCATCTTGGACAAGCAGAGTAAAATAAGAACGTGTAAAGAATATCTAGAAAAACTATTTGAAGATCAAAGAGATAACACTTTTGAGCTAGAAGAAGAGGTAAATGATGGACCAAGAATATAACAGCAGGAATTTTATTCCGCAATAACACAGTTAAAGGATGGCAAAGCGGCAGGCTCTAATAATATACAAGCAGAACTCCTCAAACTAATGGACAACGAATCAATAGGAATAACCGCAAAGATATTCAACAACATATACAACTCTGGAGAAATATCAACCGAATGGCTGAAATTTATTTATCGCACTTCCAAAAAAAACCAGGAGCCAAAAAATGCAAGGATTGCCGTACTATAAGCTTCATGAGTCATAATTATAATTTATTCGTCTTCCGGGTTTGGACCGTGTCATTTGTGAGTGACCCAAAAGTGGGTTCATCTCGACGTTTAGCTACAATTGTATGTAGCTTCTTCAGGAGAACAAAGAATAAGAAAAAGAAAACAAAAGACAGGAAGATGGGTAGTTAGCAACGGTAACTCAGTTACTCAACGCAACCAGAGGCGAATACTAACTACCAAGATGGGCATTTGGTCACAGTAACTCAACTACTCAACGCAGCCAGAGGTGAAAACCGAGCCAGGACAGGGATTCACGTCCAACAGCTCAGAACACTAACGCGTCGAGAGGCGGGGAGTGAATCCGACGATTACTCCGCTACCGCTCTATTTATAGTCGCGGTGACCTGTCGTGTCGGGACGTATCAGCACACTTCGTGGCGCGAACGTCAAGAAGCGCGCGCTGGCCAATCATGTGGCTGCATCGTGGTAGCGGGACCGGACGGAGGCTCTAGACTGAGATTCTAGATGGGAGACAAGTAGTATCCTTCCTCTCGATTGATGTTATGTGGATTTTTTCGGATCTCTAGAGATTCGCGGATTTTCCTGGAATAAAAGAAGGGGCTCTTAGAAATAATATGGGTTTTTTCGAACAATATGGAATGACCGGTTTCTTGGCAGTGTTCTGCAACTGCAGAATGGGAGAAAACACCTGATCGAATGCATCTTTGATGCTCTTGAATCCGAGTTTTGACGGAACGACCAGTTTCGCCAATATACACATGTCCACATGAACAAGGAATAGAATAGACACCACAGGAAGATAGGGGCGGTAATGGGTCCTTAGGAGAGGGTAGATATTGTGAGATTTTCTTGGGTGGTCGAAAAGTAGTCCTGATACCTTCTTTGCGAAGAATTTTGCCAATCCTATCAGTGACATTTCGAATATACGGAAGAAAAGCCACAGGAGTATTACCCGAAGATTCTGAATTTGTCGTCCTAGGGAGTAAAGGTATATTCAAAATATTACACACCGACATCTACATCCTCCTTTACTCCCTAGGACGACAAATTCAGAATCTTCGGGTAATACTCCTGTGGCTTTTCTTCCGTATATTCGAAATGTCACTGATAGGATTGGCAAAATTCTTCGCAAAGAAGGTATCAGGACTACTTTTCGACCACCCAAGAAAATCTCACAATATCTACCCTCTCCTAAGGACCCATTACCGCCCCTATCTTCCTGTGGTGTCTATTCTATTCCTTGTTCATGTGGACATGTGTATATTGGCGAAACTGGTCGTTCCGTCAAAACTCGGATTCAAGAGCATCAAAGATGCATTCGATCAGGTCTTTTCTCCCATTCTGCAGTTGCAGAACACTGCCAAGAAACCGGTCATTCCATATTGTTCGAAAAAACCCATATTATTTCTAAGAGCCCCTTCTTTTATTCCAGGAAAATCCGCGAATCTCTAGAGATCCGAAAAAATCCACATAACATCAATCGAGAGGAAGGATACTACTTGTCTCCCATCTGGAATCTCAGTCTAGAGCCTCCGTCCCGTCCCGCTACCACGATGCAGCCACATGATTGGCCAGCGCGCGCTTCTTGACGTTCGCGCCACGAAGTGTGCTGATACGTCCCGACACGACAGGTCACCGCGACTATAAATAGAGCGGTAGCGGAGTAATCGTCGGATTCACTCCCCGCCTCTCGACGCGTTAGTGTTCTGAGCTGTTGGACGTGAATCCCTGTCCTGGAATTTGGTTTTCACCTCTGGCTGCGTTGAGTAGTTGAGTTACTGTGACCAAATGCCCATCTTGGTAGTTAGTATTCGCCTCTGGTTGCGTTGAGTAACTAAGTTACCGTTGCTAACTATCCATCTTCCTGTCTTTTGTTTTCTTTTTCTTTTTCTTTTTCTTTGTTCTCCTGAAGAAGCTACATACAATTGTAGCGAAACGTCGAGATGAACCCACTTTTGGGTCACTCACAAATGACACGGTCTAAACCCGGAAGACGAATAAATTATAATTCTGACTCTGGCTGTGGAAGCCTACGATCTCATTTCATGAGTCATCTTCTAAAATTGTTCCTAAAGATAATTCATAAGAAAATATACAAGCTGTGTGTAATTTCCCCCAACCAGTTCAGGTTCACAAATGCCATTGGTACTAGAGAAGCTTTGTTCTTAGTACAAGTCTTATTCCAGAGATGTAGATACGTCAACTGTGACGTATACGCATGTCTAATTGATTACGAGAAAACATTTGATCGAGTACAGCACGCCAAAATAATGCAAATACTAAAAGAAGCAGAAATTGACAACCAAGATCTGAAAATAATTAGAAATCTTTACTTGAATCAGACAGCAAATCTCAGGGTTGAAGATGAACACACTGACTATGTGAAAATCATGCGTGGAGTGAGGCAAGGCTATATTTTGTCTTCTCTAATCTTCAATCTGTACTAAAATCACGTATTATAGTAAACAATATAAACTCTACGGAAGGTTAACTCTACGTCAACCAATCCGCTGTAGAAAGAATGAGGCACAACAACTACCTTGGCACCATAATAAATGAAGAATGGGCCAACAACCAGAAGATTAGAGCACTCTTCGGAAAAGCTAGTTCCACGTTCGATCGGATGGGGGCCTTCTTCAAGAGTCACAACCTCTCTCTTAATACAAAAGTAAAAATGCTGCGTTACTTCGTCTCCTCTATCTTTTTTTATGGTGTTGAATCGTTGACCTTATACAAAGCTATGTGTTGAAAACTGGAAGCATTTAAGATGTCGCTATATCCGAGAATACTTAAGATCCCGTGGACTGACTGAGTCACAAATGAGGAGGTCCTCAGAAGAATGAATTAGAACCGAGAGGTATTCACCTCCATCAAATCTCGAACGTTACAATTCTTCGGACATATTATGCAAAATGAATCTTGATATGCTCTTTTTCAAGCCATTCTGCAAGGGAAAATATTTAAAAAACGAGGTCGAGCAAGAAGAAGAACATCTTGGTTAAAGAACCTCAGAATCTGGTTCAATACAACATCTGTGCAGCTTTTCCGCGCTGCTGCAGATAAGATAAATATTGCCATGATGATCGCCAACATTCGTAACGGATCGGCACATCAATAAAGAGAAGACGTTCTGTGGAAGAACGACTTCATCAAAATGGTTCTAAAATGTATCTCATCTCACTGTAATTATGTCGTCTCATATAACAAACAATGCATGTAATGATATTTTTTCAAACGTCAAGGTCACTGCGTTTTTATATACCACATCGATAACATTTACATGGCTAGAAGTCGATGCTTTCTAATTTTTTGCTTTAGCATCTTTTGCATTGAAAAAAAAATGTGTACAAACTGGATGATGCATTTGAAACATTTCAATTCCTTGGCTTTATCAGGGTAATCTTTCGATTTGTATCCTCGATTTCAATAATTGAAACACTTTTCTTTCTTTTTAATCATACGTTCAGTTTACATACCGTCTGCTTTTTAATTAATTCGTACAATTTAATTTTCTCTTTGAAATCGTTAAAGTTTTTGCACCATAAAGTATTACTTTATTAACAGGGTCGCCGGTAGTCCTGAGTTCCTTTAATTAAATAATGCATTATTACTTCGTCTTCTATGTTGTTATTCCTGTACGCTGTCATCATGTTTCTTTTTTCTATGCATCAGTATTTTATCTATTTTAGCACTACTTATTTTAATATTGTTCTGAAGCTATTTTCTTGTGGCATTTTAAATTAATTACTATTTAACTGGAAATAAGCCACAATTAAAGGTAAAAATACGTTTATTGACGTTTTAATTTCCACTTCGGAAATCGTTCTATACGAAATACAAACGTTTGTATTTTGAGAACGATTTCCGAAGTGGAAATAGAAACGTCAATAAACGTATTTTTACCTTTAATTGTGGCTTATTCCCAGTTAAATAGTAACTACTTATTTTGTTCTCGAATTCTCCTTTCTCTGACTGTATATATAGCATACCAATTTCTTTTAGGCACCGTTTGGTAAAAATTAATATTTATAAGTCATTCCATTTCATCAGCTGTGAAATTTCTTTGAAAAATCTCACAATTCGTAACTTATAAATTCATTCATTGTTTACATTAGAACAGATTTATGTCTGACACAAATTTTATACAATAATTGTCAGATCTAAACGTACCTTAAGTATCAAATTGATTGTATAAGACGTATTTAAATTAAAACTCAATAAATAAAAGTAGGAAATTAAAGAAAATAAGGAAAATAAAGAAAATAAATAAAGTAGAAAGTACATGGTTCGCTGTTAAACTATAAATAAATAAATACATCACTAAGCTGATTGTGTATATACCAAAAACCTTGTATTGATAAATAAAATATGTCCACAATTCAATTGTTTCCCGACAATTACATTTAATTGATATGTTATGTACTCGTAGTCTTATGCCAATCATAGCGCTAGTATTAAAATTATCACGAATAAAAGACATTTACAGAGAAAAGATCCGTTGTGTGTTATAAAAAAAGTGATGTTTTGGTAATGGTTTTAGTAATCTAACGTTTGTTAATCTGTCAAAAAGGTATATGTATAACAGATCCCTGGTAGTGAAAATATTAAAATAACTTACGACGTAGGCTGTAACTTCTCTCTCTCTCTCTCTCTCTCTCTCTCTCTCTCTCTCTATATATATATATATATATATATATATATATATATATATATATATATATATATATATATATATATATATATATTATATATATATACTATAAGGATCACTCAAAGTAAAAATTGTTATTGTTATTATTATTTAAATGTACCGCTCTATTGCACGAGAGGTTGGTAACTGCCTTACTGTTCTGCCAAAAAATGTTTGACCTCAAGGCCCCTGTCTCTTCACGTTGTTTGCGTGGGTGTTAAACCTGTTGCTTTTCATTTACCTAGAGCACCTTATAAGCTAAAGACTGGTAACTTCATTTTACTTTTAAATATTATATTTCAATCTTAATTTATTAATAATGTTACCTAAGGTTAAAATTAAATTTAACTAATAATAATATATTGTTGGAAGTGCATCTTACGATCTTTCTAGTTCTCTTGCATACTAATTTTAATGTTTTTTTTACATAATTTTTTATATACATGTACAATTACCACATATTCTTTTGCTGTGCTAAGTTTGTTAATTTTTAAACTGTATCTAGTTTCAATTAATTGTTTATAGAACATGATCTCAGAATGTCCATTGTAGTAACCTTTTTTACACATTTAAGATCATTGACCTGCCCTACGCAAGCCTTGATTCTCTCTCAACTCCTGTGAAGAGAAATCATGTCCTAACCTCATTCCTACCCAATACCTACTATCCTACCAATTTCTTAAACCAACTCACCAACCCGCCTGCCAAGCGTGGTGTTTAAATGCCAATACCCCCACCCCAGCATGAACAGACATTCAAGAAAACGGCCCTCAGTCCCCGGCAGCTCGCTAGTTCCCGACCAAGGTAGCGGTAGGACTCACGGACAGCGGGTAGAGGGTGCGAAGAATCCTCGGGATGTAAGAGGCTACCAAGAACGACGAATGTTGCACATAATTATGTATAATGTAAGAACCCTTATCTAAGGATGAAAAAATGACAGAACTGAAGAACTCAAACATGTGAAATGGGATATTATAGGAATTAGCGAAGTCAAAAGAAGAGGTGAAGATTAGGTCAAACTAAAATCAGGAAACATATTCCACTATAAAAGGGAAACGGAATCGACAACTGGAGGAATAGGTTTACTAGTACACAAAAAGTTACAGAAAATATACAGAGCATTGACCGTATTTCCCCAAGAGTTATGCATATAACTCTAAGACTAAATAAGAGATACAATCTGAAAATAATCCACGTATACGCCCCCACCAGCTATAACGAAGATGAAATTGTCGAAGCCTTCTATGAGCAAATCGAAAGAGTCAAAAAGCAGGAACCGGCTCATTACAATCTGATAATGGGCGATTTTAACGGGAAACTCGGAAGGAAAAACGACGAACAATAAGTGGCAATCGGAGATTTTGGAATCCGAGTAAGAAACGAAAGAGGCGAAATGCTAACCAACTTTTTACTGCAACACCAACTGTATGCAATGAACACCTTTTTTAAGAAGAAACAGAATAGAAAATGAACGTGGGCTAGTCCAGACGGAAGAACTAAGAGCGAATATGATTATATAATAACAGACAAAAAGCAAATTATTAAAGATGTCACTGTACTCAATAAACTCTCAGTAGGAAGCGACCACAGACCAGTAAGAGCTAGAGTAACGATAAATCTACAAAAAGAAAGAGCAAAGATGATAAACAGTTGCAAATGCATAGTTTGGAATTTACCAAATCATCCGAAAGCATAATAATCCCAAACCTCTAAGTATTGACGAGCACAATAAATTAATAACAGATTCGGTTAGAAACGCACAACTCAAATTTTGCAAGAAAAATTAAACCAAAAGTGAAAAGATTAGCAAAGATACAAATAATCTCATGGAAGTACCAAGGAACCTAAGCGAGAACGAAAAGGGAAACAAAGAAGAATATAAAAAACTAAATAAAAAAATTTCAGCGGAAATTAGAAAATATATAAGAAGATATAATACCAATGTAATTACTCAAACAGTAGAAGAGAACAAAGGTTTAAAGATAATGAAAAGAAAACTCACACAAAGTAAAAAAGAAATATACAAGCTGAGAGATAAGGACGGAAAGGCAACAACAGATAAACAAAACATTCTGAAAATAACCAGAGAGTTTTATAAAGACCTCTATATCAGCCAAAGACCTCATGACAATTTCCCGATACGAGTAAAGACTCTCATAAATCAGGGATCGGAAATACATTTACCAATTACTGTGTCAGAAGTAAGAGCAGCTTTAAAGGAAATGAAGAACCATCGATCGCCTGGCGATGATAGACTCATTATCGAGGCAATAAAAGCAGGAGGAGAAATTTTATTTAAATCAGTAAGCGAACTGTTTAATAAATGCTTACATGCGGGTACGATTCCAAAAGACTGGAACAATGCAGTAATAGTCTTGTTACACAAAAAAGGCGATATTACTAAATTAGAAAATTATAGACCCATCAGCCTCTTGACACATATGTACACACTCTATTTCTATCAGACCAAGATCTTAATAGAAAAGTGCATTGAGTACAACATACCACTGGTTCTTGCATTTGTCGATTACGAGAAGGCTTTTGATTCTGTAGAGTTTAAAACAATACTGGAATCCCTAAATCAAAGTCGAATAGATTACAGGTACACGACACTAATCAAAAACACAGAAAAATTCAGCTTAGGTTGAAACAAGTTACAGTTAGACAAGGAGACAATATTTTACCAAAATTGTTCACGGCAGCTCTATAGTCAATATTTAAGAGCACTCAATGGCAAGATATGGACATCAATATAGATGGAGAAAGATTAAATCACCTAAGGTTTGCAGATGATGTATTAATCGCAGATAACTTACATGCTACAGTTTCTATGATGCATTCGCTTAAAAGTCTGTCTGAAACAGCAGGATTAAAGATAAACTTTGAGAAAACTAAACTTATGACAAATTGCATAATGAGTGGAAATATAACTATTGACAATTATACCATACAACAAACAGACACTTACAAATATCTATGACACGAAATCAAAATAAGCAGAGACAATCAAACACATGAAATACAGAGGCGAATATTCCTAACATGGGCAGCATTTGGCAAATTAAGCCATATTCTAAAAAGTTCATTTCCTATGTATCTCAAGCGAAAGGTTTATAACCAATGTTTTTTGCCTGTACAAACTTATGGAGCAGAGACTTTAACACTGACGCAAAAATCTGCGAATAAACTCAGAGTTACACAAAGAGCCATGGAACGTGCAATGCTGAACGTGAGCCTTCGAGACCACATAACAAACCAACAAATCAGCAAAGATCAGGAGTTCAAGACGTCATCGAAAGAACCACGACGTTTAAGTGGAACTGGACAGGGCACTTAGCCAGAACACAAGATAGATGGTGGACAAGAAGTATTATATATATATATATATATATATATATATATATATATATATATATATATATATATTTATATTATTGAATTTATAAATTGTATTTGATAATACTGGTAACTGAAGTATATTTCTTGTTCTTTTTCTTCTGGCATCATAACCCTGGATGGGTCTTCGCTTGTCTGGCTATGTCTTTCTATTCAGATCTCTCTTGTACCCTTCTTTTCCATTGTCTTATATTCATAGTTTTTAGGTCGTCTTCCACGTCATCCAATCATCCGTTCTTGGCCTTTTTTTTTGTCTTTCTGTCCGCTTTCATTGTAATATTTTCTTTGTTGATTTTGTATCTTATTATGTCCTAACTATGACAATCTCTGAGTTTTACCAAATCTTACAATATCGTGCTTCATTTAATTCATTAGTCTCGTCATTTCTCCTGATTCTTCATATGCCGTCTTGCTCTTACTCTGGGATGTATGCTTTTCTCAGTATCTTTTTCTTGAATATCTGGAGTTGCCCTTCTTTTTTGTCATTAACTATGTCTCACAACCATAAGTCTAATTAATGTTCTGCAGATAGTAATTTTAGTTCTTTTTTTTATTAAGTAAATTGCGTCAACCATGAAAGGTTATTGGCGGAGAAGAGTTGTACATAAAATCAATAAATTCTACCCTTTTATTCTTAAAAGTTCTTTTAGATACCCATAGTATCGTTTAGATAGTTCACCCATAGTATTGGGTGGTTTGATATCTGCCAACCAAAAATCTTTTGTGTCACATGCATAGGTGAAAAGTCAACGTAAGTAATACCTGGCATACTTTTTGAGATATTCAATGTTTTAAAATTATCTACCTAAAATCTAAAACTTTTTGGCTATGTGAAATAATATGACTAAGACTTTATCGCGGTTGAAATATGAATTTGATATAAGTGACAATGTGACTTTAACACTTTAATCAGAAATCTAAAAATGTAACTAAACATGTAATATCAGAAACAGTAATCTACTTAAAGCAACAAATATAATATTAGGCCTTGTCTACAAGACACGTCTTGTACAGTTGACTTAAAGAACTTAATTAAGCTGATTTTTTTCTGTTTGATCAGAATGATCTGCCACCAGTGGGAAACAACTAAAAACACGGAATAAAATCTACTCACCAGTTGTATGAAATTTACGCCTTACAGCCTTTCATCGCACAAATCCACAAAAGGCAATTCAATTTTGAAGTCTTTGCAATTGAAATTATTATTGATAACTACCATTTTT